>CM025681.2:66751-100083 GCA_014621495.2 Entosphenus tridentatus | reverse complement strand
GGGCGCCTTGACAAAATAATTATTACCTTAGAGTCGCGGCATCTCTTCAGAAAGGTGAGAGACTCGATTAGTTGAGCCTTCTTATCCCGGAGCTTGTTGAAATATCTTAAAGTTTTGTGGAATCCCACCCCGTAGTGGCGGTTAAATTTCGATTTAAAACTTTCGTGACTGCAGGGATTCATCTTCTTGGTTCTTTCGGTAAAGTCACGTAGAATGGAAATAATAAAATAATAAAATATAAATAATAAAATTTTTCTCACAACGTTTCGGCCACAACGCAAGCAGCCGTCCTCAGGTGAAGACCAGGTCTGTCGGGGAGACAGAGTCTGAATGACAAGCCCCAGGCTTGGAGCGACTATTTAAGCTAGGATGGAGGGGCGAAGAGTGCCTTGACAAAATTATTTGCATATCAATAGGAATTTAGCATATTTATGGGAAATGCAGATATGCGATTAGTACTACTTGTGAAATGCGTAGGAGGTTTGGCGAGGGGTTTAAAATCATTATATTCATTTTACAAAAATATATTAAGTGTAATGTTGTCTATTTTAATGTCATTGCTCCTTGTCGACAAATATGTGGATTCAGTACAGCCTGCACGTAACAAAAACCAAAAGAGCCAGAACCAATTGGCATGCGAGCAAGGAGTCACCCAGGGAAAATTTCTGAGATAAATTTACAGTCAGGGTCTGGCATCAGCATATCCAAATAACTGAGCTGAAATTTACGAAGGTGAGGACCCATGGCCAAACACCATAAACGGCTCCCCACCTGAGAACAGGGTAAAGAGACAAAAATGTCTCTTGCCGTTTCAACAACTGTCTGAATTAACAAACCCTGGTGCCTGAAAAGTTGTGGTAATATATGGTAATCTAACGATAGGATGTATTGTTACATGACAATACAGCACAGTCAGGAGCTGTATTGTCATGTAACATGACAATACAGCTCCTGTAATGACAGGGTGACACCTGCTGGCCGAAAAGGGAATCACGGGTACTGGCACGGTTAAGTTCCAACCAATCAGTGAAGGAGGTGTATCAGAGATACTGCGGGAACCTGCTCGAAGGTTCCACGAGAGGGTGTCGAGGCCGGGCCTAGCTACACCTGGGAGGATATAAGGGGGAGCGGACCCGGGGCTCAAAGCTCGTGTGTGGGGTCCGGGTTCCTGGATGCATTGCTGCTCGCCGACATCTTTCTCCGTCGTCCGGCCACATGAAAGATCTCCTGTGTGGTTTCCATCGCGGTCATCGTCACGCCGCCAGCCAGCGACGTGGCCGAGTGAGGGCAATGGGACAATGCCGAATGATCGGCTGTGTTTGTAGCCAGTATAGGGGTGAGGAAGAACAAGTGTTGGGCTGTGTTGTGCCCAGTATGAGTAATAAAGAAGTACCCTCTAAATGACGTGTCACAGAAGTCGCTCATTCCATTGAAGTCAGAAGTGATTGAAAACATAATTTAGTGTTGGACACTGAAGAAGGAAGTAGGTCTAAGCATCAGAAAAAATGGAACCCACCTGTGGCGTCCTCCGACGACAATGAAAATGCGACCCAAGATCTCCTACCAGCCCCGGGAACCACGGTCCCGGTTATTGAAGCCGCGGCAAATGAGTTGGCTGTGCCAGAGACGGTGGAACCGGGAGCATCCACTCTGCACCAGCAGCCCAAAGACGGCTGGCGGATGGTGTCAGTACAGCTGGACTTGTTGCGGGTGGTTATCGTGCAGTTGGTGATGATCGTGACAGAGACTACAATCGGGGGTCGCGCTGCACTGACATCGCCAGGTAGGAGCGACCAGGAGCCAGGAGTTGACGTTCTGTCGTAAACGTCCGCAAGCATGACGGCCGCCATTACACATGGCAGGGTGGATGCGCAGCTGGAGGCCGCCATTACGGGCAGCACAGGAGAGGCGCAGACGGAGTCCTCCATTTACGAAACAAGCGTGATACGCAAGATGCGACACCTGCTGCTATAAACGAGGAAAGAGGAACCGAACGTACTTGCAGATTACCTAAGGTTAAAGAATTCGTCGTGGCAGGAGGCGATTTAAGTGGCTTTCCAATCAGTACATTGGACAGAAGATGAGGTACTGATGGCTCTGCTGACTGTTTTGGACGACAACGCTCTTGCTGTTTTCAGGGCTATTCCCGCTGCTAAGAAAGCTACACTTCAAGGTGCTTATGCTGAGATTGCAGACGTGTACGAGCAGCCTTCCGACACACGCAGAAAGTTTCTTCAGGCGAGGGGAGGCCGAGTCGCCTCTCACCTACCGCAGCGCGCTGTTGGCGCTGGCGGGAGCAGCTTACCCCGGGGTGGATCCGAAAGCCCTCGACTCGCTCGTCATGGAAAGGATATTGGGACTGGCGTGAGAGATGGGAGTTGTCTAATCTGTGTGTGACGAAGACCAAAAGACGTCCCGATGGGCCGCCAGGTGTCTTTAGGCCCACAAGAACTTTCATCGATGGGCTCAAATGGTGGCGTGGACAGGGGACCCCAGCTGAGATGGGGAGCCAAAGGGGTGGTCGCCACGGAACGTCATGGTGCAGCCGGTTGAGGATGTGACTTTGGAGGAGGCCATCACTGCTGCACTCCCGGTGTGGAGTTGAAGGAGAGGAGATGCCGCACAGCGTCAGAGGAGCTGGAGACTGCATGAGCAAGAAGATCAGATGCTTGCGGAGGCCCTCACTTACCTGCTTCTGCTGCGGCCAGCCGGGGCACTTCGCGCGGGGATGTCAGAACCATCCTCAGACTGCGACTACGACTCCGGCACCCACAGCTCCACTGACGGCTACATCTCAATTGCAACGGGCGAGTCGAGACACATCAGACACCCAGCCCATATTGTAATCTCAGATATCTAAGGGTTTGAGGGTCATCTTCACCCAGCATGACACACACATTGACACCGGGCAGCGAAATGTTGTTATGCATAGCTCGGGGACGCAATGGAGGAAATTGGCACTTCGAGTGATCGTGGTGGCTGCGAGTTCCTCGGCGGTATCTCGCTCTATTCAGAGAATTGAGGTTCGTGTCTTGGTGGACACGGGAGCCTCGGCCACCATTATTTCCGATGTAATTTTTCAATTATTGCCGATGTCTGAACGATGAGTGCGACCTGTTGTAAATGCTTGGGAGCATGTTTATCATTGGGCAAGTGGAGGCCCACATAGAAATTGGTGAGGTCGCTGTGGTCGGGCCCGTGCTCATCTCGAGGACGCTGGTGGTGCCCTGCCTTTTGGGTACTGATTCTCTAAGAAAAATGCCTGTTAAGATCCTGGTCGATCAGGGTTGTGTGGAAATGCCGTCGGGTCACAAATAGTTTTTTTGTATTGGCGCTAGTAGGTGCACATATGGTCCTTTGCCTCGACCAAGAGCCATTTTTACAAGTGCTTTATGTGGGTCCAGGAACAGTTTTGGTCCAGGCGGGCAGAGTAATAGCTCACGCGACGGCCACATTTTATTAGAATAATGCCGATGTGACTGGTGGTGTGATTGGTGCAGTGGAATAGACTGGATTTGTGAACGGGATGTGGGCAGAAACGCTATGTCAGGAGAATTTGCAGTTGTCTTCGGTCCAGTGAGGCGAATTGCGATCGCTGCTGTGTGAATTCTTTGACGTATTGAGCAAAAGTGAATTGATATTGGCCGTACCTCCTTATTGCAACATCGTATCGACACGGGGGTGGCCGGCCCTATTCGTCAAAACTCGTATTAATTGAATCCACTAGAAAAGGAACGTGTGCAACAGGCAGTCGATGAGATGTTGGCCGCCGATATTATTTCTCCATCGACAGCCCTTCGGGAGCGCCCATCGTGTTTGTTAAGAAAAAGGACGGAAGTCCTTTGCAAGTGTTGCATTTACTTCCGTAAAGTTGAATAAGGTTTCCGTTGCCGACACATACCCATTCCCACGCATGGACGACTCTCTGGATGCTTTGTCCGGTAAGTTTTTTTTCTACGCTCGACTTGTCATCAGGAATTTGGCAGCTTCCCCTTGACGAGTCGTCAAAACCTCAAACAGTGTTCCGCACACCCCAGGGACTCTTCCAATTTAATTGTCTTCCGATGGGCTTGAATTCGGCTCCAGCCACCTTTCAACGGCTTATGGAACTCATTTTGACTGGCTTGCAATGGGACTCACGTCTCATTTATTTGGATGATATCATTGTGTTCAGCCGCACTTTTGATGAACATCTCCAGCAGCTGCGATCTGTTTTTGTTCCAATGCGATCAGCCAATTTGAAATGAAAACAGTGAAATGTCATTTGCTGCAGAATTCTGTGTGCTATTTGGGTCACATTGTTAGCGCGAACGGCACCACGGATCTCGAGGAAACGGTTTGTGTGTGTGATTGGCCGACCCCCAAGTCCATGGGAGATGTGTTCAGCTTCGTCGGGTTGGCGTCGTACTACCACAGGTTCGTGCTGCAATTTGCCATGGTTGCTAAGCCCTTACACGCCTTGACAGCTAAAAACTAGAGGTTCCAGTGGGGAGTGGAGAAAGAGGCTGCATTTTTAGCCCTCCGTGAGCGGTTGTCCAATGCATCCACACTCGAATACCCTGATTTCTCCCTGTCATGTATTTTTGACAGACTCTAGCGATACGGGCATAGGCGCCGTCCTGTGCCAAGTTAAGAACGGAGTGGAAAAAATAGTCGCGTATGGTTGCCGTGTCCTGTCCCCCGCAGAACGGCGTTATGGTGTTCCTCGCAGATAACTTTTGGCCATGGTTTATTTCGTACAATAGTACAGGCCTTACCTCTATGGCAGATCACGCGGCCCTTCAGTACTCCTTCTGGACAACTTTCGGCTTGAAATTCTGCAGGAATACTCGTTCCGTGTGATATATCGAAAAGGCGTTCAGTATTCCAATGCTGGCTCGTTGTCCCGGTTGCCTCAATCGTCTAGCTGGGCATGTTTGCCTGGTGTGGACCATTGTAAACCTCCAACGGGGAGTTCAGCTACTCTCATGGCAGCGTTCGAGGATGCTGAGCCCGCCAAAGTGGTTGCACCTGCGGATAGTGTTTTGCACCTTAAGCACTCTGAATGGGTTTGAGAGCAATTGGATGATAATTTCTGACCAGGGGAGGAATTTCTTATCAAAACTACTGCGCGAGGTCTGCGGCGCTTTGGGCATACTGCCTACAGCGTCCGAGCTCATGATAGTGGACAGACTTCAAAGTCTCACCGAACGTGAGGAGTTGCCTGCTGCAACTGTGAAGCCGATGTTGCCACCTACTTCTCCGGGGGCGGTGTGCACACCCCCTGCACAGGAGATGTAGACCGTTCCCATCGACGGACCAGCATCACGAACTCGGTCTAAATACTTAAAATACCATTAATATGAATGTGTTGTATAAGGGAGGGGGGGATTGTGGTTGGTTGCTTGAGTTGTGATTTTTTCTCTCCCCTCCAACTTGTTTCCTCTCGCCATTTTCTCGTTCTAGTTATCTCTTGCCTTGTTAAGTGTCTCTTGATTATTCCTGCGGATTGTTCTGCCTTACTTAAGAAAAACCGGAGTCATTGCTTGGTTAACTCTTTTATTGTTGTACTTTAATATTATACAGGGGTGTTCCTTCCCTGGAATTTCGTTGGTGTTAGCCGGGACGGGTATATCTTATTTAATGGGGGGGTGATGTAATGACAGGGTGACACCTGCTGGCCGGAAAGGGACACACTGGTACAGGCACAGTTTTTTTCTTCCTGATGATGAACGCTTGTGTTGCGATCGAAACGTCGTAGTTTTTTGTTATTTTTGTTATTTTCTTTGAACCTATCTGCGTGACTTTATCGAAAGACCCAGAGTATATGAATTCCAGCAGTCACGAAAGCTTTAAGTCAAGATTTTGTGTTTAAGTATTGAACCTAAGGATCATTCAGTGCATTATACATAATAAAAATCATCCCAATTATCCACGGCCAAACATTTTCTGTATTCAAGGGATATTACCAAAGCCTTGCCCGACCACCTTTGTCTTTTCAGTGGCTATTTTACTTGCCTCACCAGGTATTAGTATTAAGGCTGAGTCGACCTGGGGTTGAGCGGGGGGGGTAACCAGAACCAGTTCAGATAACCGCCATGTGTTGTGAGAATGACTCGAACTCGGAAAACCAGATTCAATAGAAGTGATAAACTGATGCACGAACACCCAGATGGAGGAAGGCCGTATCACATTAAACACATTGCTACAGACACACACACCCCACATCTAGGGGAAATTAAGTGGGTCTTATGACATCAGGTGCCAGGATGTCTGCGGATCCATAACCAGGGATGAACTAAGGCTGACCCGATAGATGCACCACTTGTAAGGGCACAGCGCAGCAGCGAACCGCTGACTGGCAGCGTGCTGACTCAAGAGCCGTGAGCACACTCCAACTGTGCATTGAGCATGCGCTTGTACACATCGTTGTCGGACCGGATGCATTTTTCGGGACGAAAGAAGGTAGAAGATGTAACATTAACTTTACAGCTTGCATGCATCACACACCATAACAAACGAGTTGTGTATTGTTGCCTTACCGTGATACATTCGCCTCTTGTTGAATTTGTAATCACGTAATCATGATATCCGATCGTTGATGCTTCATAACCATTTGATATGTATTTGTTATAAGCGCGCATTCTGTACGAATATGGCAATTTTGCGGTGTTTTTTTAATTACAGTTTTTATCACGTGATCGTGAGATTTTATCCATTTCTGCTTTTGTGATCATTCAGTAATAATTGAGTCCGTATATTTGCATGGGTACAGTTGCTGCTATTATGATAAAATGTGTTTTTGGATATTAGAGTAAGTTGATATTAAAGTTGCTTAGATTAGAAGAACTGTATCCTGCGGTGAGATCTGAATACTGAGACCTGACGTATACACACATAATTGTTAAAGCGAGTATCACGAAATGTTAAAGCAAGAATCATTGATATTATCACGATTGATAATACATACCCCTAGACAACGAGAGTCAATAATAATTGGATAATAATGACAGAGACATAATCACACATACACATTAATGGTAATATATATATATTTTTTAAATCGCAATAATTAATTACACGTTTAATTACATTTACACTTAATTACATAAACATTGCAATGTATATATTTTATGTAACAAAAGCAAGCGTTCTGGAATATTTGAACATAAATACCCCTAATTGCCTGCATATATAGCTGTAATGTGAGGACATATCCGGGTTGCTGTTGGATTACACCTCGTACGATGATTGGCTCTGCCGGTTCTGGCCCATAGCCAATGGGGAGAAGTCTAGGGGCGTGGCCCTGACCGAATGAGAAGGTGACATCTGTAAGTAGAGGATTGGTTCTGCTGGCTTTAGCCACAGCCAATGGGGGGACGAGTCAGAGGCGTGGTCCTGGAAGCATACCATGGAGTCTAGAAGATTCCATAGAGGCTAACCAGGATTGGTGGAAAGGTACCACGTGACCCAGGTATTAAAAGGGGTGGAGACGAACAACACGTGGTCAGATCTGCAACAAACGGAGGGTGAGGCCACGCTGGAGCGGGGTCCAGGCTGCCACGTGGCCGCGCGTGTCTCTCTATCTCTCTCACGCTGTCTGTCAGCAGCGTGAAGGAGTAAGATGGGAGTGTTGTGAACAAATAAAGACCGGATTCCAGAAGTCGCTTCCATGATCTTTATTACATTGGTGGCATAAGTGCTTCTTGAGACCGTTTGGATAATTATAATTATTAGAAAATGTCCAAGCGCCTCAAGAAAAGAAACCCACCGGATCCTCCATCGGATAAAGATGTTGAGGCGGACGAGCTGCTGGGAGCCACGAGTCCTCTACAGACGTCTGCCGCTCTCCCCGACGCCGCGCATCGACGACAGGCCGGCGAGGCGACATCTCCGTCTGCGGATGAGGGGTGGCATCGGGTGGCGGAGTAGATAGAGTCACTCCGTGCAATCCTGCTAAATCTTGTAACGGCGGTGGCGTCATCAGCGGCCCTCGGTCGGCTGCGTGGAACTTACTCAAAGGGCGATGACCAAGATCTTCAGCGGGAAACGCCGTCCGCCATTACTCCTGCCGTGGAGGGAAAGGCCTCCATCTTGGGCGGGGCTGCTCCCACGGAGCCGCCGGACGCCATCTTGGGCGGGGCTGTTGCCACGCGGCCGCCGGACGCCATTTTGATGGAGCCGCATGCTGGGCGGGGAGCGGGATCTGACACGCCCGAGGCCTCGGATATTCACCGCGGCCATCGCCTTCCTCAAATTAAAGAATTTGTCGCCGGGGGCGACTGGAGCACATTCACGTGGCGGTTCGAGTCAGCCCTTCGGTCAGTGCAATGGACGGAGGCAGAAGCACTGGAGGCTCTGCCCATGCTATTGGATGACGTCTCCTTGGCAGTGTTCTGCTCCATCCCAGCGAGTAAGAAAAAGATGCTGCGTGATGCTTTCGCGGAAATGGCGGAGTTCTACAAGCCGCCGATGGCGGCTACCAGGAAATTCATGCAGCGGCGTTGAGGAGCGGATGAATCACCCTTGGCCTACCGAGGGGTGCTGTTGGCGCTTGCCATGGCCGCCTACCCCGATTCGTCAGCCGATCTCCTGGATCCTCTCATCCTTTCTAGAATGATTGACTTGTCCCAGGAACTTAACATTTCATTACCGGTGTGCGGCCACGAACCGCTAACGTCTGGATGGGCGGCGTGCTGTTTGGACGCCAAGTTCAACCTCAAACGCTGGGATCAGATGGCTGCAGGGATGGGAGATCCTGAGATAGACGGGCCACCGTTGGGATGGGCTCCGCGTCGGGTCGTCCACGGCTCCAACGACTCCAGTGACGACGAGGTGATGGCTGCTGTTCCTCGCTGGGTTCCGAAACGCTGGCCACGCGAGCAGCGTGATGGGGCCGGACGACCACGTGTGGGGACCGGGGCGACCGACCGCCGGGCAGCGGCGGCCACATGTTTCAAGTGTGGCCGAAGAGGCCATTTCGGCCGGGATTGCCGCTGCCGACTTCAACCTCCTCAGCTCCCGTCGGGGCCGACTTCCATCTCCTCCACCGGACGCGGATCCACGGCACCCTCGGGCAAGTTGGCACATATCGGACACCCGGCAGGTCTTGACACATCACCCATCCACTCGCACACATGTTTGCAGTCCAGAAGGGAATTGTGAATCACCTGTGTCGATGCCACACTCGGGTACACAATGAAAAAAATTGGCTCGTAGGGTGGTGGCAGCCGCGTCGGGGTCCTCGACGGTACGGGGTACCATCGATGGGATCGATGTCCATATTTTGGTGGACACAGGCGCGTCTGCAACCATCATTTCCTTTGTTATTTTTCATCTCCTGTCCATTCCTACATCGCGGATCCGACCGGCTAACGATGCATGCGTTGCTGCGAATGGGGGTAGCATGGGTATTTTGGGGCAAGTAGATGTGCGCATTGCTATAGGGAATATCACCGCGGAGGGACCAGTTTTGATCTCGCGTTCATTGGCCGTCCCATACTTATTGGGCACCAATTTCCTCCGCCGGATGCCCGTTAAAATACTCGTCGATCAAGGTTGCTTGGAAATGCCAGGGGGCCGTAGAATGTCTTTCCTGCCGTCCCTGCTGGGCCGTTCGCCCCCAGGAAACGCTGTTAACGTGATTGTTGCTGTCACGGTAGAAGTACCATCAGGCTCGCAAATGCTTATTCCGCTGCATTACTGGAAGCGGTTGGAAACCGCAGACGATGCGACAGGTGTGTTGTTGTCCCCGTCGAACTCGGTGGCAAACTATCATTCGGCCTGGTCAGGTCCCGTTTATACAAGTGTTGAATGGGGGCCCGGACCGGGTCGTCGTCCTGGCTGGCTCGGTGTTGGCTCACGCCACTACCGAGTTCACCAGCTTTGAGTGCGACCAACCCACAAAAATGGCCACTGGCATGCCACGATCCGATCGTTTGGACGATCGATGGATCACAGAATTGTGCGGGGAAAATACGTCCTTGTCGGGCGTGCAGCAGAGCGCCTTGCACTCACTATTGTCGGAGTACGCTGACGTTTTCAGTAAAAACTATTTGGATTTGGGCCATACCTCGCTCTTGTCGCACCATATCGACACCGGTGCGGCGGGACCAATTTGTATGCACCCGCATCGCATGAGCCCTGCAGAAAGGGAACACGTGCGTGGCGCGGTGTACGACATGTTGGCGGCCGATATAATTTCGCCGTCCAACAGTCCTTGGGGCGCACTGGTGGTGTTGGTTAAAAAGGATGGCAGAATGAGGTTTTGTGTAGACTTCCGCCGATTGAATAAGATATCCGTGGCAGACGCATACCCCTTGCCACAGATGGACGACTCGTTGGACGCTTTGTCGGGGGCAAATTTCTTCTCTACCCTCGACCTGTCGTCTGGGTGTTGGCAGCTTCCCCTCGATGACGCGTCCAGACCGAAAACGGCGTTCCACACGCCGCAAGGCCTTTTTGAGTTTAACCGCCTACCTATGGGCTTGAATGCGACACCGGCGACGTTCCAACGCCTGATGGAACTGGTGCTAGCGGGGCTGCAGTGCGAAATGTGCCTCATATATTTGGACGATATCATCGTATCCAGCCGCACCTTCGAATAAACACCTCCAACGACTGGAGACTGTCTTTCAGAGGATGCGGTCGGCTGACCTAAAATTTTAACCAAAGAAGTGCCACCTTTTGCAACGATCCGTCCGCTACTTGGGACACATCGTCAGCTCTGACAGTGTGTCCACGGACCCTCAGAAAATGGCGTGTGTCCGAGAGTGGCTCACGCCCACTTCGGTGGGCGCCGTACGGCGGTTTATAGGGTTCGCATCCTACTATCACCGAATTGTTAAGTATTTCGCGACGCTGGCTAAGCCGCTGCATGTTCTGACGGGGAAAAATCAGAGATTTAAATGGGGCCTGGAAAAGGAGCGCTCTTTTCAATCTCTCCGGGATCGCCTGGCTACTGCTCCGACACTCGACTACCCAGACTTTTCACAGCCGTTAATCCTTGACACGGATGCTAGCAATATCGGCATAGGAGCCGTTTTGTCGCAACGAAAAGACGGGGTCAAGCGAGTGGTGGCATACGGCAGCAGGGTTCTGTCTCCTGCCGAGACATGATATTGCGTGATGCGACGGAAACTGCTGGCAAACGTACATTTTGTTCGCCAGTATCGGCCGTACCTGTATGGAAGAAAATTCCTCGTGCGCACTGACCGCGCTGCCTTGGAATATTCTTTGAAATTGTAACAACCGTCCGGTTAACTGACTCGGTGGTTGGAATCGTTACAGGAGTTTTCCTTCAATATCACGTACCGCAAGGGTACTCGCCATGGCAACGCGGACGCTCTCTCTAGGTTGCCCCCGACTCCTCTCTGCGCCTGTCTGACGGGTACGCACCACTGTGCGGCGCTGCCTACCACCTCGCCCTGTCCGGCCATGGGGGCGATGTCGAACGATGCAGGCCAGGATGTACCCGTTGACGCCGATGACACGCTGCATTTGCCGCACTTGGTGTGGCTACGCGAGCAGGAGGCTGATGCCTCTCTGGCTTCACTGCGGGAACTCATCGGGAAACTGAGATCTCATTTGGCGGGATGGAAATGGCAGTTGTTTCGGGGCCAGGCGGGATTACTGATATGTACGGATGGGTTGTCCGACCGTTCACGCCTGGTTGTGCCGACGTCCCTTCAACACGATCCGATCCGCGCACTGCACACCGACAAGCTGATGCACCTCGGCGTGCAGAAAATATTAGCCGCGATGCAGCAGGATTTCTTTTGGCCTGGCATGATAGCGGATGTCACTAATTTTATCCGGTCATGCCATGATTGTGCGAAGCGGAAACCGCCACGTCAAAATTATGTCCCGCCCCTACGTTCGATCGAGGTATCCCGTATTAATGAGCTGGTTATTCTGGATATCCTGGGCCCGTTCCCTCCATCGGTTAGGGTAAATAAATACCTTTTGGTCGGGGTCAAATACTTTTCTCGCTGGCCTATGGCCTGGCCTCTGCCTGACCAAACGGCCTCATCCATCACCGAGGCTTTCTTGAATGGGTACGTCATGGATAAAGGAGCACCTGAAGGGCTGCTCACGGATCAAGGACGTAACTTCTCCTCTAAATTGCTCAAAGACGTGTGCTCTGCCTTGGGTACAAAGAAAATCCGCACTTCCCCTTACCATCCACAAATGGATAGCATGGTGGAACGATTTAACCGCACCCTTTCGGCCATGCTTTTCCACACGGTGGGTGATAAACAAACTGATTGGGACTTGCACATACCGGGCGTCTTAGCGGCATACCGCATGGTTCCACACGCATCCACAGGATATTCGCCATTTTTCCTGATGTATGGCCGTGAGAATGTACCCCTGATTGATGTGCAACTTGGTGCAGCGGGGAAGCAACCATCCCCTTCCTTGCCTGACCACGTGCGGGACTCGCTTAAACGGGTTACGGAGGCGCGAGAGGCCGCCAGATGTGCGACGGCCCGTACGCAGGCAAGGAACGAGAGGTATGCGCGTCAATCGAGAACTGACATGCCTTGGTCGGTGGGCGATATGGCATGGTTCCATTGCCCTCAGGTGCCAGTGGGTACATCCCCTAAACTGCACAAGCCTTGGCGGGGGCCTGTGAGGCTGGTGGACATTCGGAATCCCCAGAGTGTTCGCATCCAGTACGGCAAACGTCGTTGGTATGTCCATTCGTCGCGGCTCAAGCCCTACGTTGACCCGCGTGCTGGCTCTTCATCTCCACTTGTTGACCTGCCGGGGTCTAGCATGCCGAATGTACCACTTGCCTCGCCGATTGATTCCCAGTGGGGTTGTGTTCTACCCCCCGCAGACGCACAGGTTTTGAAGGACGACGAGACCCCGGACGTTTCACCTCCAACGGGGCCTGTCCCAGACGCAACGGAAACCTAAAATTCTTCTTCTTCTCCACTGCAACCACCTCCTGCTGAACAGTCGGTGAGGCAACCACGCGCGAGGGGAGGAGAGGGTCCGGCGTCGTGTATACGGTCGAAGTCTCTCCCATTTTGCTAAGGGACGCCCTAATGTATGTCTTTTGCTTTCATGTTTTAATTCCTCTGCGCGTTGGCGCCTACTCCCCTTACCTTGTTAATGCGTCATGGACACCCTACGATGTTATTCAAAGCGATTCGGGCTGTTACTCTTTTCCCAGCCGAGACACCGGTGGGGGGGGTGATGTGATGACATATCCGGGTTGCTGTTGGATTACACCTCGTACGATGATTGGCTCTGCTAGTCCTGGCCCATAGCCAATGGGGAGAAGTCTAGGGGCGTGGCTCTGACGTAATGGGAAGGTGACATTTGTAAGTAGAGGATTGGTTCTGCTGGCTTTAGCCACAGCCAATGGGGGGACGAGTCAGGGGCATGGTCCTTGGAGCATACCATGGAGTCTAGAAGATTCCATAGAGGCTAACCAGGATTGGTGGAAAGGTACCACGTGGCCCAGGTATTAAAAGGGGTGGAGACGAACAACACGTGGTCAGATCTGGAACGAACGGAGGGTGAGGCCACGCTGGAGCGGGGTCCAGGCTGCCACGTGGTCGCGCGTGTCTCTCTCCCCCTCTCACGCTGTCTGTCAGCAGCGTGAAGGAGTAAGATGCGAGTGTTGTGAACAAATAAAGACCGGATTCCAGAAGTCGCTTCCACGACCTTTATTACATAGCTACTGATTGACAGGCTGTGGTACAGATAATGTATTTATATTCAACTTATTTTGCACCGTACGTATCCAACCGTGCTAATCAGAGGTGGAAGCAGGGATACTGCTGTTTGAGATAATTGTATGTTTTTTTTCAGCCATGGAGTATGGGCAGTCCTCGGATTCCGAACCTAATTCATTCCTGAGACCCGTTCCTAAGTCGAACTGTTCGTAAGTTATGTTACGGTTCAACAAAAAAAGAAGCATTGCCAAACTCACAATTATGAATATTGTACGCTTGCATGTGACACTGTAAAAAATACTGAAAATATAATAAAACATCAAGTAAAATAACATAAATATATTTTCACTAACCTTCAGACCTGATACTAGCTTGCAGTCAGAAGGGGGGCAACGAGTTACCACGCACCCACGCTCCCACGCTCCCACGCACCAACGCACCAACGCTCCCACGCGCCCACAGACAACGATCTGCCGTGTAGCCTTAACAGCCAGTTGGGGCAAGTGCTGCTAGCGAGCAGCGCCTATGAAAGGCCGGCACGGCACACGAGGGGGTGGGTGGCGAGCCTGGCCGCCTTTGTTGCCCTAGTGAGGATATTTACGCTTGGCACCAGGTCCTCATTTGAGGCTGAGTCGACCTAGGAGAGGCTCTAGGTAAGTGGTGTCGGCCGTGAGCGGGAATAAAACTCGGGACGCCGGGTTCGGAGCGCAATGCACTACCGGCTACACCACAACGCTCCCCACATACTCACTTTCACACATACACGTGTCCGTGCCTGCGCGCACACACACACGTCTCTCCAATCACTGATGTCATCTCATCGATGACATCAAGTTCCATCAATATGCTTCTGATACGCAAGTGTATTCCACAGTGAAGTTAGATATGGAAAGCCTCAATAACCTCTAAGATTGCACGCGAGCAGTGCACATGTGGTTTATACAAAACGAAATGCTGCTTAATGCAAAACATTCGTAGGTTCTGCGGGTTGGCATTTAGGCTCGGGTGAAATATTTTTTGAAAAACTAGGTGTGGCTGTCGCAGTCGCCAGGATTCAGTTTTCTACTAATCTAAACAGCCACATACTCGATACAAAATGTCGTTTGACCTCCACGTACGAAATATATCCGGGTCCTGCAAGTTTAATTCTGGGGCTTTACGACACATTCGACCACCATTGAGTCATGACATAGCCAACACAGTGGCGTGCATTATAGTACCAAAAAAAATCGATAATTGCAACTCGCTACTATACGAGACGTCTGGCAAAAACATTATAAAGCTGCAGCGTGTACAACATTCGTTGGTACGTGTCGTGATGGATACTTCAAGATCTAACCATGTCCGTCCAGTGCTCACTGAGCTGCATTGACTTTCGGTTGCCAAACAAATACATTATAAAGTCGCATTCCTTACACATAAATTGCTTGCCACAACTGAACCACAATACCTTGCTGATCTCGTCAAGGATCATGAACCATCACGTGTACTCCGGTCATCCTTGCATGCAGTGGCTTTTGTCTGGCTATCGAATAAAGACGGTCACTGCATCACACGCTTTAAGGGGCATTTCTTCGGCCATCTGGAATGCTCTTCCTTCTAACATTCGGAAGCTACTGGAGCTATGCAATTTTCCATCAAGATTGGAAACAAATTTCTTTAAAACTGATTTCTGCTTAGTTTGTTGTCCTTCCCCCGAACCTCTGATGAGCATGGTTATCTATGCACGGTGCTAGATAAGTTTAACAATTCACAACTATAGCCACAACAGCCTATTGATAATTATCTACATCTCCTGCCTTAAAGTTAATCCTCAAAGCTAAAATATCGATGCCCTAGCGACGCACATGTTGGTGAGGCGAACTTTGGTGGGGGACTTGCGTCCTGGGGCGGCCGGCGGTGACGCTGGCATCCGTCTCCCCCCCACCTGTATCGTGAAGGACACAGTTTACTTTCTCTTGGCGGTTAGCAGGTTTTACACGGTTGGCCATCCACTTTGCCATTAATGCCCGCAATATAACTCATCATTGCAAACTCTATATCACCTATAATTTGACCACCCTTTACATTCGAAAACACCCACTGGGCTCTCTTCATCATCAAAGTAAAAATAAATGTACTTTCATGATGCTGCCCCATATTCCTGGAATGACTTTGCTTCTTAGCTTATCATCCACTTCCCTACACCTTGCTCATTATTTGCATATATTATTTACACAAACATACGTTCACAAAATGAAAGGGTGCAAAAGGTTGCTCAAGTTTGAAAGACCGTTAAAATCATAATGAGTTAAAGGAAGCTGGTGTGAGCAAAGTTTTCAGTCATTCACAATATGCTGTCATACAGTCAAATACGCACATTAGTGTATCTGCAAAGAGTATTTGTCTCTAGTCAAACATTATACATCCAAATGAAGATACGTGCAAAGGTAAACGCTTCTTTTTTAGTTTTAAATTAAGTCGTTTTATGCTTATACACTGACTCAAAACGGTTTTACGATGAAATGTAACAATTAAATTAAATCAAATGTACAAAGCAAGTAATCACATATCCAAATGAATATTTTAAAATTAGCAACTTATGCATACTTCTGTACGAGAGTTTACGATAAAATACACCTGTCGGGCAATTACTATATTCTGAGAGACAGAATGCAAGGCACTGGCATATTTACGATTCTATGAAAGTCACAATGAAATGCGAACAAAAACGGGAAAATCAGGTTATTTGAGAATGCACACGCTGTGTCACAGCGGTCAGGGTAGAACATGTTGACACATGATTAAAAGGAGGAATGTATTGTGAAGGCAAGACTGGAGGGGTGGAATCTTTTTACGCAATCTTAACAAAACAGCTTTAAAAAATGAAAATTACATTGTACATTATAAGCATGGCAAAAGTCATGAACATTTGAAAATGATTCGGGACAAACCAGGAGTTCCGAGACGACACGCGCACATTGATCCATCTATTCCTTACTCCTTTTGCAAATGATAACAAAATAGGAAACAGTGTGCATGTATGATGTGAGTGCTGGCATCCATTTGTAACATTGAATAAAAGTAGGACTTATCTTTTTCAACAGGTACACCAAGCTCTCAAAATGAATCAATATTCAGACTACACAATTCGTAAAGCTATCACCCCAACCGTTGGGAAAGAATCATCTGAGGACCCAATCAAAACTATCACTTGCCATACATAGCAGGGGTCACCAAAAATATTTCCAAAATCATAAGCAAACACAAGATCCAGGTTCGATTTAACACAGTACATACAATTCGTGATCTGATCCCATCTGTGAAGGCTGTGATCCCTGACATGCAATACCCCGGCGTCTGCAAACTAAGCTGTGTCTGTGGCAGTAGTTACATTTTGGAAACTAAGCGACATGTCTCGGACCGTGTCCGTGAACATAAGGCAGATCTGAAACACGGTAGGACCAATACCTCGGCTGTGGCTGATCATTGTGTAATAAACTACTTCCAGGACAAGCTGAGACTTGCATCCTTTTTTATTAGTTATGACTGCTCGGCTCTGCACTCCCTTCCAGATGGTCTCTCTCTTTCACGCCACATGCACGCTCAATGCTACTCCATCCCCACGCGGCTTCCCTCACTCTCGCCTCCCCCGCTCACCGTTGGTTGACGGCGTGCCGGGAGTTGGGAGAACTTCAGCCCTCGAGGCTGCCACATGGTCGGTGGCTGGACGAGATGGCGGAGATGCAGTCTGGACCCAGGCTTCCACACCGAACCCTGAGTCCACCTCTTGCCTCTCCTTATATCCTTCTCGGTGGAGCGAAGCCCCGCCTCTAACCACGCCCCCCTCAGAACCTTCTCGATGGTTCCCGCATACACCCATGAGCTCCGCCCATGAACTTTGGCCCAGATCGAACCCTGATTGGCTATCACCGATGCAGCAATGCCTATGCAGCCCTCTGTCACCCGTCGGTGTGCTCTTTCATTACATAACCCCCCACCCCCCCCCCCCTGGGAAAAAAATACTAGCCGTCCCGGCTAGGAAGAAGGTAAAACCAGATAATGGGAGAGCAATACCGAAGAATCTGACGAGCATAAGAACAACAACAATAGAATGCGATGAACGCAACCCAAGAACGAGCGTGAATTAGAGGAATTAATGAAAACGGCTGGACTTGGAATGGGTCCCCGACGCCGCACCGTCCCTAACATCGACGTGCGGCCTCGCTGGCTCTGATACAGCAAGAGGTGGAAATGCCGACGGTGCAGTGGTGCATGCAACCGACGTAGGGCCTGCTCGAGCGGCGTTGTCAGCAGCAGAAGTCCTCAGGCCCTGGGCGGCTGTGGGCGGCAACACAGAGTCCTTCGGGAGATCAACCGGCAACTGGGTTGGCACGTTGGACACATCAGACCCTGGCATGCCAATCTTTGGAGATGAGGAACCGACGCGTGGGGAAAATAGTTTCAACTGGGACGTGTGGACAAACCAACGACGGGATCCCGCCCGGATTCGCACACACTGAGGATGCCGAATTTCCAACAACTCCACAGGCCCCTGCGACGGCCTGTGCAATTTGTGAGAGGTGCTCACAGGCACCTGAGGGCAATGAAGCCAGGCCTGATCACCCACAGACCACGGCATTTCACGGCCGGACCACGGCATTTCACGGCCAGACCGTCACGCGCAACGCTTGTTATGAGATTGAGCCTTGGCTGTGCTAATTCGCGCTGCCTCCCGTACCTCAGTAATGCAGCGTATAGAGTCGCAAACGTGTTTGGGGAGTGTTTGTTTGGCCCTAATGGGCGACACATTCTCCCGCCTATACATAAGAAAAAATGTCGAGTATCCGGTGGAAGCGTGTGGGGCCATACGATAGGCGGAGAGCACGCCAGGCATAGTCAAGTCCCAATCGGTCTTTTTTCACTGACAGTGTGTCAGAGCATGGCGGTCAAGGTACGATTTAGTCGCTCGACCATCCCATCCGTCTGTGGATGGTAGGACAAAGTCCTGATCTTTTTAGTGCCCAACGCGTCGCAAACATCGCTTGATCCGTGAGCAATTGTTCCGGGGCACCCTTGTCCATAACGTAGCCATTGAAAACGCCATTGGCCATCGAGAAAAATATTCGACCCCCACCAAAATGAATTTATTTACCCTGGGGGTAGGTGGGAACGGGCCCAGGCTGTCAAGTTCAAGTTCAAGTTCATTTATTAGGTATAGCCCTGTGAGCCATTCGGCTCTTGAATCGAGTCTGAATTCAGACTCTGTCTTATCGACAGACCTGTTCTTCACCTGAGGACGGCTGCTTGCATTGTGGCCGAAACGTCGTGAGAATTATTTTATTATGTTTTATTTTTATTATTTTATTATTTCAATTCTACGTGACTTTACCGAAAGAACCAAGAAGATGAATCCCTGCAGTCACGAAAGCTTTAAATCGAAATCCAACAATCGTCCGATAACGTGCCAACCAACAGGACACGTCCTCGTTGTGGTCCATAAAAGTGGTAGTGGCATAAGCCAGTACCGTACCAGCAGGCACCAAAACCCCTTCCAGACCCCCATTAAGAACCTGTAAAAACGGGGCCTACCCGGAACGGACAATCGTTTGAGCGCCGACAAGAGAGATACCCTTGGTTGTGGTGTTGGAGGGGGTTAAGAGTATCCCCGCCGCCGTATCCGCGTTTTCGATACCGCAATGGAACGAGCATCTGGGACCCCGGAGGGATTTTGATGGTGACATCCACCAGCGCCTGAACGGCAACGCATGGCGGCGAACAACAGAGTGGGGACGGCAGAAAAAACTATTTACGTCCTGCGGGAAACTCAAGACAGCCTTGATTGACGAGGATTTTAACAGGCATCTTCCTGAGAAAATCAGTGCCCAAATAGCAGGGCACTGCCAAGGATCTGGAAATCAAGACCGGCCCTTACGCAGCGACCGATGATACCCATACTTCCCTCGTTTGCAGCGACGCAAGCGTCAAAAGCCGGCCGGACCCGTGAACCCGGGAGAGATAGGAGCTGGAAAATCACATCAGAGATAATAGTGGCAGACGCGCCAGTGTCTACAAAACATCTACCCTCTGTATGGAACCGGGCACCGTTGAAGATCCCGCCGCTGCAGCCACGATGCGGCGCGCTAGCTTTCTCCATTGCGTTATCAATAGTGGCCAATCCCCAACAACAGAATGTCATTCACGATGCGGTAAATTTCGACGCGCGTCAAGAGATGCCTGAGGTGACGATTGAGGCTGGGCGTCTGATGTGTACCGACTTGCCTGCCTGGAGTTTCGATCCACCGACGGAGGAGCTGGAGCTGGAGCCGGAGCTGCAGGAGGGGTCAGGAGACGAGGCCGACTCCGGCAATTCCTGGCAAAGTGGCTCCAATGGCCACAGTTGAAGCATGTAACAGCAGCCCGCCGAGCAACCCCCTCTTCACCCCCGCGCGAACCGTAGGACCCCCAGCGACATGACTCAGCCCCCCGTCATGGGTGTGGATGACCTTCAATGGCGACCATCCTTTAGGCTCACAGTCGCAAGCCGGGTCTCCCGTCCAAGCAGCCATCTGGACCCAAAGCTGTAAGTTGTCTTGTGCGCTGAGGCATTTGGCGGCCCACCGGGATGTCAGCGGCTCATGGCCACCCACAGGCAGCGAAACCCCCATGTCCTTTGCCAACTCCAGAATCTTACCTAAGATGAGAGGATCAAGCATTTCAGGCTTGGCATCGAGATAAGCAGCCACCGCTAGCGCCAGCAAGGCGCCGCGGTAGGCAAGGGGAGACTCGTTACTCCCACGCTTACGATGCATGAATTTCCACTGGGTATCTGAAGGCAGCTCGTAAACCTCAGCGATCTCGGCATACACGTCCTTCAAGGTCTCCTTCTTGTCCGGAGGAATCGAGTGGAAGACCGCCAGTGCCTGGTAATCGAGCATGGTAGGCAACGCACCCAAGGCCTCCTCTTCCATCCATCGCACCAAACAGAATGCCGACTCAAACCGCCATGTGAAAGCGCTCCAGTCGCTGCCTACCGCAACGAATTCCTTTATGTGAGGAAGACGGTGGCTACGCCCCACTCCACCGCCTTTGACAGCGGCAACTCCACATGGCGGCTCGCCACGCGGCTGCACAGAAATGGCGGGCTCCGACCGCATCCCAACAGCCGCACCTAAATGGCAGCCTCCTGCTGCGTGGCGTCCATCGCGTGCGTAATGGCGGACAATCCTCCTGCGGTGGCAATGGCGGAGGTCGATTCCCAAGGGGGACCCTCCAAGATCCCTTGAAGAGGCCTCTGCTCGTTGCCCCTCGGCGACACATCCTGTGGCCGATCCGTCCCCGCAGACGACGCAATCAGCGTGACCAGCTGGAGATAAACAGTGCGGAGCGAGTCCAGCTGCTCCGCAACGCGCTGCCAGCCATCGTCCGCACGCGGAGACGAGGATGGCGCCCCCGCGCCATCTGTTTCTGGCACAATGACCGCACCCACCGTGGTTCCAGTAAACGGGTCCACGGCACCCGGGGTCAGCAGGTCCTGGGTGACTGAGTTGTCGTCGTCGGAAGACACCACAGGTGGGTTCTTCTTCTTGAGATGTTTGGACATCTTCGCCCACTGTAGTCCAGTTGTAATAAACGACTTCCACGACAAGTTGAGACTTGCGTTCTTTCTTTATTAGTTAATACTGCTCAGCTCCGCACTCCCTTCCAGATGGTCTATCTCCCTCTTTCACGCCGCATGCACGCGCTCACTGCTCCTCTGTCCTCCGCACACCACTGGTTGATGGCATGCCGGGAGTGGGGGGAGCTTCGGCCCTCGAGGCTGCCACGTGGTCGGTGGCTGGACGAGATCGCGGAGATGCAGTCCGGACCCAGGCTTCCACACCGAACCCCGAGTCCACCTCTTGCCTCTCCTTATATCCTTCTCGGCGGAGCGTGGTTAGAGCCCTGCCTCTAACCACGCCCCCCTCAGAACCTTCTCGATGGTTCCCTCATACACCCATGAGCTCTGCCCATGAACTTTGGCCCAGATCGAACCCGCAGCTTTTATTGGCTATCACCGATGCGGCAATGCCTATGCAGCCTTCTGTCACCCGTCGGTGTGCTCTCTCATTACAATTGTTTTAATGCGGTGGGCTCACACGAACTTGATTTCTCCAAGACGAAAGTACTTTTCAAACCAACTAGCGATCAACAAAGATTTGTTCATGAAGCCATCCATATTTATAGACACAATTTCAGCCGAGACGATGGGTACAAGCTGAGCAATCATTGGAAGGCCGTTATTAACCAGTTTAAGTCATAACTGGCTGTGATGTTTCCACCCTACCTTCCGATGTTATTTTCGGCTCTGATTTTGCATTAACAGGTAAAATTTCTCACACTAACACATCCACCTCGTGCGCTGATGCGGCAGCGGCTCTACGATCCTACATTAACATGCTAATTTCTCACATTAACATCACTAGCCCCGCTAAATTTGTTTATGACCCGTGGGCTACACCCATTATAAACCTTTAAAACAGTCTGCCTCAGCAGCTTTACTCTTTTTTGCTCCTGATGACGATCGCTTGTGTTGTGATCGCAACGTAGTTTTTTGTTATTTTCTTTCAACCTATCTACGTGACTTTACCGAAAGACCCAAAGAATATTGTTATATTATCAAGTAAGGCCCACTGAGCTATATAGCTATGTTTCAGATGCGACCTGGCCACAAATGATAGCTCAAGTAAGTGGCTTATTACGTAGAAATTTATAGCAGCCAAATAATCGAAGAGAATATTTCTAAATGTGGAGGGAAAGATCCGGAGGACACGGAGAAAATCCACCTGACCACGGGGAAAACATGCAAACATCAAATATACAGACGTCAGGGTCAGGATCTTACCTACGACCAGACGAGGTAGTGAACATCTCACCACCGTGATGTAAAACTAGATTCCAGCATGCTAGTAATGCCTTTGCTATAAATGCCCCTTCATACATCATCTTTAAAAATTATCTGGCCTCACTCCTGAAAGAAATTCACGTGATTGTGTGCGTGCATGCGGTCTCACATAACCCGGTGTCACCCCTTCGCCCATAAGTCATTGTGACTTTAAAGATTCTGAAATGGACAGGTGCCTTGATGGCATTCGTTAGGAATGCAGTCAACAGTGTTTAGGGACCACACCTATGAGCTTGCCGGCCTCAAACTGTCAGACACTGTATTTTCAAGATGTTATCATTTAAACATTCACTCAAAAACCCACATTTTTAAAGTTGTAAATGACACTACATATATTTCTCACTTCAATGGCCTATAGACTAATGATTAAGGTGTTTGTTGTTTGTTCAGATAGCCCTTGTAAAGGCAATCTACAAATTGTCATTATTCTATAATTATTTAGAGTTTTGAGATGATGGATTTGTGTAAACTTTAGTAGATGCATTTGCAGTAGATCAGTCAAAATGTGATGACAACATGAGGGAGGGTCTTAATTTACATATCTGGTCAGGAATATTGGTGGAAATACAGCGCCCTGAAGAATTGAGATATGTGGGACAAGTTTGTTCGAGGTTAATTCTAATATGAAGATTTGCACACTCTCTAGCAGTGCAATGTAAGACGTGAGCATTTTCACACTTGATCTCGAGTTTTGACTGAGTGTGATCTTTTTGGAGAAGTGGATTCGTTCAGTTTAACGTTTAACTTGAAAAGGTCCGTACAAATCCAGTCGGTGCACTACAGGGCATACGTCTCTCTGTTCACCGATGTCATCTCATCGATGACATCAAGTTCCATCAATATGGTTATGATACGCAAGTGTATATCGCAGTGACGTCAAAGTTAGATATGGAGAGCCTCAATGACCTCAAAGATTGCACCTGTGGTTTATACCAAATCTAAATGTTTTGTATAAACCATAAAATCGCAGATTCTGCTGGTTGGCATTTAGGTGTGGCTGTTGCAGACACCAGGTTTCCGTTTTCTTCTCATCTAAAGAGCCGTGGCACCATACTCGATACAGAATATGTCGTTTGATCTCCACATACGAATATATTCTGGTCCTGCTAGTTTCATTCCACGGCATTACGACACATTCGACTACTATTAAGTCATGACATAGCCAACACGGTGTGTGTGTATTATTGTACCCACAAAAATCGATAATTGCAACTCGCTACTTTACGAGACGTCTGGCAAAAACATTATAAAGCTGCAGTGTGTACACATTTTGATGGTACGTGTCGTGATGGGTCGTGCAAGATCGAACCATGTCCGTCCAGTGCACACCGAGCTGCATTGGATTTCGGTTGCCAAACTAATACATTATAAAGTCGCACTCATTACCCTCAAAATGCTTGCCAAAAATGAACGAGACTATTTTGCTGTTCTTGTGAAGCATTGTAAACCATCACGTGTACTCCGGTCATCCTTGAAGTGGCTTTTGGCTGGCAATCGAATAAAGTCGGTCACTGCATTATGCACTTTCAGGTACACTTCTTCGGCTATCTGGAATGCTTTTCCTTCCAACATTAGCAAGCTACTGGAGCTATGCAATTTTACATCGACATTGTTAATTCATTTCTTTAAAACGGGAAAATCTGGTTATTCGAGAGTGCATGCACACATTGTTTCACAGCGATCAGGGTAGAACATGTTGACCTATGATTACAAAGAGGAATGTATTGTGAAGGCAAGACTGGAGGGGTGAATCTTTTTACGCAATCTTAACAAAACAGCTTTGAAGAATAAAAATGACATTGTACATTATAAGCATGGAAAATGTCATGAACATTTTAACATGATTCGGGACAAACCAGGAGTTCTGAGACGGCACACGCATTCATTCCTAACTCCTTTTGCAAATAATGATAAAATAAAAAAACTAGTGTGCATACATGACGTGAGTGGTGGCATCAATTTGTATTCTCTTGACAAAAACAACATTGTATAAAAGTAGGAGTGATCTTTTGCAATATTTTAAATCAATGGTTCAGGAAAATGTAAACATTAATACCCCCCATATGTAGCTACTGATTGACAGGCTGTTGTACAAATATTGTATTTATGTTTAATTCCTATTGCACTATACGTATCCGACCGTGCTAATCAGAGGTGGAAGCAGGGATGCTGCTGTTTATGACGAAGTATGGGCAGTCCTCCGGTTACGAAATTAACTAATTCCTGAGACCCATTCTTAAGTCGAACGGTTCGTAAGTTGGAACACATTAATGCATTGTATTTATATGCCCATATAGTCAGTATTATGAAATGTGTTACGGTTCAACAAAAAGTGAAGCACTGTCAAACTCATAATTAAGAATATTGTACGTTTGCATGTGACACTGTAAAAATAAATACTGTATAGTAAATTAAACATTAAATAAAATTACGTAAATAGAAAAATGATATTTTCACAAACCTTCAATCCTGATACTAGCTTGCAGTCAGAAGGGGGGCAATGAGTCACCACAATTACATGCAACCACATGCTCCCACACGCTGATGTAAGGGATGTCAGGGGAAGGATTCCCACCAAAAGGAAGGGAGAGTAGGACGGTGACAGTGGAAGGGGGAGGAGCAGGTGAGGAGATATAAGAGAGAACGGGCGGGAAAAAGGGGGAGAATTGGCAGGAACCAGATTGAGAAGGCTGGGGACGAGTGTGGACTGGGGGAAGCAATAAAAGATGAATCCCCTGCAACCTTGTGTTGGCTCTCCTTTATAACTGGAGGCAGTGGTGGGATCGACAATGGCTACAAGGAAGAACATCCATGGAAGAGAGCCAACAGAAGAGGAAGCAGGGGCTGGGGATCCTCCACATCCAGTGCAACAAAAGGGACTGTTACCAGGAGCAGCAGCAGGGGGCCCCATGGAGGACCCCATGGAGGACCGCATGACCCGCGTGGAGAGGGCACTCCAGGAGCTACTGCGTTGGCTCCCTATGGGAGGCCCACTGGCGCCGGGACCCCCTCTCCCACTCGTACTAGGGGAGGAGGTAACACGGGACCCTGAGGACATCCAGCCAGGCATGAGCTGCAACCAGCCTCGTCACGCCAGCCGCTGCCGCCGCTCCCGCCAAAGCCACCAGGGCTAAACACCCAATGGGGAAAGCAGGTGGCAGGACGGGTGCGTGGGCTGGGGCCCGTTGAGAAATTCGTGGCCGAGGGAGGTGATTGGGAGGCATTCATCCGCCGATTCGAGGCTGCCTTCCACGCTCTCGAATGGTTGGATGAAGAGGCGCTACGAGCGTTGCCATTCATTTTAGACGACTATGCGCTCGCCTCTTACACCTCCCTTCCCACGCACAGCAAGACCACGCTACAGGCGGCCTACGAGGCTTTGGGGGAGATCTACTGCCCAGCTGAGGGCGCCTTTAGACGGTTCCAGGACCGCCAGCGGGGGGCTAGAGAGTCCAGCCCCCTTTAGCTTACAGTGGTGTGCTGGGCGTGTTGGCGAGGAGGGCTTTCCCTCGCCTGGCTGACGAGGTGCTCGAGAACCTCGTGGTCGAGCACCTCATCGCCTACGCTTGCCGCGCAGGCGATGTAATGCCAGTGGTGATGCTGGATGAACGTACCTCGCTTGGGCTACCCGAATCCTACAAGCCCATGAACAGGTCATGGGCCAGGCACTACCTATGGGCCAGGTGGCTGGTGCGGCGGGGGGAAGCAGCCGGGCTGTTACCGTGGAGCTACCAGGACCATCAACGCTAATCGCCGAACTTGCACCGTCGCCGCAGGCTGCCTACGTGGCAGCTGAGAATGGACCTCCAGCATCTGAGCCGGAGCCATCACTGTGGGAGGTCTATGCGGCCATCCGGGGGCTAGCCGACGAAACGCACCATTGCAGTCGAGAGGGGCATGTGACGAGGGGAGCCGGAGACAGCAAACTCCACCTGGAACCTGCCGGGGCCAAACACCGACAAGAACCAGGCGATTGACGCTGTCCCGTCCGGGCTCCACCGTCCTGGTCGGAGGCTGGGGATCGCGACGGGGCCGGGGACTGCGATGGGGCGCGGTATCGCGACGGGGCTGGGGACCGCGTTGGGGACAGGGGTCACGACGGGGAAGGGAATCGAGTCACGGGTAGACGTGACATTGTGGACAGAAGTGGCATCTTGGTTGGAAGTGGTGTCGCAGTCGGGGGTGATGTCACGGCCGGAAGTGGCCTCGCAGCAGGAAGTGACGTCACGGACGGGGATGGAGTCACGGCCGGGGGTGACATCACGGCCGGGAGTGACGTCGCTGCGCGGGGTGATGTCGCTATTTACCTGCAAAGCCAGCGAGTTGCCAGGGGCAACAGCCCTGGGGGTGAGGCAACACACGCAATCGCCGGTGCGCCGTGGAGCAGTCTCGCGCACTGACTCACCCTCGCAATGCGGCAGAGTGAGACAGGACCATGAGGGCCACATCATAAACGGGCCCCATGCCACCATGACAAAGGAAGGGGAGGGGGGAGGGGAAGGTCTCACGGGAAGGCCCACCCCCAATCCTTACCCGCCACAACAATGGGGGGATTACCCCACACCACAAGGGGGGCCCATCCCACGTCACAAAGGGGGGGCACTTCGCACCACATGGGGAGCCCAGCCCGCACCCCAGTGGGGAGCTCCACCCCAAGTAACAAGGGTGCATTCACCCTGCTGCGATACACCCCAAAGGAGGGAACCCCATCTTCGGCTTGTTAACATCCATTCCCCGTCACCTCACCATATACTGCAAGATAGTGAGCCGCCGCCTGGTCAGTGGCCGGACTCAGCCACAGAATGGAGGAAGCTGACAAGGCGGGTAAAAGCGGCCACGTCGGGAACCTCGATCCCGGTCGGTGCAATCGCGGGAGTGTCGGCACACATCTTGGTTTACACGGGGGCATCGGCCATGATCATCTCGAGCACCATGGCGTCATTGTCTTCAGACGATCATTCGATGAACACATTGGCTGATTGCGTCAGGTATTCCTGCGGTTCCTGAACGCGAACTTGAAGCTCAAGCCGTCGAAGTGCCACCTTATGCAGTCGTCTGTACGCTACCTGGGCCACGTCGTCAGTCAGTCTGGAGTAGCTACAGATCCAGAAAAGACGGCCTGCATGAGAACCTGGGCTGTTCCCACGACGGTTCCAGAGGCACGCAGGTTTGTGGGATTCGTGTCCTACTACCACCGGAGTGTACCCAACTTTGCAACCATTGCGAAGCCCTTGCACGTGTTGACGGCCAAGAACCAGAGGTTTTATTGGGAACCTCTTGAGGAGGAGGTATTCCAGCAGCTGCGCTCGCGTCTGACAGATGCACCACCATTGGCCGTTCCGGATTTTGGCCTCCCCTTTATTCTAGACACGGACGTTAGTGATGTGGGCATCAGCAGCGTCTTGTCACAAATCCAGCAGGGTCGGGAGGTGGTTATCGCCTATGGCAGTCGCATGCTGTCATCAGCAGAGCAGCGCTATTGCGTCACATGTAGGGAGCTCTTGGCGGTTGTCCACTTCGTGCAGCAATCTCAACCCTACCTGTATGGTCACAAATTTACAGTCCGCACTGACCACGCGGCCTTGCAGTATTTGCTCCGCATCGACCAGCCTTCGGGCCAGCTGGCCAGGTGGATAGAGTGCCTGCAAGAATACAGGTACCAAGTGGTGCATCACAAGGGGACAAGACACGCCAACGCAGACGCATTGTCCCGGCTGGTGCCCCAGGACTATTGTGCATGCAACACAGGCGTGGCATGCTGCAAGGAGGCGAGGCCAGAGGGAACGGTCATCGCTCCCGTACACACGGCAGAGGGCGCACAGCGTGAGATCCAGCTGACTGACCATGACCTGGGGCTAACCTTGGAAGATTGGAGACGTCTATAGCAGGAGGAGGCCCCGCTGCGAGCGCTACGTGCCTCAGCGGAGGCAGGGAGGAGGAGTATGTAATATGGGAGGACCTCCTCATGTGATGGGACCTGGCAGGACGCCAGTGATGCCTGGTGGTTTCGGAGTCACGCGTCGAGAATTGGTCATGGACATGCACTGCCGCTAGCTGCTACATCTGGCGGGGTGGAAGACACTGTCCACATTACAGGGTCAATACTTCTGGCCAGGCATGACCGCTAACATGCACCTTGTCGAATGCACGTGGCGGAAGCCACCACCCCTGGTAACCCAGGCGCCCCTGCAGCCCATCACGGTGACCAGGGTCAACGAATTGGTCGCGTTGGACATCCTGGGACCACTGCCGGTCACGCCACGGGGAAATAGATACCTGTTGGTTGGAGTCGAGTACCGCACGAGGTGGCCAATGGCGTGGGCCCTCCCAGGCCAAATGGCACAGACCATTGCTGATGCTTTCGTTGGGGGCTATGTTCTTGATAAGGGGGCACCGGAGTGGTTGCTCACGAATCAAGGCAGGCCGTCTGCTATATCCTGGGCACTAAAAATGTCTGAACATCTCCGTATCATCCCCAGACCGATGGGATGGTGGAGCGGCTTAACCGCACCATAGCAGCCATGCTGTCCCAAGTGGTGGACGAAAACCACTCCAACTGGGACCTCCACATCCCGTCGGTCTTAGCGGCGTACAAGGTGGCCCTGCACGCAGCGACGGGGTTTTAGCCGTTTTTCCTGATATACGGACGAGATCCCGTTCTGCCTATTGAGGTGCAGCTGATGGACATTCCCGCAAGAGCCGACGTGTGGTCAAAGGCACTAAAGGCCTCCCTCATTTACTTAAGGGAGGCCCATCAAGCAGCTGAGGCTGCATCGTCCACCAGCCAAGGGAGCAATGTATGGCACCTGAAGACAGTGACAGCCAAGCCCTTTAAAGTCGGGGACCACGCATAGCTACACTGTCCTCAGGTGCCGGTCGGCCTCTCACCGAAACTGCGCCGACCCTGGAAAGGGCCGGTTAAGGTCGTTAAAGCACTTCGATCTCAGTGCGGCCAGGTCCAACTGGGTAAGCGACGATGGTTTGTGCACCCCACCCGCCTTAAGCCATACGTCTCTCCACCTCCATCACCGCCATCGTCACCACCGTCACCGCCATCATCATCATCCCTACCCAGGCAAAGGTCGCTGGCCACCACTCGCCGACCTGCAGGGGGTTTGGTGCCCTGTGTTCCTTTGTCACCTACAGCGCCCCAGAGAGGTGGCATGACCGGGGGTCGCAGGGGCTGGAGAGTCGGCAGCACCGGACAAGGCGACACCGGCACCACCGAACTGGGGACTGCGACGAGAGGGCCTCCGGCGAAGGGAGCCGCTGCAGTCATCTGTGGCCTGTGGATGTTCGGGCTGTTACGGGGCTCTGGCCGGAGACCCTGGCAGACCGTTCAATTGATGTTGTTGTGTTATATTAAATTGTATGGCTGCAGGGGAGGGGGGGTTAAGGCCTGTCATCACTCTAAGTGGGGGGGGGGGGGGTCATGGGGAAACTGAAATGACCGATGGGGTAGGCAGAACTGATTACTTTTTTTCTCGGGGGGGGGGGGGGGGGTAATGATAGGGATGTCAGGGGAAGGATTCCCACCAAAAGTAAGGGGGAGTGGGACGGTGACAGTGGGAAGGGGAGGAGCAGGTGAGGAGATATGAGAGAACGGGCGGGAAAAAGGGAGAGAATTGGCAGAAACCAGGTCGAGAAGGCTGGGGACGAGTATGACAACGATCCTCAGTGTAGCCTTAACAGGCTGTTGGGGCAAGTGCTGTTCGCGAGCAGTGCCCTATGAAGGCCGGTACGGCACACGAGGGGGGTGGGTGACAAGCACCACGCCCGGCCGCCTTGGTCTCCCTAGTAGCAATATTTTTCACAATGCACCAGGTAGGGGAGGCCAAGGACCGGTTGAGATACTAGTCACTGGTGTCGGCCGTGAGCAGGAATCGAACTCGGGACGCCGGGTATTTGTAAGTCAAGTGATCGTAAGGCGAGGACTGCCTCTATATGACTATTTTACCATCGCTAAATGACCGTTTTCTATTGAGAAATTCTATTTAACCTCATACACACTGTTTAACCTCATACACACTGTGCATTTAACAACGACACGAGTATGTTTTGTTGAAGTTTTACAAAAGTAGCCTAATCATTGTAAATCTAAATCGAATATAACAAGAATATATATACCGTTCTTCCACGCTTCCAAGAGGCTTAACACAAACTTCAGAAGATTCACCGTGCATGATTGTTTCTCCCTTGTCAATTACTATATTCTGAGAGACACTAGATGCAAGGCACTGGCATATTTAAGATTATATGAAAGTCATAATTAAATGCTAACAAAAACTGGAAAATCTGGTTATTTGAGAATGCACGCACACATTTTGTCACAGCGGTCAGGGTAGAACATGTTGACACATGATTACAAGGAGGAATGTATTGTGAAGGCAAGACTGGAGGGGTGGAATCTTTTTACGTAATCTTAACAAAACAGCTTTGAAAAACAAAAATGACATTGCCCATTATAAGCATGGCAAATTTAATGAACCAGGAACGAGACGACACGCACACATTGATCCATCCATTCCTTACTCTTTTTGCAAATGATGACAAAATTGAAAACTAGTGTGCATGTATGATGTGAGTGGTGCCATCCATTTGCATCATCTTAACAAAAACAACATTGAACAAAAGTAGGACTGATCTTTTGCAATATTTTAAATCGAGCGTTCAGGAAAATTTGAAAATAAATACCCATGATTGCCTCTCCCTCGTCATTCTAAATCTCCACACAATATCTATATCATTGGTTCTTTCGGTAAAGTCACGTAGAAAGAAAATAAACTAAATAGAATACGACATTCCGATTGCAACATAAGCAATCGTCATCAGGTAAGAATTAATTTTACTAAGTTTGTTTTCTCAAACTTCCTATTTCTCTCTCTAAATTTTGCCAAGCTTGTTTGTCTATAGGTCCATTTTCTCTCCTCCGGCCGCCACGGGGAGGATTTCCACACAACTCTCTCATTGACATGCTAATTTCTCTACCCCCTCTCTCTCTGCCCCCCCCCCTCTCTATTTAAGGCCTCGACACAGAGGCGTTGTTTCTCTGTGTGTCTATTTGTGTGTCTCTCTCTGTGTATCTCTGTGTGTCTCTTTGCTTGTGTGTCTGTCTATGTGTCTCCGTGTCTGTGTTTTGTCTCTCTCTCAAATTTAGCACTCTTTGGAAGAACGTAATCAACCAGGTAGGGTGTTGACTGTTGTGTTAGCCGACTCTCTGTGTTGTATTGCATTATGTTTCTAAGTTTACTAGGTTTGTTTTCTCATTCATTCTTACCTGATGACGATTGCTTGTGTTGCAATCCAAACGTCGTATTCTATTATTGAATTTATTTTCTTTCTACGTGACTTTACTGAAAGAACCAAAGAGTAATTCCAGCAGTCACGAACGCTTCAAGACAAGTTTGAATATCTATATCGACTCTGACTTTGGGGTTTGGCTGCCTTGCTTTATTCTATTATGGTAGGATGCTTTCCAAGAAGGAAAAGCTCACATAAATGCAGATTTGAGGCAAAAAAACATCAGAAATGTTGGGTGTTATCTGCACGTCGAGACCAGTATATAGTTTGACTGCTTACAAATACCGCTTGATGATTAATCTTGACCTGGAAAATAAACGGTCGATGGCCTAAAATATGTTTTATTTATATGTGGAGATAGAATGGAGTTCTGCTTTAATGTCCTTTTTCCCATGATGTTCCACAGAAATGCGTAATAAGTTCGTGTATGATTTCACTTTAAATGCATTGAGAACCTTTTTATAATCTGGAAAATAACATAATGTCTGGCTCCTCGAGAGACTCATTCATACGTTATGCTCACTGCCTAAGTAATATACAATTATTATACAATGATTACCAACCTAAAGCGCTTAAGCTCAAAATATTCATTTCATATCCACATACACTTTGTGTCTCCCACATACACTTTGTGTCTCTCGCACACAAGCATACGCGCATTCGTCATGAGCAAGCTACTGGGTGGAGTCTGGGAAGCTCCACCTTTTTGTGAATCTGATTATAAAGCCGGCTTGAATCCGAAGAGCAGAAGAGACAGTGCGAATGACATGCGCCCTACGGCTCTCCATCACCTGAACATTGTGAGTATTAGATAATAGGCTGAAACTATTGAACTCAGTTGCAGGTAAATGGTATGTACAGTATACATGCATATGTTATAAGGTATATTGTATAGACTGTGTGTGGTTAATATAGGATGGATATTGTAAATACGATTATATGTTAACAGGCTATGTTTAAAAATAATACCATATTAAACTGCATGTTAATGTCTAATGAGTTAGCAATGTTAAATATATTGAAAAAACACATTTTCACTAACCTTGAGTCTTGATACTAGCTTGCAGTCGGTAGGGGGGGGGGCAATGAGTCACCACAATTACACGCAACCAATCGGACTGCAAGCAAACATACTAGAATAGTAAAATATTCAAAGCTATTACAGCCAAGGCAACAAAATAGTGTAGAATTATGTTTTGAAATGTATGTCAGACATGAATCTTGTCTCAATACTCGCACTTACACTAGACTTGATGTTGGTGTATAATACATTAACCCTGTCGAACTGTCTGCGACACCCTTCATTTATCAAACGCACTATATATTAATATACCAATCATAGTGCATATGACCTTCTATGACATTGTTCAGAGATATGGTCATTAACGAAAAATATAGAAGAAAAACGCAGGGATATATAAGAAGCATGGAGACATGTA
>CM025681.2:55353-66351 GCA_014621495.2 Entosphenus tridentatus | reverse complement strand
TTTTATTATTTTATTACTTCCCTTCTACGTGACTTTACCGAAAAAACCAAGAAGACATGTATGCTTGTAATTATATTGAACACATGGATAATAAAACGTATACAGGTTAAATATATAATTCAAACTGTTACGAAAAGAAGTGGGATTGGGTGCAGTAAATGTAACTTTAATGAATAGTCGATGGTCAACAATAACGAAGGAGTGGCCGCTAAGGAAAGAAATGCGTCCGATAGGCCACCTACTGGGGAGCTAGAGCAAATACATCAGTTGCATTGCAAAATCATGAAAGTAACGTGGGTTTTGTGAGGTATCCACCCAATATTGATTATGACTAAATTAAATGATGAATTGAAAAAAACATAGGAACCGAAATTTCAAATAAACAACAATACACTTTTTTTCCATCATAATCAGCCACGGTTAATCCACTGCTGGATGAAGGCCTCCCTAAGTTGTCACCACCAGGCATTTGCACATGAACCGATTTCATTGCTGCATCTCTACGGTCGAAGACAACGCAGATGTGTTCCATTCCTTGGCTGTTACTCCGTTATTATTCTTGACCATCATTCATCATTCTTTATTGTGATGTGTCCTGCTCAAGCCCACTTACTTTTCTTATTATATAATTTTTTTATTATGAATGTTCCCTAATCCGTATGCTCCTCTTTTTATCTCTCAATGCAATTCTAAGCATTCGTATGTCCATGCTTCTTTGCACACTTTTTAAAATATTTCGTTACAGTTTTTTACGTGTCAATGTGAAACATTTATACCATGATCAGGCAACGAAAATACCAAAATGCATATCTATGCAATACCTTTACACCTCCTCCACCAGATCCGGCTCCTTCCCCTCCAATGTGATAATGGATGTTGTTATTGTGGTGAGTTATGTGGAGTTTAGGTTATTCATGGTTATTGGAATAATGATATTTATTGTTGTTGAGTCATATCACCTCCATCTAGCGCGGTTTGCTATGTACGGTGCAAAAGAAGTTCAACATACATACAGGACATAGGGTACGCTGAGCAAAGAGCAGAGTGAAGCATCTGGTTCTGAAGGCCGAGTCCTTACTTTGGTTATTCCCATTGCATTATTTTGTTTTGTGCATGAGTTAAAGCATCACCGATTTTTCTGCATGTGGTACGGTGAAAATAAGAAGCAGAACACAATTTAGAAGAACAATATTTTAAGCTCTGAAGTGTATTTACAGACCCTATAGTTTCGGAAAGATCACTGCAAGGGAGCGAGACACAGAGTATATCTCTTCGTGTAAAACCTTTTAGAAATTTTCTTCTCCTTTCATATGACTGATGTAGATGCAGAGCAACAACGACAATTTCACATTCAGGTGGTGCAGCTAATTAACCGCGTCAGGAACAGGGGAGTGTATCGCTGTAATGTCTCCTTCGAATTTGTGGGTGGGTTATTGTTTCGTTATATGTTGTATGGTCTGTTCTGGATGACCGCAATAGTACACTGGATAATTTTAAATGTTCCATTTGTGCATCAGGTATCTGCATCTGCCGTGGTTTGAGCGAATGCGAATTAGCAAGGACCATGAGCTTTGTGGAAGCTCAAACCGAGGGATCTTCTGCATTGGGTCTTTCACAAAGTGTATGTTAGGGTTAGGGAGTTCTTTTGAACACTATTCAGCTCTACAAGCTTAATTGGGGTTGAATTTGCATTGTTTAAGGTTAAGTGTATGGGTCCATAAGAGCTTTCGTGACATCAAGTGATGATGAGGAGTGTTTTTGAGGTCCTGGTGAATGGTAAGGTGACTGTTTTCCTCTTTTGCAGGACTTCCCTGAGGTTTGCAGTGTTGTGGTGGATAGGTGGGGGAGAGATGTGCGACAGCCCGTCCAACCAGGATATGGGGGTCGACTTAAGGGTTCTAGTGATACACCGCATTTCAGTCTTCAGTTGGACATTGACATGTCGAATGTGACTACTTCTGGTCCATACTAGTACACAGTATTCGGCTACAGAGTACACAGAGGCCTTCGTTGACTCGATTTGAAGACGGAAGCTTGTGTTGCCTCCGAAACGTCGTGATTTAATTTATTTGTTTTCTTTTTTAACCTACGTGACTTTACCGAACAAAACCAAAGAGTATGCCTTCGTTGATGTCTGTAGCACTGGAGCTGATGCTCTCCAGCTTGTGCGTGCCAGTTTCTGGACCAGGTAGATCATTGTTATTGGTCTTAACAGTTACTTTTTTCAGGTGGCCAAGGAATGTTAGCGTAAGGACCAACTTCATTCCAAGATAGGTTGGAGTGGGGCCGTGTCACACAGTGTTGCCACAGAAGGTCACTTTCAGAGTGGGATTGGTGCTGCTATTATCAAGATGAAATGCAGTGACTTTTGTTTGGTGAGAATTGGGCTTGAGCCTCTATTTCTGGAAATATTTTCCCATGGTGATTAGGTCTTTGTTCAGAGTGGAATTGATGTTTTTTAAAGTGACTGCTTGAGTTTCGGGACTTGGTTGGCAGCGTGTCACTGGTGTAGACATTGAAGAGCTTTGGCGCGACTAGTTAATCTTGTGGCAATACATTTGTGAGGAACCAGGATGAGATGACTTTGTCGCCCATATAGACACGCAGTGAGCTATTATTCAGCATCATCTATATTAGGAGGATTGTTTGAGTAAAGGAATGGTCCTTGTGAGCTTCAACATCAAGTCCTTAGTCTCGATTGTGTCGTAGGCTGATAACAAGTCCACAAATCTCGCTTGTTCTTCGGGCATCACTGACTTAACGAGGGGGCTGATCTTTCGGAGGATGATGCGTTCCAGAAATGTATGGGTCGTGCACAGGAGTAATATTAGCCTATAGCTTGAAGGGTCATCGGTTGGCAATTCCCGGTTTCGCTATTGCAGTGAAGATTGCCTCCTACTATGCTTGTGGGATGTGTCCAGTTTTCATGGATTTGGTGTACAGGTTTGCCAGCCATTGGAGTCCTCTAAGGCCTAAGTGATAGAGGAATTCTGGGGGGGGGGGGGGGGGGTACCATCTCTGCCAGTAGCCTTGCCTTTCTTTATTTCAGCCAAACGCCCCGCTCAATTCCTTTGTGCTGATGGTAGTGGAGTCTTGTGAAGAAATGGAGGCCATTGTTGAGTGTATTTGACGATGTTCCCCCTTAGTAATCGTTTCGACAGAATTTCGGAGATTTTGATGCCAATGTGGGTGATTATGTGTCTATGTTGACTTTTTGGGACGCTTGGGAGTATTTTATGAGATGTGTGAAGTGTGCTCCCAGTTTGATCTTTGGAAATTTCTGGTGAGGTCCGTGCTATAGTCGTATTGCAAATGAGCAGAATAGAAATGTAATTGCTGCTTGGGATCGAAAACCAGGTGAAGATCTCCTTCGGATATCTGGTCGGTGAGGTCTTTGCCATCAGCCTCATCTGCTACCATACATCGTATGGTAGCTGGTAATGCCACCAACGTATATGGCTGCGATTGGTACACTTGGGAGAGCTGGCTTTGGCCATTTTGAATTAGGGGCTGTGTTCACGTTGGTGATTTTCAACTCCCCTATCTTGATGCTGGTGCTGTAGATGGCTTTTTCAGTTAGTGAGAAGGCATAGAACTCTGTGGTGGTGTTCTTCACATATATGGCCAAGCCATATTTCGTGTGGTAATGGGTTGTCGTGAGGTTGTATCTATGGATGATGTAGTGCCTGGCATGTAGGGCATCTAAGACGTGGGTTTCTTGGAGCCTCAGGACATCAATGTTATGGGTTTTCATTATGATCGCGAGATACAGTATGTTTCTCCTATAACACTTTTTTCATGATGCGAATTAGATGTAATGCAATTGAGTGAACAAAACTAGGTCAAACAAATAGGAATAAGCAGTAGTATGGCTGCCTCGGCATAGCATTCACAAGGTGGGATGTTGCTGGATGCTTCGAGAAGCTACCCACGTGCCTCCATTTTGTTTAGCCTGCATATGCATCTCACATGTAATCACAGACTGTGATTTTCCCTAAATTATATATTTATTATAACACAATTTTACCATAGGAATGCAACTACCGCATTATAGGATAAAAGACTACTTTCACATCACCGAGGAGAGTCAGTCAATATTCAGTTGGAAGATCCTTGTCCCAGGGACTATCTGGTGCTTTGTTTAGCCCTGAAGAGGGCAGTTGGCATGGCTTTTTTTGTTGCTCTAGAGACCAGGAGATCGAGGATCGATGTTTGGTCACTGCATTAATGATATTCGTTGTGATTTCTGAATTAAAAGAGTGTGCCACATGAAGGCTGCACTATTCCTCTCAATTGATATATTCGTGTTACTTTCTTTTTGCAATCTCAGAACAGTTAATCAACTTTATAAACTATTTTGATAATGTATACGTATATTTAGGGCTTATATTCAACGCCTACATCAGTTACAACTGAACAATTGTCTCTAGTAGCTTGTGGTATTATATATTTACTATTAATGTATGTTTTCTAGAATCCAATGGATTGTATGTGGTCAACGATAGAAACGCTTATCTAACACCATCTTGCTCTAATGATCGGCTTGGCTTCTAAATTGACTCTCATTTGGAGGCAGCTGTGTACTGCGATTTTCTCCTTTGTCTCCGTTGTCCACCTCAAAAATGCGCCATCTACCTTGTTCCCAACGTTCTCTCCCTCCTCAGTTTTCCATTTCCTCAAGAATTGTTCATCAACTCTGCATAGATGTTCATATTAACGTATACTTAGATGCTGTATACATGTATACTAGCAGTTGCCGCCCGCTTCGCGGGCGGTGTGTATATGCTTGTTTGGTGGAGAGTTGAAAGTGGCTGGACACAATAGACATGTTTAGGTGATTGTTTTATGTTTATGTTTGTGAGGTTATATGTATTTTTATGAGACGCTCAATCGACAATATTCAATAATGCAACTTATTCAAATATAGAATGCAACTTATTCAAATATAGAATGCAACTTATTCAAATATCTGGTAATAAGCCGGATAAACCGAAAAATACCCATTGTACCCATCGAACAGTCAGCTCGGTTGCCCCATGGGGGTATTGACCCATGGGCGGAACTGCCGAAACTGTAGGGGGTGCTACGCAACTGGCCGTGGTCCCGGCCAGTAAAGCTGCCAGCTCAATCTACTAAGACTCACTGTATAGCGACCCCTGCCTACTCGTAAGGTAAAGTTGTTTGGGGACTGCACTAATGGCAGCACGCAGCACCCATTTTTGACATAAATATACGTAATATTACCGATTCTACCATTCGCACACTTGCATACACACCACACACAGCGCAGGGTGTGCGCCCACAGTGCACTGCACCACTGCGGCGCAGACCTTGCCAGACTTATGCTATGACACACCGCTTACCTTCTGTGTGCTTCTGCTTGTTTGGAAATCGACGACTGACTGACCGACGCGTGCCGCCGCCAAAAAGCACGCAGCCCACTTTCAGGCAATTAAATGTAAGGGATAATGTATTTGTCCAATCAGATTGAAGGCGACACCGACAGAATTTTTCGAGCGCTGGTTTGATATGTAGGGCCGGGAAGTGTGCAGGGCCACTTTGCACACACTTGTTTCGGCCCAATGAAAGATGAAGCACAGTGGTTTCAAGGGAATGGGCGAAATATTGATGGAGCTGCATACGAAAGAGTGGTCAGTTTTGGTCACTGGGCCGTCGAACCGAACGCCACCAATAATTAAGAGATTTTCTTGAAAGTTCTGGAATTGAAAATGTATGTGGCTATCTGATTAGTGGAGGGTTCTTGGTTGCACCCGCGGACGTTCTTCGTTGCCGAGATATCGCCACCAGGACGCAGTGTTTGGCGGGTGCAACAGCAACACTGTACCTACAGTAGATTTTCCGTTGCGACCATCACTCTGAATATGGTGTTGCGTGAAAGTAGGTGCAATTGTTGACCGAAGAGACGCTCTCGGCCGGCAGGTTTATTTATTTATATTTATCGAATGAAAGTGAGCTTTGGTTTTTTTCCGGCTGTTTTATTTATTTTTATCGAATCAGAGTGAGCTGTCTGGGCGGGCCCGTAAATAAATAAATATACGTACGCCACGCACGCAGAAAACCAAACGAGCGTAGCTGTTTAAAGATGTTGTTGTAATAACCCTTAGATTAAACTCTGTGAATCAGTAAACCCTTGCATAGTTCATTATTATCTGAAAATGTAGTTGCTTTGTAGAGTATGGTGAAAATTATTAATCGTGTATTTGGTTTGTTTATGTTTTCAAGCTGGACATAATGCAACTCCACCTCACCCTCACACTTGTCCGTCTGTAAAGAGTGACAGGAAGAAGATTCCATCAGCCCTTGTGCTCTGAACACGTGAGAGGTGAGTCCATGAGATAGTCAACTCCTGGCACTTGCATCGTGCAGATTTTGAATTCTACTGGCATCACGATTATAATTTTTCTTTAGTGTAAATGGCATGTTTATTCATACAATTGTAGCAAACACATAATTTAAAGTGTAATAAATATTCATGAATTGATATTTATTTTGGATGTACAGCATTCTATGCATATTGAAATTGCTATGCACAGTTTCAAAGTGGACTAGGCTATGCAAAAAATACTATTCTTATCTCATATTTATATAGCGCTATTATCAAAGACGCTTTACAAGGGTTATGAGTGGTACAATTTAGGGGAACTAAAAGTGATATGGTGCATAGGGATGGGGTATAGGGAATGTAGTTAGCGGGTACCGGAATTACGGAGTGCCTAGGGATTAATACAGAATTAGGGAGCCTGCAGTAAAACATGTTTTCATATGATACTGTGGATATGATTATCTTACAAGTAGATATACGCCTTTATTCATTCCAAGAAGAGTATACCATTTTGTGCTAGCACGCGGATGATACGTTCCAGAATAAATGGTTAAACCCTTGGTGCTGCCATCAACACCCTAAACATCGCCTCACCACCTGCATGAGGCAACGCCTAAAGGACCATGCTCTCATTTCCACCACCACAAGTGACGGCACATCGATAATAATCGTCATTGTTAATCATGTGATAGTAATCAATGTATACAAGCCGCCAAAAGGAATGGCAATCACCACCTCAGCAGCCACTGTCATGGATAATGTACACCATCATTTAGAGGTAATGTAATGTACAATACATTATCCCTATGTGATCGACTGATCCCAATGTAATTGTATCTTGTAGATTGGAGCAGTGCCTAAGGCCATCCTACTGTAGCACTGGAGCGCACAGTGTATGCGTGTGTGGCCTCACTCTAGCCAAAGTTAATCTGGCACCAATAACGTTAGCTTCTAGATTATAATCAAACTTCTTAATGCCACCACACCTTAGTACCAACGCTTTTAACCTCTGCCAAATCCTGCAATTACACAGTAGTCACACGATCTCTAAGATCTGCCCTCATCGTTTCCCACCATCTTCTAACTCCAAACTTCGCACCACTTTTTCCGTACATGACCTTGGCCCCACCCCAGCACATCCCTTCCTACTTCCTCCAGTGGGCCAGTGAAACATTGGCTAAAGACCGACTTTTACCAACATGTGCATTGGGAAATGACATGTAGGCAAAAACTTTCTCAAATTTAAAGTTGATGTTGGGAGGAAATAAGTTGCACACCACAGGGAATGAAAGCCGGGTATGAGGCTGGAGCACAGGAGCTGGGCAGGTTTGATCCATTTGCTATGGTGCCATGGCTGAAGTGCTGCTTGTTATAGCATGGCAAGTTCAAACATTTCCCATTGGTGTCATGAGAAAATCGGGGCCCGTTGAAGGAATGCATTTGGTGCTGTGATATTCTATATTTTAACATGCAATCACTTAATCAAATGTTTAAATATTACAAATGTATACTTATCTAATTTTTAAGATAAAAACGTAGACAAATGCTTAATTTTGTATGTATCACATGTTTTACATTAAAATAGGTGATAAACTTTTGTTATTCATCTGAATATTTATTACGCTCATATGAATAAAAACAACATCCAATATTCAACTAATTTAATAAATCTATTTGTATTATTGTTAAATATTGTGTTGTTAATTAAGAACGGTATATGTGTGTATTCAAGGCTATGTCGGAAGAGGAGGAACACACCGTTAAAGCTCAGGATGAGCTTGCCAAAGTAATTACAGACTTAGGTCTTCATAAAAATTACTGGATTCCAAAACTGCGAGATATTTTACACATCACCAATGTACAAGCATTGCAATATTTTGGCCCTGAAGAATTTGAAACAATAGAACCACATTTCCGGCATCCATGGGAGAAAAAGGCATTGTCTAAGTTAATGGAAATGTCAGGCAAAGAGGTTGTATTAAAACAATCACAAAAATGTGATCCAATTAGAAATAAACAGAAGCAAGATGCACCAACAAAGCAGCATGCAGAACAAATGCAGCAGATAAAGTCAACTCACATTGGTGAGACCAAAATAGAAGACGAGACAGAGAAGCGACCGGAATTGAAAGGAGCAAAAGAAAATGCATTGTATGATAAGAGCCATTCCAATGATATCGAAAATACGTTTCTCAAGCAGTTAGATTTAGCAAACATTTCTATTTTACATGGAACTGTATCACATAATAATTTTTTTTTACAAAATGCATCTAAAGGACTTGCTTTAGAGGGGGTTTATAAAACTGGTCAAATAAACGCTATGTTACAGAAAAGAGGCAAACTCGTAAACATCCCAATGTCGTTTAATCTTGCTGGCCCAGTACATCAGCCAATGATAAAACAACAAGAGTTTTCATCATCTGAAGAGGAATCAATATTTGAGACAGCAGTAGAAAAAATTGGATTCAATACCATAACCACAGGTTTCCTACAGGCATTGAATGAAGAAACCACTTCACAGCATTGCAAGGCATTATACACTGAAGAAAAGCAACGCGAAAATCCCAATTCCCAAAGTCATTGCGCCAAATATCTGTACCTACCGCTCGCCTCAGGAAGTCTTGACTTTGATCAACTCAAGCTCTCTGATGAGGCGTTGGAGGAATTAAAAAGCATTGAAAGCACTTTAAAAACCGTCAACGATTCTTTTAAAACACGTGTACTTAAAAGCAGGTTAGGGAGTTTTTTTGAGAACTTTGGCTCTCATGCCCACACAGGCCCTGTCCACTTTGGTGGGATATTTAAGTGGAAAGCATCAGCAGAGGACATCACCTCAAATCAGAAAAATGAACAAAGAAATATACTATCGGAGGCAGTGGAAAGATATGCCACTTCTGCCTACAACAGCAGTGGCTGTGCAGGTGGCGTGAGCATGATGGCATCCAACTTTATAACGGAATTTTCTGACAAATACAACGCTACACTTCTGAGTAAGGTGACATTTTCCGTAGGTACAATAGGTGGGCCCCCTGGCATTTGTTCTCTTCAACAATGGAAAACTGACATTGTTTCCAATGCAAAAATGTGGTCTGTCATTGACCGAGGCACATCATTGGTTCCAGTGTGGGACATTGTCACGTTTAACCACGAAAATGATTTTAAAAATACTTTGATAGCTAACAGCCTCAAGGAGGCATACACGCTTTTGACAAACCCAATTCCCAATAATCGTCTTGAAGATATATTGGTCTCTGCCAAAGTTGAAGCCCAGTCAGTGATGCAAGATATTAAACATTGGCAAGAATCTGATGTGGAAAATAATTTACAAAAGATAATTGATTTAAAACAAAAGTTACATGATGAAACGAAAAGCAATTTGATTTGGATAAACACCTGTTTGTCTCACCCAGCTCTCCAGTCATTTTTGTCAAATATTATTACAGCACCTGTCAATACGGTGAAAATAAAAAAGCTTATGCGCTCTATTATGGAGCCAAAGTGTTGTGAGGTTGACAGTTTTCCACAACTCGCCTCCGTTATGCAGTGGCTTAATGAATCTAAAGGAGTCTCTGCTCAGGTATCTGACTTTAAAGATCTCGTGAACATCTTAACAAAAGCAAAAGAACATTTAAAAGAAGTTGAGTTTTCAACAAAGTATTCAGAAATAAATGAAAAAAGAAACAAAGAAATCACGAGTTCATTTAATTCATTCTGTCAATCACTGAGAACAGCAGAACTTATCGAACAGGAAATACTCATAATTTCAGTTGCTTCTGGTGTCGGATATTGTGTAAAAGAAAAAAAATTTCAGCGTCCCCTGCATTATGACAACATTGACCATCTTCAACTTACACTTGAGTCAGCTTGCGGAGAGTCAAGTACATGCTGAGAGTACACGTTCTGGTTAGTGCATTGTCTTCATACTGTTCGCTTTTTGGCATTCTCTTGTCTGACACTGGTGGGAGTAGGCCATAAAGAAGGCTGTCTGATGTAGGCCAATCAGTTTCAAAAACAATGAATATGTTATCAGAGCATGTTTGTTTGCATGTTCACCATAAGTAATGTACGTGTGGTTAATGCAGACTTGATGTCTTGCAAAAGGTATCTATTTGGTGTTTTAACATTTTAACACAACTGTTTTATTGCCAGAAAGGGTAAAACCGATTCTTATTTTTCATACTTTGATACTGGCACAAATGTCACATGGTATAGCTGCTCACCCCGAGCTATACTTGCTCTGATAGTGTATTGTCTTTGTACTGTTCACCTTTTGGTACTCTCTGGTATGACACTGGTGAATCTTGGCCACAAAGAAGGGGCCGTCCATAAATTACGTCACGCACCTTGGGGGGGGGGGCCATCTCAGACATTTGTGACGATGTGTGACGATGGGGGGTGGGGGGGGTTTGAGAAATGTGACGTCACATCAAAATGCACAACTTTAAATAAATATAGACAACACGTTCTACTTAATAAAAAATACTTTTTAATAAATGTTTTATCCTACATCAGAGTGCAGCGCCACATTAAATACGTACTACAATGACAATAGTTTAAATAGATTTCAAGCACGTTTTATTTGTGGGGGGGGGCAGAGCTTTATGACGTCATATTTGAGGGGGGGGGGTCTGACTTTTTGTGACGCTGTGTGACGA
>CM025681.2:16030-55253 GCA_014621495.2 Entosphenus tridentatus | reverse complement strand
GTCAAAAATCGTCCAAAATCTCGTGACGTCATTTATGGACGGCCCCCAAGACTCACTGGTGTAGGCTAATCAGTTTCAAAGGCTGCATATATTATCAGAATATAACGGTGTGTGTGGGTGAGCGCTCTCGCGCGAGGGTGAGCCAAGGTGACTGAGGTTACATGAGGTAAGGCTGGGGTGGTTTGGGGGAGAAATGTGTGAATTTGAATGAGCGTGACGCGTGTATGAGCAGTGGCATGTTCAGTGTTCATCAGGGAGGGGGGCGGTCGGCGTTCGTTGGGGCTGGGGGCTCCCGCGGGGGCGGGGGGTGCAGAGGTTGTGGTTGCCGTTGGCCCGGGGGCCGATGTGTTTTTCGCATTGGTTGGGGCGGTCAGCGTTCACCCAGGGAAAGGCGGATGATCGATGCTCGCCGCGACCAGGGGAACTCCTGGAGAGGACCAGCTGCTACTACAGGGCATGCGGCTCAGTGACCAAGTCTGCGGCTGCGTTTTGTTGGTCGGGGCGTTGTTGAAGACGCCCACCAAGTCCTGAGACTGGGGCCATGTGGAGTCACTGCGCTGAGTTGTTCAACTTGCGGTTGGAGGCGCCAGCCAAGACCAGAGACTGTAGCCACGTGGAGTCTATATAGTACTATAGAGATAGAAAACTCCGTGACCAAAACAGCAGCCGTGTCAAGTTGTTCATTGTGTTGTTGTTGGCGCCAATCAAGTCATGATACTGCAACTCCGTTGGTTGAGTTCTTTGGAGCGCTGTTGATGGCGCCAGCCAGGTTCTGAGACTGCAACTGCGTTAAGTTGTTCAAAGCGCTGTTGATAGCGCCAACCAGGTCCCAAGACTGCAACTGCATTGAGATGCTCAGGGCACTGTTGAAGCCACCAGCCAAGTCTTGAGACTGCCGTTATGTACCCTGGACTTCAGCTGCGTTGTTTCGTCACCCAAGAGTGGATCGTGCATAAGGATTGGTACGAACAGTCGCATTTTTTTGTGTTTAGTCCCCACGGTGTTATGTAATTGTCAACACGTGGGGGCGCTGTGAATATGTTTTCGAGAATTTGTAATAGTTGGTTGTACTCGGTGTTCTGTTTTTGTCGACGAGCGTGGGTGCTGTGTAGATGTTTAGAATTTTGAATAATTGGTTGTACTTGGTTATTGAGACATTATTATCCATCACTGTTTGATTCGCGTCGTTGGACAAAGTGTCTCAAGGCATAGTTAATGCTTTCAAAATCTTGTTAAGATTATCTATATTCCTGTGGCACATTAGGAATGGATCACTCTTTTAATTATGTCCTTGTGCAGCAAGGGAGTAAAGTGTGGTTCTGTGAAGATCCTGATGTGCTGTGCAGTGCATCAATGCATGTGTGTACAGCAGCATGTGATGACTGAGTCGGGCCTGTAGGTGGCTGGCAGGGTTATTGAATGACCACGCGGATATACCAGTCACATGGTTAATGGCGGCTCGGGAGCAAGGCTGGTTGTAACACACGTGTTGTTGCATTTTACAGGTAAAAGACCCAAAGGTTGTTTTTGATCGTTATATAAATGTTCTAGACTTGTTCTAGACTAGAAGCTTGGCTTTGAATTGTTCGTTTGTGATATATGCAATTAGAGGCGTTTTAGCACTGTGCATTGTAAAGAGATGACGCACTGTAATTAAGTTACTGTCATTGTAATTCTCTAACTCTAATACTGTTTAGTCTATGACCATGCCTATGTACCCAGAATATGACTATTTGCAATGCTATTGACAATATAACACATGTAAAGTAGTAAGCTGTGCAATGGTGATATACAGTACGTATACTGTACACATACAGTACGTATACTGTACACATACAGTACATATAATGAGTAAGATACCGATATAAGTGGATGGTATAGATAGACATACAGCTTAGGATTAAAGTAATAGTCGAATAGTGATGCGCAAATGTGATTGTCAAAGACAAGGATGGTTTATAAGTAGTAGAATTGGGTTTAAGAGAAAGGGTTAATAAATAACCGCACGTGTAAACCAGCCACATGGTTAATGGCGGCTCAGGAGCAAGGCTGGTTGTAACACACGTGTTGCTTCATTTTACAGAGTGACGGTGCTGTTCTTCACAAGATTAATATTAACCACAATAAATAAATGTGCTTGCCCTCGATTTGGAGCACCTGCCCACGTCCTTCATTTTGAGTGTGCAACATTTTGGCGAGCCTGGCAGGAGAGTTTCCCTGAGTTCACTGACGGGAATCAACTCTTCCAATAAGACGGACCAAGCAATTGTAAAGGCAGCCTATATAAAGACATTCGTGCAAAGATCTGAACGGTCTTCACATCATGGCACTGGAACAGCTGCAGGGCACCTGCCCACGTCCTTCATTTTGAGTGTGCAACATTCCGGATCGAGTTATTTGTACATCTTTATATTGCTGTAAGTCTGCATTCATTGCCAGAAAGGGTAAAACCGATTCTTATTTTTCATACTTTGATACTGGCACAAATTTCCCATGGTATAGCTGCTCACCCCGAGCTATACTTGCTCTGATAGTGCATTGTCTTTGTACTGTTCACCATTTGGTATATATTGAGGGAATTGCTTGGTAGAGTAAATGGAGCCGAACTCCTCTCATTTATCTAGTTTGCGCTTCTGATTTTAGTTCCAAAGCCTTGTAGTTTAGAAATAGAATTCCATATTTGGTCATTCAGACAAATAAAACTAACTGGAATGCCGTGAAACATCTACGAAATTGACCACAAAATAGCAATCCTTAAACTGTGCAATCAGTGATGCTGACACTCCGCTAGTGTGCTTCATAATATTCGGCGAATCTCCTGCATCGAAATCTAAGAAGCTGAACTCTCTGCATGGCAAGCAAAAGCATGGAGTTTTCTTTTATAGAGACTGCCGAGCCAGCAGCACGAATGGTCGACTAATGAAAGGAGTTCCAGAGATCGCCTGGTATTTTCCAGCTGGGATGGACGATGATGTATTTATTGACTGCATAACATTCACTAATCTCCACGGAGATGCAAGAGAACACAAACACAAGTACAGTTTTTACATAAGATCGCCTATAAATGTGATATTACTGTTAGATTGTCATTGCAATGAAGAAGGCAAACGCATTTTACAAGAATGTGTGTGCTGATATCTGGAACAAAAGTGAAATTTGCTGTTGAAAATCGAAATGAGGCTGAGTTAATTGAAGAAATAATGTCATCAATCAAATTATTTTGAGACTTTTTTTTTACATAGAAGCTTGCTCAGATATTGCAAGACAGTATGGCTTCATTGTTGATTCAAGTTTTAACTGCTGTGATTTTCACTCTCACCCATGACCCGTGCTGTTTTCGTTTACTAATTCAAGCTCATTGACATGCTAATTTCTCCAGCGCCCACCCGTCCCTGCACGCCACAAACTCTCCCTTCTCTCCCCCCCCCCCGTGAAATCCTGCAGCCACGACTCTACAATCCCCCTTCCCCCCTCCCGTGCCTATATAAAGCCACAACAGCAGATCATTCTTTCTCACCTGATGACGGACGCTTGTGTTGGGACCGAAACGTCGTGTTCTTTTATTATTTTTTCTTCTATCTACGTGACTTCACCGAAAGAATCAGAGATGAAGGTGTACGTGTTCGTGGCGACCCGGTTTTTGATGAGTGTAGTGGGTGCTCCTCCAAGCTTAGTGGTACATCTATGGTGGGATTTAGATGGGCGGGATGTACATACCGTCGCTGAAGTCCCAATTGGACACGTACACATTGAGGTCTAAGGATCTCTACAACTTTTACAGGACCCTGCCATGGACGGAGCAGTTTAGGTGAGGTTCCCAAATGTATCTATGGACAGTTTAGCCATGCACTATCTCCTACTTAGAAAGGCAGGGGCGTCACTCCATATAGCCAAACCTGTTCAATGGCGGAATGGGCGGAAACCGCCACAGACTACGCTGTCTTGCTTGCCATTTCTCACTGCTGCATGACCTGCCGTATCGCTATCGGCCATTTCGCAGCTTTAGCTGGGAGGTCAAACAGCTGTCACTCAATGGGAGGGTCTGGTTCCCTCCCATACATCCTGTAGAACAGAAAGTATCCTGTTGACACATGCAGGGCCAACTGATATGCCGCAAGGGCTCTGCCTATGCTGTAAGTCCGAGTCTGTCTGGGTGTCATTGACCACATGATACTGCATGGATGTCATGGTGCAATTTAGATGTTCTACCATCCCATCGGTCTGTGGATGGTACGGGAAGTGCATACCTTCTTAGTGCCTAGAATGTCGTAGACTTCCTGTGTTAGTTTTGAGGAAAACATCTTACCCTGGTCCATTAGACGTTTTTCAAGGGCCCCTTTATCCACAACAAAACCCTGTACAAAAGCTTCTGCTACCGACTGAGCAGTTTCATCCACCAGGGGCCACGCCATTGGCCACCTCATGAAGTACTCGACCCCCTACTAGCAGATATTTGTGACTCCTGTCGGTGCGAAGTAGGGGTCCCAGCATATCGAAGGCTACCAATTTGTTTACTTGCGAAACCTCCACTGATTTTAGGGGCACTTTGATCGGGTATGCTGGTGGCTTTCGCCGTGCACATTCTACACATGAGGCTGTCCATGCACGGATATCCGCCATCATGCTCAGTTGCAAAATCCTGCACGAATCGATGTATAAATATTCTGACATCTGGGACAGATTGGCCATTCTCTAACACATCGTGTCTTCTGGATCAGTTGACACCCCCTTCTCTCTCTTTGCTAGGGTCTCGGTCGGGGTCCTTTTGGTTACCGAGTCGAGGCATCATCGCGATCCCACCACTGCCAACAGTTGTAATGAGTCCACCAGACGAGGGTTGAGATGATATATTTCTGTTTATTTTCTACACGAGCTCACGCTGCATGCGACCACTACACTTTAAATCCCACCAGGAAGCGCCCTGATCGCCCCGCCTGATCTGGTGACGTCACCACTATCCTCCTGAGTGTTTTCTCACTCATGCCCAGCCTTCTCTTTCTACCATGACGTCATGTTTAACAATAACCTGCGATCCTTTGGGTATTTCTACCCCCGGATAATGTAAATATTAATGCTACACAAGTGTAGTGTCATAGATGATGGCACTATAGTCTAGCGATAGTACCGTGTGAGTGGTACTGTATGTGCGGAGCCTCTCCCCGGCACCTGAGTGAGCATACCAGGGAAGAGGTCGGGTGAGGTCATGACAGCCTGGGTGAACCCGAGGGGGGCACGTGACCGGATGAGGTGGTAACGAGGACCAGGGATGAAGTGAGAGGAACACGTCATGTGGGTCCTGAACTGTTGAGAAGGATCTGGAAAAGGGGCTTGGCCAAGGGCTGGGCCTGGCCACGCCACAGCGGATAAAAGCCGATTCCCAGTGGGGATCAGAGTTGTTCATCTCTGGGAAGAAATCCTCCGTCTTCGTGGGTATTCGGTCTTCGTGGGTATTCGGTCTCCGGTCTTCACGCACGTGGACTAGGCAGCGTGTTGGCTGTCCTGGTCCGATTTAGTAGTTGTCCCATCCAGTGTATTTAAATAGTCAACCCCGACCCCCCCCCAAGTGTATATAGTTAGTATAGGAGCGGTGTTCACCACCCTATGCCATTATTCTGCTAGCGTTAAGAGTTACCGTGATGTTAGTTAATAAAACGTGTTGCCTCCAAGTTCAAGTTTGTGCCTCAATTGAACCCACTACACAAGCAAGACAAATAATTGACTCGCATTAAAGTAAAGGAGGACCAAAGTATTGAGGAATACAGAAGTAATATTTAAAGGGACAAAACATGCATACGGAGAGAGCAGCTTACCAAAGCATTTCATATAAATGCATTTATGGTCATTGATTGAATTTTTTACATATAAGGCAGAGATAGTAAGAAAATACTTCCTGCATTGGCTACACATGTACCTAGATAACCTGTCTGCAGATCCCTTATCACAACTTCATGTAATTAATCATCAAACCTGGACTAGAATGATCGAGTCCTAACATGTGTCCTTTCTAGAAAATAGAGTTTGATCAAATATCACAAAAACTTGCTTTGAAGCTTTAGTTTCCGGTAAAGTCACGTAGGTCAAAAAGTACGTAAATAAATAAATACGATATCACGACGTTTCGATCACAACACAAGCGGTCGTCCTTAGGCGGAAAAAATAATCCAGCAGTGGAACTGCTGAACCAGCGAGAGAACTGTTACAACAAGAGGATATTTATGTGGCGATGGGCAAGCAAGCGGGGTCTCAGCTGGAAAGAAATTCCATCCCTGGATGCAAGCACGTCAGTTGTGTTAATGGGGGCGATTAGGGAGAGAGAGATTAGCATGAAATGAGCTTCCGTCGCCGCATAAGAGTATCATCCCCGCATATGCGGACAACAGCAGTGTTAATGGAATATTAGCACTATGTTGATGAGAGATATTAGGCAGGAAGATTCGGGGGATTAGTAAGTTAATGTCATGTCTATGTGTAACACAAGCTGCGGCGCTGCCAACTGCACTGTGAGGTAAGCGCGTCCACGCAAGAGAACCACTGCAACGGTGGTCGTGCCAGTGAGACACACAGCCCATCACACAGCCAGAACCATCGATACATCGAGGCTAAGGGAGCAGAGGTGGCTATGTTAGTGAGACCCCAGCCTGTTAATGCAAAGGCACCCAACAGGGCAATGCAATTCAGAGAGTCGGAGATAACAGCCAAACGGCAGGGAAGAATGGAAGCACCACAGCAAGTTCCGACTATGCTTGGTTAATAATGTCCTTCCAATGATTGCTCAGCTTATACCCATCATCTCGGTTGAAATTACCTCTGTGTTTATCTATCTGGAAGGCTTCATGGACAAATCTTTGATGGTATCCCGAAAAAGCAATATCGCGCGAGCCCACTGTGTTATAACAATGATCAGCCACTGCAGAGGTATTGGTTCTGCTGTGTTTAAAATCTGCCTTGTGTTCGCGAACACGGTCCGAGACATGTCGTTTCGTTTCCTCAATGTAACTGCTGCCGCAGACACAACTTAGTTTGTAGACACCAGGGTATTTCATGTCAGGAATGACATCCTTCACAGATGGGATCAAATCACAGATTTTGTGCACTATATTGAATCGGACATGGATCTTGTGTTTGTTTAAGATTTTGGAAATCTTTTTGGTAACACCTGCTATGTATGGCAAGGTAATGGTTTTGATTGGGTCCTCAGATGGTTGTCTCCCCATGCTTGGGGCTACAACTTTGCGGATTGTGCGGTCTGAGTATTCATTCATCTTGAGGGCTTGGTGTTCATGCTCCAGTTCACTGGCTAGGTGGCGCTGGTCGGAGATGCAGCGGGCCCTATGGTGTAGTGTTTTTGATGAGAGAGTTTCATCTGGCCTAGAAGAACAGATAACATGTCCACATCTGATTGGGACTTTGTAGATAACATGACTTTCTGCTGCCGCGACAATGTCAGCCAAATATTAAGTTATTGTGAGATCGTATCGTTGATTCTTGATTTGAAGCTCTCCTGACTGCAGGAATCCATACCCTTTGGTTCTTTCGGTAAAGTTACGTAGGTATAATTTATTTTATTTTATACCTACAGTGAGGGAAAAAAGTATTTGATCCCCTGCTGATTTTTTACGTTTGCCCACTGACAAAGAAATGATCAGTCTATAATTTTAATTGTAGGTTTATTTGAACAGTGAGAGACAGAATAACAGCAAAAACATCCAGAAAAACGCATGTCAAAAATGTTATAAATTGATTTGCATTTTAATGAGGGAAATAAGTACTTGACCCCCTCTCAAGAAGAAAGATTTCTGGCTCCCAGGTATCTTTTATACAGGTAACGAGCTGAGATTAGGAGCACACTCTTAAAGGGAGTGCTCCTAATCTCAGCTTGTTACCTGTATGAAAGACACCTGTTCACAGAAGCAATCAATCAATCAGATTCCAAACTCTCCACCATGGCCAAGATCAAAGAGCTCTCCAAGGATGTCAGGGACAAGATTGTAGACCTACACAAGGCTGGAATGGGCTACAAGACCATCGCCAAGCAGCTTGGTGAGATGGTGACAACAGTTGGTGCGATTATTCGCAAATGGAAGAAACACAAAATAACTGCCTATTATGCTTTGGGGGTGTTTTTCTGCTAAGGGGACAGGACAACTTCACCGCATCAAAGGGACGATGGACGGGGCCATGTACCGTCAAATCTTGGGTGAGAACCTCCTTCCCTCAGCCAGGGCATTGAAAATGGGTCGTGGATGGGTATTCCAGCATGACAATGACCAAAAACACACGGCCAAGGCAACAAAGGAGTGGCTCAAGAAGAAGCACATTAAAGTCCTGGAGTGGCCTAGCCAGTCTCCAGACCTTAATCCTATAGAAAATCTGTGGAGGGAGCTGAAGGTTCGAGTTGCCAAACGTCAGCCTCGAAACCTTAATAACTTGGAGAAGATCTGCAAAGAGGAGTGGGACAAAATCCCTCCTGAGATGTGTGCAAACCTGGTGGCCAACTACAAGAAACGTCTGACCTCTGTGATTGCCAACAAGGGTTTTGCCACCAAGTTCAAAGTCATGTTTTGCAGAGGGGTCAAATCTTATTTCTCTCATTAAAATGCAAATCAATTTATACAATTTTTGACATGCGTTTTTCTGGATTTTGTTGTTGTTATTCTGTCTTCTGTCTCTCACTGTTCAAATAAACCTACCATTAAAATTATAGACTGATCATTTCTTTGTCAGTGGGCATACGTACAAAATCAGCAGGGGATCAAATACTTTTTTCCCTCACTGTATGTGACTTTACTGAAAGAACCAAAGAGTACTTATCGTTGATGTTTTCTTGGATTTTATGTTTGCACTCATTTACATATTCACTTTAAGATGTTTTTTGTTCATGTTTTTGTTTTTTGTTTGTTGCGGTTGCACCCGATTCAAGAGCCGAATGGCTCACAGGGCTATACCTAATAAATGAACTTGAACTTGAATGTTTTCCGACTATTTGATACGCATTTGATGAGAATGCATTCTGTGCGAATATTGCCATTTTGAGGTGTTGCCTATTGTCCTGGTTTAACCATGTGATCGTGAATGTGACCATTGATGCTTTAATGATTGTCTAGTACGGATTTATGAGTACGTATATTTGCATGTGCACCATTTTTGTAATTCTGATGATAAGAGTTGTTGAATGTTAGGGTAAGTGGAGATTAAGGTTGCTTTGATAAAAAAACAGGTTTCCGAGTGCTTCTTTCCATAAACTCGTGCATTATTGTCGTAATGACGAACTGTATCCTGCAGGGAGATCTGAATCCCGATACCTGACATAATTGCACACATGATTGTTTAAGCGAGAATCATAAATGTTAAAGCAAGAATCACAAATGTTAAAGTGAGAATCATTGATATATCACGATTGGTGATACCCCTAGACAACGAGAGAGCCAATCATAATTACACACACACATTAATCACTATATATATGTAATGACAGTGCGGAACGATAGCGGACAGGGTGGTTCCCCGGGACCATGGTTACTAATGGACGAGCTACGGGGACCATGGTTACTAATGGACGAGCTAATGATGATTGAGACAAGCATTGACAGGGTAACGTGAGGGGAAGCACGGGATCCAATGGCGGGAAAGTGTAATAAGGGCGGTGATCGGCAGGGCCAGGTGCGGTGAGAAGAATTCGGGAAACAAATAGAGCCACTGTGAACTGCCAGAACAAGGGGCAAAGGCCAGTTTAAAAGAGGTGAGTTTTACAAACAGACTTAAATAGCTCAAACGACTCTGATTGCCTTATGAGAAAAGGCAAAACATTCCAAAGTTTGGGGGATGCACTGGCAAAAACCTAATCACCCCAGGAACAGAGCCTTGACCTGTGAGTACTAAAGACCTCTCCGAGGATCGCCACCTTGCTGTGGTGAAGCTTGTGCATTCCTAAGATCCCAAAAGCGATGCCGTCTGGAGCTTAACCACTCATGTGGGCCTAAGCTCCTGGTAGGGTCACCCATGGCGGTAAGGTCATGGGGGGGTTTCCAGGCAAAGCGTGATCCAACAAAGACCCCAAGAGAGGAGCAGGTGGAAGATGATGGCAAATCACAATGGTTGTGAAGACAGAGGTAGGCTGTAGCGGAGAAAGGTCGTCAATCGTCATGGCCTCCATGCCATTGGACCCTGATCCCTCCCTGTCATAGTGTAGAGGAGTGAAATATGCGATGCGCACAGTTAGCCGAGGGCAACTGAGGATAAACAGGTGCGTGCGTGCAAATGTTAGTTTTGCATGGAAAAACTGGCAGTTGTTAGGGGGCACAGTAGGCGCAAACGGGGCCAACCAGTTGTGCACGCTGACACCGGAGGTGTTGCCAGGGAGACAGGAGATAAGGGTTGATTAATGAGCATCTAGGCGCCAGCCTGGCAGGGCTTAAAGAGACACACAAGAGCTCTCGGATAATTGGCCGGAGGATAGAAGGAAGTGGGTTTGAGCGGAGCAGGGAATTGTTGCTGGGGACAAGAGTGAAGAGATCTAACTGCTGCCGCTTGAGCCATCAATGGACCTTAACCCTTACGCGTCACTGGATGGGTGATGGCTGATTCCCCTGCCAGGGATAGATGAGTGAGCAGGTCTGAGGGAGCGTAGGTGAGGGTGGAGCTAGGAAGCTGCTGTGTGCGAAGGCGCTGTGTGAAGCTGCTGTGTGCGAAGCTGCTGTGTGAAGCTGCTGTGTGCGAAAACGCTGTGTGTGGAGTCGCTGTGCGTGAAATCGCTGTGCATGGAGTCGCTGTGCGTGAAGATGCTGAGTGCGAAGACGCTGTGTGCGAAGACGCTGTGTGCGGAGTCGCTGTGCGCGAAGACGCTGTGCGCGAAGACGCTGTGCGCGAAGTCAGTGTGTGAAGCCACTGTGTGTGAAGACGCTGTGTGCAGAGACGCTGGGTGCGACTACGCTGTGTGCGGAGTTGCTGAGATAAGAGCTACCGAGGGCAGGATAAGTGAGCTGTAACGTAGATACGAGTGGGAAGAAGTTTGATCTAATTGACCGGACAGATAGCTCTAGGAGTGCCTACAACTGGTGCAAGAATAGGTCAATAAAGTGTAAGCAGGTGACTTGTTACAACCTGTCAGTCTGAGTGATTTTTAAAGACACTACATTTGGTCTTGATTTGAAGCTTTCGTGACTACATGAATCCATACTCTTTGGTTATTTCGGTAAAGTCAAGTAGGTAGAAAAATAAAACAAAATATAAAATCACGGCGTTTCGATCGCAACACAAGCGGTTGTCCTCAGGCGGAAAAGAATATCCAGCAGTGGAACTGCTAAAACCTTCGGCTGCTAGACCACCCAGATTTTATGGCCTTCCAAAAATCCACAAAGAAGGTACTCTACTCCGTCCTATCGTTTCTACCATCAACTTACCTACCTACAAACTGGCCTATTTCTGTCTGAGACCCTGCTTCCATTCACGGATAAGACCACCTCAGCAGTACTTAACTCAGCTCACTTGGTTTTTCTAATCAAGGACATTTCACTGTCTCCAGATGATTTGCTTGTCAGCTTCGATGTAGTCTCTCTGTTCACCAAGGTACCTGTACCTGACACCATAGTAATCATTGAAGACTTGGTCCAACAGGGACTGAATCCTGATGTACCAACTTTGGTGAGGCACTGCCTTACCAACACCTACTTCATCTGGAATGGTACATTCTACAAACAAAATGAAGGTACCACTATGGGTTCTCACTTATCAACAGTGGTAGCGAATGTTTTCATGGAGAAATTTGAAACAGATACCATCCTGACATCCACCCTACGTCCTTCCCTGTGGAAGAGATACGGAGATGGCACGTTTGTCATCTGGCCACATGGGCAGCCAGCACTGAACCAAATTTTAAACCACATCAGTTCCAACAACCATCTATCAAATTCACCATGGAAGTGGAACATTAAGGCAAGCTACCATTCCTGGATGTTTTGATCGAGAAGAGGCCTTATGGCTCGTTGGGACATTCCGTCTCCAGGAAAGCCACCCACACGAATTCCTATTTAAAGTCTGACTCCCACCACCATTCGGCCCAGAAGAAATCCCTCATCAAAACACTACACCATATAGCCCGCTGCATCTCCGACCAGCGCCACCTAGCCAATAAACTGGAGCATGTAAACCAGTGGTCGGGAACCTATGGCTCGCGAGCCATATATGGCTCTTCTGGTGACGGCATACGGCTCCCAGACAATTTTGAGATGAAAAAAAATCAGTTTGGAACTGATTTTAAAATACTTGTGATATTGCTTAAAAATACTGTGTGATTTTAAAATAAACAGAAATTAGTTTTGAAGATAAATTTCATGGGTCACGGGTCCCGTGACCCGTGGGTCGGGTCGGGAACCAATGGCTTGCGAGCATGTCACGGGTCATTGTAAAGGTGAAGAAATCAATTTGATCAGATAGCCAACTAGTTTATCCGCTTCAACCCTTGTAACGGAAAAGATGGCGAAAAGAAAAAAAGACGATGATTACCGTGCATTCCAGGCTGCGTGGACAGAGGAATTTGCATTTGTGGAGAGAGCAGGATCTGCGGTATGTCTAATATGCAATGATAAAATTGCATCGATGAAACGGTCAAATATAAAGCGGCACTTCGATACGCACCATGCTTCATTTGCATCGAAATATCTAGCGGGGGACAGCAGAAAAAAGGCATGCGAAGAGCTACAGCAGAGAGTGCAGACGAGTCAGCAGCAACTACGTGTGTGGACCAAGCAAGGTGACGGAAATTCCGCTAGCTTTGCGGGTGCTTTGGCAATAATACGGAATGGAAAGCCATTTACAGAAGGCGAGTATGCCAAAACATTCATGCTTGATGTGGCCAATGAACTGTTCATGACTTCCCAAATAAAGACAAGATAATCAAACGAATAAAAGACATGCCTCTGTCAGCAAGAACTGTTCACGATCGTAGCATCATGATGGCAAATCAAGTCGAGGAAACACAAATTAAGGACATAAACGCCGGGACATACTTTTCTCTCGCGTTAGATGAGTCAACAGACGTTAGCCATCTATCTCAGTTCAGTATAATTGCCAGGTATGCTGCAGGTGACACACTGCGTGAGGAAAACTTGGCTGTTTTGCCAATGAAAGGGACAACAAGAGGAGAGGATTTATTCACGTCTTTCATGGAGTTTGCTAAAGAAAAAAAAACTACCGATGGATATACTTATTTCTGTCTGTACTGATGGTGCACTCTGTATGTTGGGGAAGAACAAAGGATTTGTAGCGCTTCTCCGTGAACATGAAAAGAGAGCCATCCTAAGTTTTCATTGCATCCTGCACCAGGAGGTGCTTTGCGCTCAGACGTGTGGCCAGGAGCTTGGTGAGGTGATGTCGCTGGTCATTCGAGTGGTCAACTTTATTGTTGCCCGAGCTTTAAATGATCGCCAGTTTAAAGCTCTGTTAGAAGAAGTTGGGAATCATTATCCCAGTCTGCTTTAACACAGCAACGTGCGTTGGTTGTCAAGGGGGAAGGTGCTCAGCCGTTTTGCAGCTTGCCTGAGTGAAATCCGGACATCCTGAACTAGACAACACTGACTGGCTCCTGCAGTTTCACTATCTCGTGGACATAACTGGCCATCTGAACCAGCTCAATGTGAAAATGCAAGGTATTGGAAATACAATCTCATCCCTTCAACAAGCAGTGTTTGCATTTGAAAGCAATCTGGAAGTCTTTCTCAGGGACATTGAAACAGGTCGTCTTCTGCACTTTGAAAGACTGCGACAATTTAGAGATGCATGCTTAGCAAGTGACTCCACTCAACATCTGGATCTCCAGCAGCTAGCTGGCTTTACGTCCAATCTCCTGCAGTCATTCAAAACACGTTTTGGAGAATTTCGTGCGCGCACTGGTCTTTTCAAGTTTATCACTCATCCACATGAGTGTGCAGTGGAGAAAGTCGACCTGACATGCATCCCCGGGGTCTCTATCGGAGACTTTGAGCTGGAAGTTGCTGACCTGAAGGCATCAGACATGTGGATGAGTAAGTTCAAGTCACTTAATCGAGAGTTGGAAAGTCTTGCACGACAGCGAGCAGAGCTGGCGAGGGAACACAAGTGAACAGAAATGAAAAATCTTCAACCTGAAGACCAGCTGATTCTTAAAACTTGGAACGAGCTTCCTGTGACATGCCACACAATGCAGCGTGTGAGTATTGCCGTATTGACCATGTTTGGCTCTACATATGTATGTGAGCAGTCATTCTCGCATATGAGGAACATTAAGACCAACCTACGCTCACGTTTAACTGATGGAAGCCTCAACACCTGCATGAAGCTCAACCTCACCACTTATGAACCAGACTACAAGGCCATCAGCAAAACCATGCAGCACCAGAAGTCGCATTAAAAGTAAGACATATTTAATTTATTATACGTTAAAAATACTATATGGCTCTCAATGAAATATATTTATAAATATTTGGCTTTTATGGCTCTCCCAGTCAAAAAGGTTCCCGACCCCTGATGTAAACCAAACCCTCAAGATGAATGGATACTCAGACTGCACAATCCGCAAAGTTGTATCACCAAACATGGGGAGACAACTATCTGAGGACCCTATCAAAACCATCACCTTACCATACATAGCAGGTGTTACCAAAAAGATTTCCAAAATATTAAACAAACACAAGATCCAGGTCCGATTCAATACTGTACACAAAATCCGTGATTTTATCCCATCTGTGAAGGATGTCATTTCTGACATGCAATATTCTAGTGTCTACAAATTAAGTTGTGTATGTGGCAGCAGTTACATTGGGGAAACGAAACGACATATCTCGGACCGTGTTTGCGAACAAAAGGCAGATTTGACATGGCAGAACCAATACCTCTGCCGTGGCTGATCATTGTTATAACGCAGTGGGCTCGCATAATATTATTTTCTCCGAGACCAAGGTACTCTGTAAACCTTCGGGCTACCATTAAAGATTTGTCCATGAAGCCTTCCAAATATAAAAACACAGAGACAATTTCAACCGAGAAGACGGGTATAATCTGAGCAATCATTGGAAGGACGTTATTAACCAAGCAAAGTCGTAACTTGCTGTGGTGCTTCCATTCTTCCCTGCCGCTTGGCTGTTATCTCCGACTCTCTGAGTTGCATTGTCCTGTTAGGTGCCTCTGCATTAACGGGCTGGGGTCTTACTAACATGGCCACCTCTGTTCCCTTAGCCTCGATGAATGGATGGTTCTGGCTGTGTGATCGACTGTGTGTCTCACTGGCGCGACCACCATTGCGGTGGTTCTCTTCCGTTGACGCGCTTGTTCAATCATGCGCAGTCGGCAGCGCCGCAGCTTGCGTTACACAAAGACATAACATTACTTTGATAATCCCCCTAATGTCTCTGCCTAATCTCTCCCATCAACATAGTGCTAATCTCCCATTAACATTGCTGTTGTGCGCATATGCGGGGACGAGACTCTTATGCGGCGACGGAAGCTCATTTAATGCTAATCTCTCTCCCTAATCTCTCTCTCCCTAATCTCCCCCATTAAACACAACTGACGTGCTTGCGTCCGAGGATGGATTTCCTTTGCAGCTCAGACCCTGCCTGCTTGCCCTTCACCACATATATAGCCTTTTGCTGTAACAACTCTCTCACTGGTTCAGCAGTTCGACTGCTGGATTATTTTTTCTGCCTGAGGACGACAGCTTGTGTTGTGATCGAAACGTCGTCATTTATTATTTTTTTATTTTTCTACCTACGTGACTTTACCGAAAGAACCAAAGAGTACTACATTTGGTGTTAGAAGTGCCAACAAACCTTCGCCGTCATGTCCAAGTCGGTGATGAAATGAAAAAACCCACCTGCTGTGTCGTCCGACGACGACGTCGAACAAGACGTCATCCCTCCAATGACGACGACTGCCGGAGCTCTGAGTGGCCGCTCTGACGACGTGCTGCAGTTGTCTCAGGAGTGCATGGTGAGTCCAGCCCAGCCACCTCCTCCGCAGAGCTGGCTGGACATCGCCAGTCACCTGGGGAGGTTGCTGTCAGCCGCCGCTCATCTCTTTGAGCAGATGACTGCTTGCGATGTCCACTGGACGCCAAGACCCGCTTCCCGCCGCTGTCATGACCGAGGCGACTGGAGCGCTGGACCTTCCTGCCATTTAGAGGTCTGCTATTTCGTGCGATGGTCTGCGCAGCAGCAGCCGCCGGCTTCCAAGGTGGAAGTCGTCCCCAAGCCTCGACGGCTGCCACCAGTGCATCAGTTCACTACTGCAGGAGATTGGATGGCTTTCATTGTCAATTCGAGGCCGCCTACATCTCGGTGGGATGGACATCCCAGGAGGCGCTTTAAGCTGTTCCCATGACCCTCGACGACGACTAATTTGCTGCCTTTTTCACCAACCCCGAGTCGGATAAAGCGACCCTCGCGCGCGCCTACACCAAGATCGCCACTATTTTTGATCCCCCGTCTAATGTTCGTAGAAGATTCAGGCTGTAGCCACGGGGTGGGAACGAGACACCATTGGCGTACCACAGTGCTCTCCTCGCCTTGGAACGACTTCTCTCCTTGGCTTGGGAGTTGGGGGTCACTCTCGTGGTGGCTAAGGAGGACGACCTGACTTCTCTGCAGGTTGCCCGCAGCATCCACCTCAAAGACTGGCCAGCAGTGGCGGCCAGTGCAATGGAGCCAGCCGTGAACGAGCAGGCGTGTGCCTCCTTCGCCCGGGGAATGGAGGAAAGGAGGGTTGGATGGCGCCTGTCAGCACGAGAATGGCACCCCAGGCTGAGCCAGCCACCTGGGCGTCCTTACCGTACCTTCTACAGGTGCGGCTGCACGGGCCACATCGCCGTCGACTGCCGCCGTGGGACTGGAGGGTTCCCGCTGCATCCATCCGCCAGATGCGACGACTCCTCCTCCCGAAATATACAGGCGAGTCCGGATGCATCAGACACACGGCTGTTTTTGTCCCATCATCCATCTAGCATAGGTCGCGTGCGGACTCATCCTGTGAAATCTCATCCCGTCGCGACTCGTACACGAGGTACGGGGTCGTTAGCGTGTTGGCCGCATGGCGTCGAGCAGTGGAACGCACTGGCTCATCACGTAGTGGGCGCCTCGGCGGGTTTTTCAACAATTATGGGATTGATTCAGGGGATCCAGGTCCATCTGTTGATAGACACAGGGGCTGTTGCGACTATGGTCTCCGAGGCTGTGTTTCATACGTTGCCTTCGTCGTCTGATCCTCTTGCCCCCATAGAGAGCGCTTGTGTAGCGGCTAACGGGAGGAGTCTTGGTAAAATGGGTGAGATGTTGGCCTCTGTGCAAATTGAGGAAATCTTTTTGGAAGGCCAGATATTAGTTTCACAGACATTGGCCATGCCCTGTTGACTGGGCACCGATTTTCTAAGCGGGATGCCCTTGAAAATTATCATCGACCAGGAGTGTACTGAATTGCCGTCGGGACAGCGGTTTTTGTTTCTAAACTCCCTTGGTCGACAGCCATCACAGAACGCCGTCATTCATGCGATGGCTATCCAAACCGTTAAAGTGTCTCCGGGTTCTCAAATGCTCGTATCGCTGCGATCGCGCAAAGAGTTGCCTTCACCGAGCCCGGAGGAGGGGATCTTGCTGACCCCTTCTAATGCCATGTCACGATATCCTTCCCTAGTGGAGACTATGACAATTGTGTCCGCCGAGCTGATGCCGTTCTTATAAGTACTTAATACGGGGCATGTGCCAGTTGTGATTCAGGCGGGCACTGTCCTGGCGCATGCCTTGGCGGTCCAGAGTCTTCTTAATACAGAGCCAGCTCCTGTGTTCGCGGGAAGCGTTGGTAAACCTGATGAACTGGATTCCGCGTGGCTGTAATCTCTGTGCTCGAAAATCCTGCACTGACAGAGGTTCAGCGAGCTCAGCTGTGCCGGCTCTTGGACAATTGTTCCGGTGTCTTTAGCACTAGCAGATTTTATATTGGGCGCACTCCGCTCCACCATCATCATATCAATACGGGCGATTCACCTCTGATTCGGATAAATCCCCACAGACTTAGCCCCGCGGAGAAGGAACACGTATGCCAGGCTGTGGATGAGATTCTGGCAGCTGATATTATTTCCCCATCCATTAGCCCATGGGTGGCGCCCATATTGCTAGTGAAAAAAACGTCATGGGAACTTTCGGTTTTGATTTCCGCAAGTTAAATAAGATATCGGTGATGGATGCATATCCCCTCCCTCGTATGGACGACTCGCTCAATGCATTGTCGGGCGCACAATTCTTTTCGACACTCGATTTACTGTCCGGGTTTTGCCAATTGCCCCTCGACGACGTATCAAAACCAAAAAACGCTTTTCGCATGCCCCAAGGGCTCGACCACTTCAATTGTCGACCCCTGTCAAAATAAATCCTCCAAGAATCACAGTATGACTTTCGCCCATCCAGAGTCATAACAGACATGATTTTACAGTACGACAACTACAAGAGCAATGCTGGGAACAAAGCCTTTATAGACCATACAAAAGCCTTCGACTCTGTGAACCGTCATGCCTTCTGGCTGATTTTGTAAAAAAAAATCAGCTGCCCTGACAAATTGATTACGGTACTTCTGCTTCTGCATGACAACATGTCAGCCACAGTGCTCAGTAACAGTGGTGTAGAAACTGAACCGTTCAAAAGTGGAAACCAGGGTTTAACAGGGCTGCATCATTGCACCCAATCTCTTTACAATTTTCATTTCTGCTATCCTCCACCTCACAGGCAAAAAAATATGCGTCAGGGAGTCCAAATATTGTACAAAAAAGATAGCAGATTCTTCATCCTCAACAGATTCAAGGGAAAGAGCAAAGTCTCCATTGCTTCCATCATGGAGCTCCAGTATTCTCATGACAATGACATCACTGCTCACTCTGAAGGGGACCAGCAGTGCATCCTGGATGCCTTCGAAAGGTATACAAGCTCCTGAATCTGAACCTAAACATAAAAAAATGAAAATCCTCCACCAACCACCACCTGACAAGACAACGCCGGCACCAGCAATACATTCTGACAAAACCACCCTCGAAAATGTGCATTACTTGTCCCACCTTGGCAGCATTCTCTCCTCCAAAGCCAATATCGATGCAGGAACACACCACCGCCTTAGCTGTGCCAGTGGAGCCTTTGCCAAACTAGAAAAAGAGTCTTTAAAGATAGTGATATCCAGGTCAAAACGAAACTTCTCATCTACAAAGCTGTAGCTCTTCCTACCCTACTATTTGGAGCCAAAACATGGACCACATACAGTAGGCACCTTAAAGCCCTGGAGTCGCACCAAAAAAGATGCCTCTGCAAAATAGCGAGGATCAGTTTGGAAGACAGGCGCACCAACACTAGTGTCTTGGAGGAGGAAAACATTAACAGAATCACCACCACCATCCCCAACACCAGCTCAGATGGACTGGCCACGTTGTTAGGATGCCCAACTCCCGCCTCCCAAAACAGGTTCTGTACTCCCAGATAAACGCTGGACCCGAAGATCTCAGTTATCTCATTAGAGAGTAAAATGGATCAGAACCTGCAAATATTGTGGGGCTAACCCATTGAGAGCCTTGTAAGTCAGTAAGCATGATCGTATAATCCACTCAATACTTTATTGGTAGCCAGTGCAAATACAAGATAGCAGGTGTGTAATGTGCTCATAAAACGGCGTGTGTATAAGGCCTCTGGCAGTTACATTCTGAACATGCTTGAGCCTACCCAAAACCTTACTCGGAATTTTTTAAAGTCATGCATTGCAGTAACCAAATTTGGTGAACATTATGTGACATTAATCGACGCAACCGGGACATATTTATAAGTGGAAGAACGAAGTTTTAACACTAAATGCATGTGCCTCAAGTGACAGGGACTGCATTTACATTGAGGCCTCCTTTGCCAGTAGCAAAATATAATAATAGTTTTTTTACCCCTTTTTTTGGCAACAAAACTGAAACCTTTTTATAAGGAACTAGCAGTAAGTACCCGGCGTTGCTCTGGCGAAAAAGGCAGCCACATGTAGTTACACACGCAAATCCATTGATACACACACATAGCGTTACACGCACAAATGGACTCACACATACATACATAGACTGAACAAGAACAACCAGCATTCACAACTAAGTGGCGGTGACGTCACCACAACGCTTGTGCCAGGCTATGTGCACCTTGAGGCTACGTACAGTGTGGAACGCCCGCTGGCAGGAGGTCACGGGGCAGACTCAGATGGCACAGGTCGACTGACTTAGACGACTGGCTGATGCACCAACTGTGCCCCTTACTGTGGCAACTTGCTGTGCTTTAGCCACCCGGCGCGCCGCTCGTTGTTGTGAGCGTCGCTCCTCTGCCCTCCGTTGTTGTTGGAGGGCGACTGCCTCCAACTGCCCAGTAGCGTCCTTCAGGAGTCTCCTCCACAGAGGCCGATCTTGACACGGCTGGTACCCGTCATCGGCAAGTCGACTCAGCTCCACGTCCTCCTGTACCACATCACTCCATGTCTTGTCTAGCCCGGGCCAGGCCGTTTAGCCCTCTAGATCCGGCTGAACAAAAGATGTTTAGGCATGCAGTGTCTGGCCATGCGGGCTACATGACTCAGGCAACGCAGCCTTACCTGGCAGAGGAGCTCACCGATGGGACTTTGTCCACATCTTTCAAGGATTTGTAAGCTTCTCACACAATGCAGCCTGGTTAATCCAGGATGGATCGTAGGCAGGCCATCCTAAATGTTTCTAACCGGCGGAGATGTTCCATTAGGGAGGCGCAAGCGTAGAGAAGGGAGGGAATGACCTGAAGCTTCGTGCGGAGTGATAGACCAGGTAGCTTCCACACAGTTTTACACAACCAATGAAAAGATAATGCGGCTCGACTGATTCGGAGTGAGACCTCTGGTGTTAAACCGGAGCCGGTCATTAGCACACTGGCAAGGTATGGGAAAATCTCCACTGTCTCCATAACTGCCCCATCACCAATTGGGAGTTGTGGGGGTGGAGTGTCCGATGGTAGAAAATACCCAGGCAGGTGCTTAGTTTTGGTGGGGCTGATGGTAAGGCCCCACCTCTTGGTGGCAAGCTCCAGGTTCAGCAGCAGCACCTCGAACTCTTCCTCCGAGTGAGCAGCAATTAGCAGATCATCAGCATACATAAGGTGGTTGAGCAATAGGGAGCCATCCCTTGACCGCACCCGGGCATCGATCAGCCTCCCATTGTATCTGTACCAGATGGACATTCTAGCGGTACAGCCATTGAAGGCTTCACGAACTACGTGGTCGAAATATATGTAAAATAATGTGGGAGCCAGAGGACATCCATGTTGCACCCCAAGGTGTACAGGGAATGGCTCTGGCTCACGGCCACGTAGTTTGACGCGGGGCCGCTCACCATCATGAAGGTCCTTAAGGATGGTGAGCAGTGGGTGAGGGACTCGGAAAGCACGAAGAACAACCCAGAGGCCAAACCTACTGATGGTATCATAGGCCTTAAGCAGGTCAATAAAGCACACACATGGACTAAGACGTACACATGGGTCTACAGACACGCAAAGAAATGGACTTACACTGACTAACATGGAGGCATGCACACACAGCAACTAACACACACGCACATGGACTCAGACACACACACACATATGGACTCACACACACAAACACATCGACTAAGACACACACATATGGACTGACACACACATAGACATCCACTTGAGATACACACACATGGAGTTACACACACATATCGACGTACACACATACAGCGACTCACACACATACATCGAGTGACACACACATTGCCGTACACACACATACAGACTGTCACACATAGCCATCCACTTGAGATATACACACATGCAGTTACACAGACATATATCGACGTACACACATACAGCGACTCACACACAGACATATGTGGACTCACACACACATTGACGTAAACACACATATGTACTTACTCACACACCTATGGATTAAGACACACACACATGGACTTAGACACACATAGATAGACTGACACACACACAGCCCTACACACATACACATGTGACACAGACATCTACTTGAGATACAGATACATATGGACTCACACAAACGCATTGACTTACACACACACATCGAGTGACACACACATGTATAGACTTACATACACATGTGGACTAACACATACACATATGGACTGACACATACATACACATGGACGTACATGGCCAGATGACAGACTGGCAGACCGTCGCAGCGTCATAAAAGCACAGCAAAAAAAGGAAACATTTAGCAACCTAAAAATAAAGAGTTTTGTGCACACAAACATTATTATTGTAATATCTCCCAACGTATTTGTTTGATAATAGTAAGCAATCAACGTGAGTTCTTATCTGCACACAAACATTATTATAGTAATGTTTGTCAACTAATGTGTTTAATAATAGAAAACATTGGACTTGATTTGTTAGCGTAAGAAGCTTGGAAATTTGTACTTACCATAGGCGTGTTGAGGCCTTGTGCCATGCGTAGCCCCCCTCCTGGCTTACATTGGCGAGGCGGCGGAGCTGGTACGTTGCCAGGCTAGGGGCTGGGCCGCTACCCCCCCCCCCCCAACATCCCGCGCTCGTGCAAGAATAATGGTATGTAAGCAGTAAAATAGTATTATCTAGGGAGTCTGTAGTATAAACTGGACACATCGTGTTGGGGGGGGGGGCGAAGAGGACATGACACCGTGAAGAAATATCCGCAGCGGCATGTGTTTATGTGTTGGCTGTAAAACGCGTAAAAGTAAATGTCCCCCGTAAGCTGGAGCGAACGCGCAGCACTTGGTAGGGTCCGCCCCCCCCACGCAATTGGCGACAGTTGGTACGGTCGATGTCGAGCAATAAGTAAACAATTAATAATATAAACGGCACAAATGTGTTAATTAAACTACTTTAAAGTTTAGGGATGGGAAAATGAAATAGCCTATTCCCACCGCGGGGCTTAGGGCGTGGCGCCTGGCAATTTTTTTTCCACATATAGCCCACCGTCCGAGAGCCAAATCCCCCGCAAGCGCGAGGAGACTTTTATGTATAAGAAAAAAAATAAAAAATAAAAGAAGAAGATCATGTTCACATTAACCACAATACCTGCAGTCAAAATGCAAACAAAAACACACTCTGATAATGTATGCATTGTCATTGAAATTGATTGTTTTTTTGTTTGCATTTTGACTGCAGGTATTGTGGTTAATGTGAACATGATTCCTTGTAAAAAGGTTTCAGTTTTGTTGCCAAAAAAAGCGTAAAACACCTATTATGACAGGGACTGATCAAACAAAATACCAAGATTTCTAACTTCCTGGGATGGGCAGTTATTGTGACCATCTATTGACAACGTGGATATTTTAGATAACTCCATAGGGGAGCCAATGAATATATTCTCAGTTTTGTTGGAATTTAGTAAAATAAAAAGTTATTGCAACCAATATTTCATTTGTAATGCTGCAGACAGTGCAGAAACTGACATTGCAGAGTTAGAGCCTAACTGGATGTACGATTTCATGTCACCAGCATAACAGTGATGAGATATGCCAAAATGTTGTAGCAGAGTCCCCAGAGGTGCCATGTAGACATTGAATAGTAAGGCACCACGTACAGATGCTTGCAGGAGACCGCATTGAAGTTGTTTGTTTGGAGATTTAAAGCCATCCATTGCGACATAGTGCATGCGTTTCTATAAATGTAGGACTCGTACTGACGCGACAGCTTCTTTGTCTTTCTCGGTTCTTTATTAACGCGTATAGTTCACATCTCCTCAGTCGGCATCACTCAATGTCCCTCCATTCTCTTCAACGCACAACTCCCTATCAACATCACTCAATGTCCCTCCGTTCGCTCGCTCCGCTGGCTTCGCTCGCTCTCCCTCTGCTCCTCTCCTCCAGCGACCTCCTTCTCTGCTCTCTCTCTCCAGCTCGGTCACTCTTTGTTCTCTCTGCCGTCTCACTCCGTCGTAGCTTCTCCACCAAGGTCCGTTACTCCGCTGCTATCCTATACTGTATTCTCTTTATCCGCTGCTACCCTACTCTGTCTTCTCTTTGTCCACTGCTACCGTACACTATATCTCTGTCCACTGTTACCTTATACTATACTCTCTCTGTCCACTGTTACCGTATATTATACTCTCTTGTCTGCTGCTCCATCTCTTCCTCTATCCGTCCCTTGTCCCAGGCACCAACCAACTCTCGTTTCTCCCCACGCTCTTTGCCTTTATCCCCGAACCAATTTCCCTTAATAAATTAGACCATCCCCCGCTTCGCCCCTCGCCCCCAGCCCCCAGTCTCACGTGGTGTTGTTATTGTAGACATCGAGGCACCAATTCCCGACACCCATCCCTCTCGTCCAATCACCGGCCTGCGTCCCCGATTACCCCCGAACACCTGCAGCCCCCCCTTAATTACCTTACCACCTTAATTGGTACAATAACAACAGTATATCGCCCACTCCCTGTGTCCTCGTTTGCCCTCACTGTCCGCCGCGTGCCCGTATCACAATTCAACGCGTGACGCGTGTTTCTCAAGTCCTACATAAATAACAGGGAAAACGCTAAAAGGTAGCAACATACATCTCGTGTGTTGTTGGCAAGCTGTGGATCAAGACCTAGCTTTTTCAAGAGTGGGGTGATGAAAGTGGTGAGTTCCGAAGTTGTGATAGAGGGGACCTTAACTAACAGAGTGTCCTCGAACCAGGAAGTGAACAGATCAAATGTATGTATGTATGTTAAGCTTCTTCACACTGTACAAAGCCAAATAATCAGAATAGATATCAGAGGGAAAGACGTAAATTGGGAATGAATAGTGGAAATTTGAACCCCAAAAACTGCTGAATGGTGAGAATAGGTTTTCCCCTTTTTTTCTGGCAACAAAACAGGTGTTAAGATGTTCAAACATCAAACTGAAACCTTTTCCAAGTAATCATGTCTGCATTAACCACAATACTTGTGGTCAGAATGCAAACAAAAAACATACTCTGATAATATATGCATTTTCTTTTAAACTGATTGGTCCACACCAGAGACGCCTTTTGGCGTCCCCTGGTCTTTTGGCATCCCCTGGTCTAACATCGTTTGAGACGAGGCTCGAAAAATCAGTGTTGGAAGTGGACAGCTTTCTTGGCTTTGTGTACTACTACCGGCAATGTGTACACCAGTTTCCCATCATAGTGAACCTACTACAAGAGGTTTTCATTGGGGGCTGTTTTCCAAAAGCTGTGTATGTGCCTGGTAGAGGTGCCACCTCCACCTATCCAGATTTCTTCTTCCTCTTCATTCTGGATACAGTCGCTTGTAATGTCAGGATTGGGCTTTATTATTGGAGATGCAAAATGGGAAGGAGATGGTTAAAGTGTATGGATGTCACATTTTGTATTCTGCTGAGCAAAAGTACTGCATGACTTGCTGTGAATGTTATTAGTCGTGCACTTCGTGTACCATTTTCGCTCCAACCTATCACTACACCTACCCAAACACCTATCACTACCCTTACCCAACCCCTATCACTACCACTAACCCAACGATATCACTAACCCTCCCCAAATCCCAATCCCTACCTCTACCACACCCCTATCATTACCCCAACACATATCACTAGCCCTCCTTCACCAGTCCCACCAGCTCTCTGGTCACCATAACTTCCACCACCACATTTAATAACACCACTTTTGAAAACCCCACTGTTTATTTTAACCACTATCATTTTATGTACAACTTTATAATTATTGTATAGCAGCGCCTCGGACTAAGGGGCTGCTATATAAATCTACTAGCTTCGCCCGAGACTTGGATTCTTGTCTTGAATTAATACACGGCCTACATGGAGGGTGGGGGGGTGACGTCAGCAGGCACACTGCATAACGCTGCCGCATGCGGGTGACATTACAGATGGGACGTCACCGCTCACTTGCCGTGCAAAATATATGCATTATTGTGCCCCCCCGCCGCCCCCCAAAATACAAAAGTCTATTTTTATATTTTTTGCATTGTGTACAGTCTGGAACAGACATGGGCAAAGTACGGCCCGCGGGCTTTTTAATCCGGCCCGCGGGCTTTTTAATCCGGCCCGCCGAACTTGTCCAAATATTATAAAATTAAATTTTACCTTCCTCCTGTAATGCCCCCATTTCCCCAATAGATGGCGCACTTTGACCGGGAGAGAGAGAATATTCGTATGAGCAATTCATGTTTTTATTGAAAGTAAGTTAACAGTAATATTTGGTACAGTATTGCTTTTGGAAGCATTCACTGTAATATCGTATGAACGTTTACTTCACCGCATCATCGTATGAATGATGCGATAAGAGATTAACGGGTTCTGATGTTAGCGATTTACGTACTCGGCGCTTTCGCTCTCTAATTTACGGCTTGAATGAGGGGGAGGGGTATGACTACATCACAAAATTAATCTTACTAGGAATTTTATATAACAAAAGTTATATACATAACTGTTACGCTTTGTGTAATTCAACAAAACAAACAAAACTTAACTCCGAGTTCTCTCCGAATTTCACGAGTCCGTTCTAGACCCCACAGTTTTTTTAAAGAGTTTTAATCACAGAAAACATAATTAAAGTTTGAAAAATCATTCATTATACAAACTTTTCAATAATTTCCTTCTTCACTTCGATTTAAATTTTCTTTAAAAACTTCTTCTCACCAACATTACCACTCATTACCACTTTCTCCGAAGGCAAGTTTATAAAAGAATACATAGTACAGACAGCAGACATCTTGTGTCCGGAGATCAAAAGCAAAGTTGAAAAAGTCAGTTTTATCATGCAGGACTGTGACTCGCCGTGTGGAACTGATTGATAAAAATATAGCCAGTCAATTAAACAAAAAGTCTGATTCCTTTGAATTATATTCACTAGCACTGGATGAAAGTACGGACGTAAAAGCCACTGCTCAGCTCCTCATTTTTATCCGAAGAATTGACGACAGTTTTGCGATAACAGAAGAGTTTTTGACCATGGAGTCCCTGAAAGGAACAACGCGGGGAGAGGACTTGTATAACCAGGTATCTGCTGTCATCGAAAGAATGACGCTACCATGGAGTAAACTTGTCAATGTCACAACGGATGGATCGCCAAATTTAACTGGAAAAAATGTTGGGCTGCTGAAAAGAATCCAGCATAAAGTGAAAGAGGAAAACCCTGTCCAGGATCTTATTTTCCTTCACTGCATCATCCATCAGGAATCCCTGTGTAAGTCTGTATTGCAGCTTAATCATGTCGTGAATCCAGTCGTAAAACTTGTGAACTTTATACAAGCAAGGGGACTTCAGCACCGTCAGTTTATTACGTTCCTGGAGAAAACTGATGCGGATCATCAGGACTTGCTGTACCACTCTCGTGTCCGCCGGTTAAGTTTGGGAAAAGTGTTACAACGAGTGTGGGAGCTGAAAGAATATATCATCGCATTTTTGGAGTTGATGGGGAAATCTGACGAATTCTCTAAGCTAAGCGACAAGAACTGGCTTAGTGACTTTGCGTTTGCTGTGGACATATTTTCATACATGAATGAGCTGAATGTGAAACTGCAGGGGAAATATCAGTTTGTTCACGACATGTACAAACATGTGAAAGCCTTCAAATCCAAGCTCACTTTGTTCTCCGGACAAATTGCGAACAAATCTTTCGCTAATTTCCCCACACTTGCCATGCAGGAAGAGGCACCGTGAAACGCAAAAAAATACAGCAAATCACTTGAGGACCTGCACGGAGAAATCTGCCATAGGTTCTCTGATTTCGAAAACATTGAACAGTCACTTCAGCTGGTGTCCTGTCCCCTGTCACAAGACCCTGAAACAGCACCACAGGAGCTGTAATTGGAACTGATAGATCTTCAGTCTGACTCTGTCCTAAAGGAGAAGTTCAACTCTGTTAAACTGAATTACTTTCATGCTTCACTTAACAGAGCCACGTTTCTAAACCTCCGGAGGACTGCACAGAAGATACTGACTTTGTTTGGCTCGACTTATATGTGTGAGCAGACATTCAGCCGCATTGGGCGCCAACAAAGCCCGTCACAGATCAAAGTTAACGGATCAGCACCTCAGATCTATCCTGAGAATTGCCACAACCAAAATAACTCCAGACTTGGATGCACTGGCAAAAATGGGAGATCAACAACACTGTTCCCACTGAAACTGAAAGTGATTATGTGTTGCTGCAGCGAGGTTGGAGCCAAATCTCCATCACACAGCCTGCGTGGCTGCTCTAACCTGTTAATGTAGATAATAAAGAAGTTCAAGTGAGGTAATTGGTTTGGGCGCAGGCCTCACATGTTTTCATGATGTTTGATCAGTCACGTTACGACATCTTTTTGTATTGTTCATGTTCGTGCAATTTGTTAAATTGCCTTGCAAATAAATGCTTTGCCAAATCCTTTCATGTAATCATTTTTACATGTCATTTATATTAGTTCACACAAACACTCCATCCATCTGTTCCTGGACCGGCCCCTCTGTCAAATTTTTGAACCCATTGTGGCCCGTGAGTGAAAACGTTTGCCCATCTCTGGTCTGGAAAGTACCCACATGGCAAATTTCAAGCTTGTTGCATGTCGGGAAGTACGCAAAACATTATGAACAGACACATAATCACAAATTTCCCTTTCATATATGTAGCGTTGTAGATTGAGGCGGACTACTTCTTGTCTTGCTTCTCAGGCCACTTTATTACAATCGGGTTATACAACACTTGGTTCAGCATGCCGAGATTTTACTGTCCATCGCTCATTCGTTCTCTCACTCGCCGCGTCCCATTCCTACTCCCTACAATCCTTTCCTCACCCCTGTCGGCTGCCGTGTCTCGCTGTCTCAGCGGGTCAATACCACGGCAGCCGCGGCGTTAAGCGTGCCAATGTACAAACTGCACTTATGCCCCGAGCGACCCTATCCCTAGCCTCCGCAAGTCCACACAGGACTACTCCCACCCAGGAATATTCTCGCTAGCCTGGGCTGGTCCGGCTTCAGCTTGTCTTGTCTTCTGTCTTCATCGTACTACTGCTCGAGCTCGTTTGCCCGTCTTATATATCCCTCGCGACCCTTCCAGAACATTCTGACCAGAAGATCCCTCTATGATTGACAGACACCGGTCTCTTCAATTCCGGCCCACATCCCCCCTTAATTACCCCAACGGTCATCCCTCCCCTGGCTGTTCTCGACATTCCCATGGCGACGCTCGCCAACCGCCTCCCCCGGTTGCCGAACGCGGACATGCAGCCATTATCAAACACGCGTGCGTCGAGCCACTACATATATATAGAACTAAATTTCGATTTAAAGCTTTCGTGACTGCAGGGATTCATCTTCTTGGTTCTTTTGGTAAAGTCACGTAGAATGGAAATAATAAAATAATAAAAATAAAACATAAGAAAAAAATTCTCACGACGTTTCGGCCACAACGCAAGCAGCCGTCCTCAGGTGAAGAACAGGTCTGTCGAGAAGACAGAGTCTGAATGACACACCCCAGGCTTGGAGCGTCTATTTAAGATTCCTTCCCTTTATAAATGCTACCCCTATCCCCTGCCTTTGATGCTGCTAATCCTGCATAATGCACGGGCATAATATGACTTTAAACCCCCCGCCCACCTCCTACGCATTTCACAAGTAGTACTAATCGCATATCTGCATTTCCCATAAATATTCTAAATTCCTCTTGATATGCAAATTATTTTGTCAAGGCGCTCTTCCCCCTCCATCCCAGCTTATATAGACGCTCCGAGCCTGGGGTGTGTCATTCAGACTCTGTCTTCTCGACAGACCTGTTCTTCACCTGAGGACGGCTGCTTGCGTTGTGGCCGAAACGTCGTGAGAATTATTTTATTGTGTTTCATTTTTATTATTTTATTATTTCCATTCTACGTGACTTTACCGAAAGAAGCAATAAGATATATAGAACTAGCTTTACTACCCGGCTTCGCCCGGGACTTGGATTGTCTCCCCAGTGGTGATGTTCACACACCACTTACTCGTTTGAGGCTGAGTCGACCTAGGGGAGGCCTAGGACCGGTTCAAATAATCGTCACCGGTGGTGGCCGTGAGCAGGAAGAATCGAACTCGGGTCGCCGGGTTCATAGCGCAGCGCGCTAACCACTACATTACCGCTCCCCACACACACGCGCGCGCGTCCATAAGTACACATACACGCGCTTGCTCCAGACACAATTTTCAGGGTGCGTACAGCAGTAAATAATAAAGCAATGCTGCGCGAAAAACGCCATAGACCTGAAACACATTTGTATTTAACTTTACCCGTGATCAGCAGGCACACTCCGTTTCGCTTCCGAACAAGGGTCACATGACAGATGTGACGTCACAGCTCACTTGCCGTGCAAAAAATATATGCATAATTGCGCCCCCCCCCCCCAAAAAAAAGTATATTTTGTTATCATTTTTGCATGGTGTACAATCTGGAAAGTACCCACATGGCAAATGTCAAGTTTGTTGCATGTCGGGAAGTATGCTAAACATTTTGAACAGACACACATAATCACAAATTTCCCTTTCATATATATAGATAAGAGATATAGGAGGAAGCACTGTGGGCATGGGGTACATCAGCCACACACCCGCTGGGCTATAGCGGCCTCTAGTGGACGAGCATTCTAAACCTAAATAAGGCGTCACTGGGACCCCAGCCACTTGGGCGAACGCGCGTTTGTAAATCCCATCACAGATCGGCAGATCGCCGCACCGATCCGCGTGATCAATTCAATATAACCACGCCCTCCCCCCTTCACCCCTCCCTCAACTCCATTCCCTTCAACCCTCCGACCACCCCTCCCCCTAGTCTACCCTCCTCCAACCCTCACTCCTCCTCCCACCCCTCCCCCCTACTCCACCCCCCAACCCTCTCGACCCTTCCCCCCAACCTCGTCAACCCCTCCCCTCCACCACCCTCAACGCCTCCACACTCCCCTCTGACCCCCACCTCCCCCTTTCTGCCGGGAGACGTCACCCCGAATGGTTTAATAACGGGAACGTCACGGACGCTGATGACGTCATTTGTAATGTTTACGGATTTACGGATGTGATGTCAGGAAAGTGTTTTAAATTATTTGAGGTGTTGTTATATTTGATGAAGGTGTCGTAAGACTCGAGCAACGTTACGTTAAAACAGCCATAACTTGACGATTCATTGAATGTATCAGTGCACCAAAAATGTATTAAAAGTTCACGTTCGGTCGGTGACGGCACATCCGTATAATGATTTTAAAGATGACGGATGTGACGTTGTACTGCTTTTAAGTTTTACATTTAAAATGTGTTTAATTTTTCCTAATTAAAAATTACTATTTTATGCATTGTAAAAACAGATAGTATATTAAGTGACATTAACGAACATGCCGGAGAGTCGCATCTTTAGCCAGAAACAACATTTGACGACCATGACGTCACGATCCTTCCGCATTCTTCTAAAACATGTTTTTACCCAATTATTACCGATTTCCCTTTAACCTTTGATATATCGAACCTATATATTTATCAAGAGCTTAAAAAGTAAGAATTTTTCAAAAATATAAACTTTAACTTCCGGGTTAGTGAAGTTTTCCAGAGGAATGTTCCGAGCCGAATTTAACGGATGAGACGTCACTAAACATTGCAAATAATTATTGGATAACAATTAGTTTAGTCTAAGTAATTTATTAGTACTGCTCTGTCGTTCATTCGTGTTTGAGTAAAACGGACATTTGAATACGAGTTACATTTGGTTGTGTTTAAATGAAAAAAAATCCAGTACAGTCCTGAACTCGAGCGCCCGATAGTGTGACGTCACATCCGTCTATGCCCGCGCCCGCATCACGTGACCCCCCCCCCTCCTGAGTTGGAGGAAGCTAAATTCAGAGGAATTCTCAACGCGACAGTCCGGCCGCGCTGCTTCGTGTGACGAGCAAAGTCCCCGCACTGCTGAGGGAAGCTCGAGCCTCGGGCGTCGCACGAAGTCGCTTTCCTCGCAGTTTGGGTGAATTTGTTTATTTTGCTGTTTTAAAAAATCGCGGGAAAAAAGTTCAACGCGTGTGTTGCCAGGGGAGCGGTGGCGCAGTGGTTAGCGCACCGAGTGTGTTGCGCTGAGAGCGGCAGCAGAACCATTGGCGCTCGCTGCGCTATAAACCCGGATTTCAATTCCCGTTTACGGCCTACACCAGTGACGATTATCTGTTACGGTTCTGGGCCTCCCCGAGGCCGACTTTGCCTCAAGTGAGTACTGAGTGTGTAAACCTCGCCACTGGGGAGACGAGGGCAGCTGGGCGGGGTGGTGGTCGCCACCCATCGCTCGTCACAGTGTCTCCCTGTATCTCCTTGCATTGCTTAGGGTCTCAGCGCCTTCCAATGTCTCCCCAGTATCTTCCTGTGTCTCTAAATACTATCCTGGGGTGTAACTACACCCCAGTGACTGAGTGGGAGATTGATGGAGGGGATTGGGTGGGTGAGTAAATGGTGACATCACAACGGCGCTTGTGCCAGGCTAGGTGCCGTGCGGACCTTCATAGACTCGCGAACAGCACTTGTCCCACCATTGGGGCTCTACGGGAGATTTTTTTTGTCTGTGCAGGACTAAGACTCCGAATTTTCGCATCTCCGTGAAAGGGAATGGAGCTGTGGTGACCTCGGCTCACTCACCGCCTCCTCCCCCGCGATGTCACAACACGGCGATTACAACGAGGTGAGGCCACGAAGCCAGGGTCGGTCCACTGCTGGATGAGTTGTTGCTGATGGCATGCAACCATACGACTCGCCTCACGGTGCACCTATCCTGGTACAAGCGCCGTTGTGACATCACCCACTCAAACTCCCTCACCCAATTCCCGTTTTCACTCACCTACTCATACGTACTCACCCATCTACTCACCCACTCAGTCACTAGGGTGTAGTTACACACCAGGAGTGTCAGTGTTTGGAGACACTGAGCAATACAGGAAGATACTGGGAGACACTGACATACATTAGACGATGCTGAGAGACTCGGGAAGATGCTGAGAGACACAGGGAGACACTGAGAGACAATTTAAGATACTGAGGCAATGATAGATGGAAGGAGATACAGGGAGACACTGGCACAGGAAGAGACAGGTAGATTCTGGGAGACACGGAGACACTGAGAGACGCAACATCATACAGAGGGATACATTGAGGGGCCATGGAGGATACAGGAAGACACTAGGAGACAATGGAATTAAATGGAGACATGTTTAAAGGCAGTATCGTACCAGGCAGATATCTGTGAACAGGTTGTAACATATCAGGCAGTTATGTATTTAGCTGGAAGTCTAAAGATCTTTCATGTTACAAGTTATTCATTGTGTGACAGATAATCACATGAGTGGGTGCAGTTTTTACAATATTAACTCATACTGAGTAGTGACTCATTCAATTTGAATAGTCAATGACAATATTTTTTTTCTCGTTCTGACCACTGAAGAGTAACTTTTCTATATTGATGGACACCTTGTCCATGTATTTTTCGTTGAGGGGTCAGGACTAAAACTAAACTTTTTTTTTATTTTACCAGGTAAGGTTCATTTAGCTAAATAGCTCTTTTTTCCCAAAGCGACAGGCCACAAATGATAGCTCTACGAAGTGGCTTATCACGTGGACATTTATAGAAGCCAAATACTCTAAATGCCAGTTGTTTATAAATGCTAAGGAAAAAAATTGAGGATCTGTAGAAAAATACATGGAACCTCAGGGATAGAGACACGCAAACTCCAAATATGCAGGCATCAGGGTTGGGATCGAACCCACAACCTGCATACCAGGCGAGGTAGTGAACATCTCGCTACCAAGGTGCCCCAGAATGTAGTGTAATACACAGACAAGCTGCACCTTACATCAGAAACCTCATACAGTTCAAGCAAAACAACGGATCACTTCTATCCACACCCCAAAAACACTCCTCCAACCACCAACAACAAACAAACAAAACCACGTGGTTGGACAGATTTTTGTCATCTGCAGCACCAAACCTCTTAACTCAATGGCTGCGTAACGCTGTGTGGAAGCTACCTGGTTTGTTTCCCCACACAAAGCTTTTGGTGTTCTTGGCCAGTTATGCCTTGCCTTCTATATGCTTGCGATACACGTGGACCACTGGTCTGCCAATGATCCATTCTGGGTTTAACCAGGCTGTATTGTATGAGGAGCTCACAAATCCTTGAAAGATCTGGACACAGTCTTATCGGTGAGCTCCCCCGGCAGGCAAGGTTGCAATTGGCTGGGTCATCTAGCCCGCATGCCCAGCCACCTCATGCCCAAACACTTTTGCTGGGCTGGATTAAGGTGGCTAAATGGGCATGGCACGGCCTAGAGAAGAGATGGAAACACGTTCCTTCGGAGTGGGCAGGTAGGAACTTGGTTGGACAGCGCATTCGCGCATGACAGACAGACATATAATCCCTGGTGGGCAGTGTGGAACCTGTTGTTCCTACCTGTAATATGCATTGTCATATAATACTCCGTAAAGTATTTTTTTATTGGGGGAGGGGGGTAATTTATATGCTTCATGTTAGCTTAGAAATGCATTAATTTGTATCTTTTACAAGGAATACATTTGCTTTTTTGGACAAACTGAATCACCTTAAGGCTGGGAATGTTTAAAGAAACACGAGGCAAAAAGATCCGCTTTATTTTTCAAGGCTTCCATTTTATGAATAGATCCACCTTCCCCCAGTTCCATTTTGTGAATGAAACATCGCCCGTCTCCTCATTGGCCCGAGTCGCGGCGGTGCCCCTCCCCCCACTACTAACCCCCCCCTCTACCAACCCCAATCCATCGCTCCCATTGGTCGGCGAAACCCCGCGAGCTCGATTAATGAAATAATTGTATTCGGCGCCCCCGAGCCAATGGGAGGGCTCTGGTGGGGCGGGGCCGTGGTATGCAGGACAGACAAATAATCCCTGGTGGGCAGTGTGGAACCTGTTGTTCCTACCTGTATGATCATGGGACCTCTCGAGTATCAACATATAAGAATGGGTTTTACCCTTTCTGGCAAGTAAACAGGTGTTAAGATGTTAAAATACCAAACTGAAACCTTTTGCAAGGAATCATGTCTGCATTAACCACATATACTTGTGGCGAACATGCAAACAAAAATACATGCTCTGGTACATCAGTGCTCCATAACTGCACTTACCCCAACATCGTCTCTCAGGCTACATGGGGAAGTGTTGTGTGTGTTTGTGCGAATCTAATTTGGGTCGCCAGGTTCGTAGTGCAGTCAGCTGTGCCACCGCTCTCTACTCACCCACTCACGAAAGTCACTTTTCCACTCATGTTAATTTAATTCACGTTACATTGTACTATGAAGAAGGGCCAAGGGCAATTGCCTGAAACGTCGCTTGTTATGCATTTGTTAATTTTAAGGCCACGAATGTATTGCAGTTTTGTTTGTTGTGTTTGTACACCACTGCCAACGCATCAAGTAATTAGTTTTGAGCCGACCTGGGTGATATTTGTTTTGTGACAGGAGGAGGAGCTGGTGACTCGGAGACCAGAGACAACATCAATCAAGTCTCATTATACAGTCTTCGTGACAACGGTTATACACGTGAGTGTCTGTGTGCACGTCTACATGTGCAACGGTTGTCTCTCTCCCCGTCTCTTGCCGTGTCTTTCGCTTTCCTGTGCCTTTGGCTCTCCTGTGCCTTTCTCCCCTGTCTCACTCTCCCCTGTCTCACTCTCCCCTGTCTCACTCTCTCCCCATGTCTCACTCTCTCCCCATGTCTCTTGCTCTCCTCGTGTCTCGCTATCCCTGTGTATCTCTCCCCATGTGTTCCCATATATCTCTCTCCATGTCTCTTGCTCTACCTGTGTATGGCTCTCCCCGCGTCTCTCGCTCTCTTTCCATGTCTCTCTCCCCATGTCTCTTGCTCTCCGTGTCTCACTCTGTCTCACTCTCCCCATGTCTCACTCTCCCCATGTCTCACTCTCCCCATGTCTCACTCTCTCCCCGTATCTCTCTCCCCGTGTCTATCACTCCCTGCCAGTGCTCCTGAGTTGACGGGGGCCATGGTTTAAGGGTTCACCTCTTGTGATCAAACCCCCACTGGAAGTGCAGCGCTCACCACTTGCTTTAGCCACATCTCCTCGGCCTCGTCTGCGCCTATGCCAGGCTGTGGCAGAGACGCGGGTATCTCTCCCTTATCCTCTCTCATCGGCCATCGTCGCTTACGCACCACCTATAGACGCTAGCGCGGAGCAGGGAGAATGGATTCATAGCTCGGCTGCTCCTTCCGTCTCAGCCGGATCCACTGTACGTTTCCGCGATAGCGCCAGGCGATGTGAATGCTGTTTCGGGCGGTGGACGTTCCGGCTCTGAGTCTCTCGTCGGCCCCTTTGGTGCCATCGTGCCGAGCGTGAAAATCCCGCTTCTCTCGAACTGCGTTGATGGGACCTGTCTGCCACGGGCTCCTTCCCACGTCTTGAACGTTCACCATTGGACCCGATGTCCACCGTCGAAGAAAGGGACCACGTTTCTCTCACCCCGTGATGAAAAACGCTGTCTCTCAGCACCAGGAAATACCGATTGCCGCTAGCAGAGCAAAAAAACTTGACACCTTCGTCAATCACAGCACTGCGTCGTTTAGAGGACTTGTAAACAACAGGTGACGTTTTGGGCAGTGGGACCACCTTCATAGCTGATCACCAGTTGCGCTCATTCCTCAGATCGCATGATATCTCCCTACGATGCAATGAAACCTGCTATCTCAAGACGATATGTCTGTACAGACAGGATCCTGAGCGGTTGAGAACCATTTGGGTTCTGTTCTTGCACCTGGCTGTACGTTCAAAAGCTGGATGCCAATGATGGGCTCTGCTAGCTGATCCTCCTACGTTTAGTACAGGTGACCCCCGACTTACGACGGCTCGACTTGCAACCCTCTGCTTTAACGACCTTTCTTCTAGTAAGTAAGACACCCACAGTAACGACTACAAATCATATCTACAACCACCTAATGACTGCTACCGATGGTGAGTCGATTTGCGACTTGCTTTAGCCACGAGTCTGTGCATAACATGCGCAGACTCTTCGCCAGGTGGCGCTACTTTGCTCTTGTATGGGTATGTACAGTATAGTCCGACAGTCTGCAGCTGTGCATAGAGCAAACGCATCTCCTACGCAACTTTTTAGTAATTTTTCTTAATATTTTGAAAAAAATGCCTTTCGCTATGTCTGAGAAGAGGATATCTGATGGACATGCAGAAACATTTTTCTTATTTTTACTTAATAAATGTTTGGAAAAGTTATGTTCAGTTACAATAAAGGTGTGTTAGAGTTATTTATCTTGGTAATTTTTTTATGGTATGTAATGGGTTCCTAAGAATGGAACCCAATTTATAACAATGCGCCTATGGGAAATGAGGGTTCGACTTACGACGGGTTCGACTTGTGACCATCGTCCAGGAACCAATTAGGTCGTAGGGGTTGCCTGTAGTGCAGACTACAGTCGGTTTACTATCTGGTCCATAGTTTGGGTTGCATGGCCACAACCACACTACTGTGGCTTGTCTCTGATTTTCCTGTTGATTTTCAGATGCAGTTGATGGTTGCGCCAGTGTCTTTTGAGGATTTTCAGAGCCAGGTGATCCTCATTTTTTTCCAGACAACAGAGGAGGAAACGTGGATTATCATCAGGAAGCTGACCAGAAGTGCAGCCAACGGAGACGAGGAGGACACCTCAGCTGTTGATGTCGTCAGGCAAAGAGTCTGGTGCTCACTGTTGTGTGTGCAACATGGCAGAATGTCGAGTGTTGACAAATCTGAGTGAAAGCCAGGGCCGATCATGAAACGTTCTCTGATGAAGCTGAAGAGGACCTAGCAGCACAACAACCACTACTCCTTTAAAGCCACTTCAGCTTCCTGCAGAATAAATGTGGTCCATCCACTGTCACGATGGTCAAGGAAGACGGCTCCCCCTGCAGCTGTTCTGAAGAGGTTTGGAAAAGAGATGGACGGAGGGTTTGTTACCTTGCCCTTGAGAATTATTGAACGGATCCATGTGTGGAGCTTCCGTAATGTGGCAGTCCGTGTGTCCCAGACCCTGGGACAGAGACTAACCGACCTGCCGGGTCACATCTCGCAAGAACCAGAGATGAGACGCTGGTCAACCGTGACTTGTAGCTCTGTGTCTGGGCCGGGTGCCATCCATGGCGTCGCCATAGTCCACTCACCCTGGTGGACGCAACGGTCAACATCCGATGATTGACTCTCTCCCCATGTTTCTCTCTCTGTATCTCTAGCTGGCCGCTGTCTGTCTCCTTCTCTGGGCGTCTCTGTCTCCGTTGGCCTCCGAGCTCCGAGTCAGTCGCTGGATCGCGTTTGGGCGGATCGCTCTCTATTTGATCCACTCCGTCTCTGCGTGGAACGTCCATTGCTCACTCAGCTGGGCTCGCGCTCAAGGGCACTTGAGATGGGAGAGGAAGACACGGAGACACAGAGACACGGCCATGATGATCTTCAACACAGGTGAGACACAGAGACATGGGGAGATAGAGACACTGCCTTTACGATCCTCAACGCGGGTGGGATTCCATGTCTCTCCCCATGTCTTACTTTATCTATATCTCTATCGTTCTCCCTGTGTGTTTCTCTCTTTCACTCTGTGTTGTAACTTACGGACCTGCCCCTACTGGAAATCTATGAAAAAGGGCTTTTTAGCACATTGCATTCCTCCAATCTAAGTAGGTTCTGATCCTGTCTCTCTCCAGTTGTCTCTATATCTCTCCCTGGGTCTGTCACCCCATGTATATCTCTCCCTCTCATGGGAAGAGTAAAGATGGAGTGGAACAATTTTTATGGAGATATTGCCTGATGTATAAGGGAATTGAGGGGCTAGACAGTAAAAGGATATGGCACCACAACAGGCAACTACAGGGATGGATGAGACTCCCGACTCGTGATGCTGAATTGGAATGCTCACAGCACCACTGGGTGGACAGGTTCTTGAACCCCTGCAGCTCGTGCGTGTGACTAGTTGTTAACTACCTCGCTTGATATACAGCAGGTCGTGGGTTCGATCCCAACCCTGACACCTGTATATTTAGAGTTTGCATGTTCTCCTCCTGGTCGTGTGAATTTTTATCCGGGTCCTCTGGTTTTTCCCTCCACATTTAGAAACACTAATTTTGGCGGCCTATGGCCGCCTTATTCTACCTCCTACGGAGGTTGTGTGGGTATATATGCCTCAAAAATATATTTTTGAGGCATAGAGGGGGGG
>CM025681.2:0-10499 GCA_014621495.2 Entosphenus tridentatus | reverse complement strand
GGAGAGAGGGAGAGACACGGGGAGAGAGGGAGAGACACGGGGAGAGAAGGGAGAGACATGGGGAGAGAGAAACGCAGACATGGGGAGAGGGGGAGACACACGGGGGGAGAGACGGAAGGCAGTTGTTGTTTGATATTGTTTAAGCTTGTTTACCCAGAACAGTCTCAAGACTGACTCAGGAGGGTCCTGCCATGTATTCACAGTCAGGGGCGCCACTGCTGCTGTGTGTGATCCAAACTGAGTAATTGGGTGTGGTTTGGCGAATAGGAGTGCCACTGTGTGTGTTTAGCTATGAAAAGAGGAAACTATAAAACCCGGAGGAAACCCATTCAGAGCATGGGGAGAGAATAGAAACTCCACTCACATGCATTCACTCGCTCGTACGATCACTGTCACTCACTGCAGAACAGGGGGATAACACACAAACTCCACCAGAGGTGTCCGAGTCAGGAATCGAACCGAGGAAATTCTTGTTGTGAGGCGCCAGTCTTACCACTGTGCCACCTGCAGCCCACCAAGAGACACCAGGAGATAGAGAGAGAGAGGGAGGGACACAAATAGGGACATGGAGAGAGGGAGACTCGGGGAGAGAAATGGTGAGGGAGACATTGGGAGAGAGAGGAACACAGAGACATTGAAGAGAGACGGGGAGAGAGAGACGCAGACGTGGAGAGGAGATGATAATGATGATGATGCTGTTGTCAGTGCGAGTTGTCAGATTCAACAAATCGACCCCACAATCCGACATCATCGAGAAAGAAACGGCATCCTCCACAGCCGACACCACCAAGTGAGATTGTCTGCCCTCTCTAAGTGTGTTCGTGTGTATATCACCGACTTCCAAAAACACCCCACCTCCTTGCTGTTGATTGTCGTCAGTAACAATGGTGGCTGTGAGCAATGCCATTTGCTATGCACTTGTAAATATAGATTGAAAACTAATTTCTTTAGAACTGCTTTTTGTGTTGAGTTTGTCCTTCCCTTGAACCTCTGATAAGCACAGTTGGCTACATACGGTGCAAAGGAAGTTCAATATTAATCATAGATACGTACATCAACGGCTATGGGAGTTGGCACTGGGGATTTCAATCCCGCATTTACAACGCCGAAGTGAGCACTTGGGCGCCATGTGGGATTATACCTAAAGTAATTATACAGTAACCGTGAGGTATACTGCATTTAATTATATTCTTTGGGTCTTTCGTTAAAGCCACGTAGATAGAAAAATAATAATAAAATATGACGACGTTTTGATCGCAACACAAGCAATCGTCATCCGGTGAAAAAATAGCGGGAAAGCTACTGTGGCAGGAAAAAATAATTATAGCGGGAGCGCTGCTGAGGCAGGGTGTTATAAAGGTTTGAGATGGGTGTAGCCCAATGGTCATAAGCGAAGTGGGCAAGGCTAGAGATGAAATCTGCATGTAAATGTAAGATCGGAGAGTTGAGCTCCTCCATGACGATGAAGCTGTGGAGGTGAGATATTAGCATGTCAATGTAAGAAAGACGAAGCGGAGGTGGCCAATGTATTGTGAGAGATTAGCATGTCAATGTAGGAAAACCGTAAACCAACACCACATCGAGGCCAACGAGCAATGGTGGTTGTGTTAGTGAGACATTTAGCCTGTTAATGTAATGACATTTAACCTGGTAATATAACTCAGTCGAAAATAACTGCTAACATCGGCAAGTAAGATGGAAACATCGTAGCCAGTTATGACTTTACCTGGTTAATAACGTCTTTCCAATGATTGCTCAGTTTATACCCATCTTCTTGGTTGAAATTGTGTCTGTGTTTATATATCCGGATGGCTTCATAAACGAATCTTTGCTGATAGCCAAGTGGGTTTGCAGAGTACCTTCATCTTGGAAAAATCTATTTCTTGTGTGCCCACAGCGTTAAAGCAGCCGAGGTATTGGTCCTACCGTGTTTCAGATCTGCCTTATGTTCACGAACACGGTCCGAGACATATCGCTTAGTTTCCCCAATGTAACTGCTGCCGCAGACACAGCTTAGTTTGTAGACACCGGGGTATTGCATGTCAGGGATCACATCCTTCACAGATGGGATCAGATCACGAATTTTATGTACTGTGTTAAATCGAACCTGGTTCAGCAGTTCCACTGCTGGATTATATTTTTTCTGCCTGAGGACGACCGCTTATGTTGCAATCGAAACGTGATTTATTTTATTTTCTACTTACGTGACTTTACCGAAAGAACCAAAGAGTATGGATTCCTGCAGTCTCGAAAGCTTAAAATCAAGATTGGATCTTGTGGTGACCCCTGCTATGTATGGCAATGTGATGGTTTTGATTGGGTCCTCAGATGGTTCTTTCCCAACGGTTTGGGTGATAGCTTTACGAATTGTGTAGTCTGAATGCATTTTATTATTTATATCGTGCACGGAAATGAGAATTAAACTTGAATAAAAACACCACGATAGAAGGAAAGGGCACAAGAAGAGTAAATAGATGGCAAGAGATGTATGTCATAAAGTATGGTGTTTTTATGGAGGCTCTACATACGTAAAATATCTATTTTTACTTTAGCTGGTGGATAAACATCTGCAGCTCTCTCTCTGATGTAGAAAAAATAGTGAGGCTAATGAGTAGTGGTCAGGAGAAGTAAGACGGTGGAGCATCATGTTCCATGGCCCTGACGGGAATCGGCTCCAACCATGGAGCCGATCTGCCCACTGACCATCGGCTTATCATCTCTAAGATGTGCCTGCCATTCCTCCACTGCTGTGGTGGGCGTTCACCTAGGACCCCATTCAAACCCACAGTGGCCTGGTCTCGACTCGCTAATGAGAGTTGCAAGCAAGAATTTCATCATCACTTCCAGGTGGGGTTGGCATCGTAGACCCCTCCTGATTCCGAGGGGAAATGGGTGAGGCTCAGGACTATGGCTGCGTTTGGTACACAGTCCAGACCTCCTCCATAGACACTTGCTCATAGAGGAAGTGTTCCCCAGATAGCTGAGAGTAAGTGGCGGGACCACTCCCACTGTGTACAACATCCTACCATGGAGAATAAGGAGGCTTACGGCAGCCTTCAGTCGGTCAGGATAGCTGTGTAGCGTTGCAAGGATGTCTGGTGGTTGTGGGTTGAAGCTGAGGAGATGGAAACTGCCTCAGCACTTTGCGATCACAATTGACTCTTGAATTCCATCAAAAGAGTAACTTGAAGAGCCATGCCTTCACCATCCTTAAAGGAAAGAATGGTGATCTGATCTTCAAACCCCAGGTGTTTTCTGAGCATTTTCATGCAGATCTGTGTATGTGATCTCATAGTCTGTAGATCTGTGTATCTCTAACTATTGCAATATACAGTATCTCTAACAATCCCTATGTGTGTCTATGCAGGTCTATGGGTGTGAGGGAGCTCGTTGAGTACCAGGGTGATGTCATTGAGCACCTGGTGGCCCAGAATCACTGCCTCAGCCAGAGGCTCCTCCTCCTCCACACCAATCACTAGCGGCAATGCACAGCCACAAGCAACGTTTTGGGCAATGGATCTACTTCGGGGCACACTTACTCACCCACTCGGTCACTCAATCACACCAACTCGGTTACTCACCCACAAACCCACTCACACTCTCGCACAACCGCTATTTGCCACTAAGTGGCGGTGACATCACCACGGCGCTTGTGCCAGGCAAGTTGCACATTGAGGCCATGTGAACTGTCAAAGGCTCGCTGGCAGGAGGTCAAGGGACAGACCCAGGTGCCATGGGGTGACTGAGATGACTGGCAGATGTACCAACTGTGCCAACTTTGTGTTTTAGCCGTCTGGAACACACCCACTCAGTCACTCACACACTCACCCACGCACAAGCCCACAGTCAATCACCCACACCTACTCGCCCAGTCTCTCACCAACACTCCCACTCTCAATAATATATAATAGGCAAGGTTTTGAGCAATGGCCCTTCTTCAGGGCACAACCACATACAGTATTATATATTTTCCCTTTGAGTGGGTGTGACTGATTGGTATTGTGATTGGGTGGGTGAGTGACAGTGGCCATGTGAGTAAGCGAGTGTGTGAGATGGTGAGTGGTAGTGTAGCAGTTAGCGCGCTGCGATACGAACCCGGTGACCCTAGCTCGATTCCTGCTCACGGCCAAGACCAGTGGCGATTATATGAACTGGTCTTGGGCCTCCCCAAGGTCGCCTAAGCCTCATGAGTACCTGGTGCAATGTGTAAACATTGCCACTGGGGAGACAAAGGCGGCCGGGCATGGTGCTGGCCACCCACCCCCTCGTGTACCGTGCTGGCCTTCATAGGTGGTGCTTGCTAACAGCACTTGCCCCAACTGTCAGGCTCTATGTCGGTATTTGTCTTTGTGTGACCCATTACCCTAAAATATGAATTATTGATATCAGTAAATATTAATGATGATAAATGTATATTGACATTGAATGCAGAGTAGAATGGGAACCTGAATTGAGTATTGGTCATTAATTGCTGAGAACAAATTACTGAAATTAATAAATATTTATCATTACTGCAATCCCTGAATGTGAATCATGCTATTGAATCCTGAAAATTAATTGCTGAAATCAATAAATATTTACATTATTGATTCCTGATTAATTCTTACCGAGATAACTGAATCTTGATCATGATATTGATTACTGAGAAATATTGGTCATAGATCAATATATGATATTGATCACTAAGAAGATGAACCCGTGAGATAAATGAAACAATGTGGGAGTGGGTGTGGCCCTGTGCCCATGGGGAGCAGTGGTGTAGCAATCAGCGCGCTGCACTATGAACCTGGTCACCCGAGTTCGATTCTTGCTCACGCCCAGGCCTGGGCCTCTCCTAGATAGACTTTGCCACGAATGAGTACCTGGTGCACTGCGTAAAGCATCGCCACTGGGGAGACAAAGGTGGTCGGGTGTGGTGCTGGGCATCCACCCCCTCGTGTACCGTGCTGGCCTTCATAGGTGCTCGTTAACAGCACTTTCCCCAACAGTGTGTTAAGGCTATAGGGGGCCCTTTGTTTTTCGTGCTCTGCTGTTTGAAATGCACACTGTAGCGGTACTCTGCCGAGTGTTCACCGAGGTGGCGTGTGTTCGCTGACAAGTGCTCACCGCTGTATTAAGAGTTCACTGTGGTGTCAGGTGAATGGTTAATCAACCAGCTAGAAACAATACAGTCAAAGCCATGGTGCAAGGCCATCACTGCATTGTTAGTGGCTCAGGCCTGTGCCGTTGGCTGTCGATGGCCACGCCCCGTTCCGTGCGTACAACCCGACTATCAGGTGTGTGTGGAGGTGCGAGTTCGTGTAGGGGCTAGACATGTGTATGTGTGGGGAATACCCTACCTGGCCAATAGCCCGATGGAGTCCTGTTCTGAGAGTGCATTCGGGTTTGCGATGGAACTTTAGGTCCGTGCGGGTTTTGTATTTTCAAGCATGGAATTTGTGTTTCTGGGGACGTGGCATTGATTGCCACAACCACACCTCCCATAACTTGGTGAGAGCCGCAATGAATCGCTTTAACCCCTAAATCCGTCTCTGCCCTGCTTTGTTGTGCCTGCCATACACCCTGCTCCATACTTCACTCTGGAGGACTGTTCTGTCACGTGATACCAACTTTTTATCGCAGGTATTGCTCATGTTAATGGGTACTGATTAGGATATTGATTACTAAGACGAGTTTGGTAATGAGATCAATAGATTTTCATTGTGATATTAAATACTAAAAATATAGTGATCACTGAGAGTCATGAACATTTATATTATGTATTACTGAGAATATGTTGATTACTGAAATAATTGAATATTGATCATGATATTGAATCCTGGAAATTAATTGCTGAGATAAATGTGTTTTCATCGTGCGTTCGGTCCTGGAAAGGGCCGTTGTCGTGGCTTTAGTCTTGCTCTAGACGTCAATGTTCGGTTGCCGCATTGATAGCATTCGTCGTGATTTGTCACTTAGAGTGAACCGCGTGAAGGCTGCCATCTTCCACTCCGCTTCACCCAATAATCTGCAGCCATAGATTTGGAGTAATTATCAGCAGGCCAATTCATGACAGAGTTCTGTGCTGAACTAGCACCCATATCTACGAGTGGGTCACTGCTAATAATATCTGGCAGTTCACAAATATTGGTTACAGCGAACCTTGGCTGCTGATGAGACACTGTCGAGGCCTATCCAGGGTGTTGCTTGTGTTGAATCAATGCTGCTGATGAGATGCACTTTCAGAAGGTTGTGCGTCTGATGTAATGAGTATAGCCACTGGTATTATTTGGAGAGATGGCTATGTGGAGGCTGTTCTGCTCTATTGTTTTGTTTCGTGTAATGCAGCAGCTGTAGTGCGTTTGTCTACAAGAAGGCATCACGTGACTACCTTAATAACTCGCAACCCTACTCTAAGCCTTATAACCCTAACTTATAACCCTATCCGAACAATAAACCCCACCCTAACCCGAAAACCATAACTCTAAAACCCTAAGCCTTTGTACGCGCTCTGAAGAAGGGACAGTGCCCAAATCCTTGTACCGCCACACACAAACACAAGCCAGGACACTACACACACGAGCCAAGGCACATTTCACCAACCCAGGCAGCACTCAACAATACAACATTATTGTGAATCCTCATGGGTGTATTTCATAAAGTTTATAATACCAACGATGATAATGATCGAATTAGAGGATTAATCCTAACTCTTAACAGGGTGGCGTTGGGACTCGCCACGTGGAAGGCTTCCTTCCATTTGCTACACCAGGCCCCCTTCCTGCGCTCTCACTGGGTCAGCTGCCCATTCCATGTCCTGGAAACTATGGCAAGGTCATCCCATGAGGACTGCCTGGATGAAAACCAGAATGGAAGGGCTATGCTACTGGGCTAGGCCTGTGTGTGTGGTGCCACCACCAGTGATGATTATCTGCACTGGTCCTGGGCCTTCTCTATGTCGACTAAGCCTCAAACGAGTAGATGGTGTAATATGTAGAAAAAAACGCTACTAGGAAAACGAAAGCGGCCTGGTGTGGTGCTTGCTACCCACTCCCTCATGTGCCATGCGGGCCTTCATATGCACTTTGCTAAACGCCTGTTTAGGCTGGGGGGGGGGGGGATCTTTGTGTGGTGTCTTGGCGGCAGTCGCTCTCCCGTTCAGTCCTGGCATCTGCTGCTCAGCCTTCTGCCACCGCTGTTCCCACGGTGGCAGCCGCTCTGCTGCTGTCACCAGCAGAGGGCTTCCTTTCCCCAACCGTGGTTCCTGTGGCACCGTCGCTCCGGGAAATCGTATGTACACAAATGCATCTAAACACTCAGTGTGTTGTGTGTCGCGTGTATCAAGGAATGGTGTGGTGCGTTTGGTGTGTGGTGATAGCAGTCGTGGCTTTACACTGATCCATGACCACCACCCCTACTGTGCGGTAGACCTGCAGTCACAGCAGCACGCGGCGGAGCGAGCAGATCGCTCTCCCCACACGAGCCATCCACCCTTGCCTATTATTTTTCTTCTCCTCCTCCTGCACTACCGCCATCCTCCATCTCCTCCTCCATATTATCCTCCTTCATCGTCTCCTCCTCATCCGCCTTCTCAACTTCCTCCACCACCATCTTTTGCCCCTTGTCCGTCTGCTCATCCACCTTTGTCATCTCCTCCGTCTTCTCCTCCAACTCTGTCTCCTCTTTCTCCTTCATTTCTTCTTTTTTCACCTCCTTCAAATCCTCCTCCACAACCTCTGTCTTCTTCTTGGTTCTTTCGGTAAAGTCACGTAGATGGGAAATAATGAAATAATAAAAATAAAACATAATTAAATAATTCTCACGACGTTTCGGCCACAACGCAAGCAGCCGTCCTCAGGTGAAGAACAGGTTTGTCGGAAAGACAGCGTCTGAATGGGCACCACCAGGCTTGGCAGTGTATATTTAAGCTGGGTTGGAGGGGGAAGGGGCGCCTTGACAAAGGAATTTGCATATCAAGAGGAATTTAGCATATTTATGGGAAACTAGCGGTTAGTACCCGGCGTTGCCCGGGCGAAAAAAGCAGACACACATGTAGTTACACACGCAAATTGACTGGCACACACACATAGAGTTACACGCACAAATGGACTCACATACATACATAGACTCAACAACAACCGCCATTCGCCACTAAGTGGCGGTGACGTCACGACAACTCTTGTGCCAGGCTATGTGCACCTTGAGGCCACGTGAAGTGTCGAACGCCCGCTGGCAGAAGGTCACGGGGCAAACCCAGATGGCACAGGTCGACTGACTGAGACGACTGGCTGATGCACCACCTGTGGCCCCTACTGTGGCAACTTTCTGTGCTTTAGCCACCCGGCGCTCCGCTCGTTGTTGTGAGCGTCACTCCTCCGCCCTCCGTTGTTGTTGGATGGTGACTGCCTCCAACTGCCCAGTAGCGTCCTTCAGGAGCCTCCTCCACAGAGGTCGATCTTGACACGGCTGGTACCAGTCATCCGCAAGTGGACTCGGCTCCAAGTCCTCCTGTACCACATCACTCCATTTCTTCTCCAGCCCGTGCCGCGCTCGTTTAGCCCCCTCGATCCGGCCGAACAAAAGCTGTTTAGGCATGCGGTGGCTGGCCATGCGGGCTACATGACTCAGGCAATGCAGCCTTGCCTGCAGGAGGTCACCGATGGGACTTTGTCTACATCTTTCAGAGATTTGTGAGCTCCTCACACAATGCAGCCTGGTTAAACCCAGGATGGATCGTAGGCAGGCCATCCTAAATGTTTCTAACTGGCGAAGATGTTCCATTAGGGGGGGTCCAAGTTTCGCAAGCGTAGAGAAGGGAGGGAATGACTATGGCCGAGGAGACCTGAAGCTTCGTACGGAGTGATAGACCAGGTAGCTTCCACACAGCGTTATGCAGCCAATGAAAAGATAATGCAGCTCGACTGATTCGGAGTGAGACCTTTGCTGTTAAACCGGAGCCGGTCATTAGCACACTGGCAAGGTATGGGAATCTCTCCACTGTCTCCACAACTGCTCCATCACCAATTGGGAGTTGTGGGGGTGGAGTGTCCGCCAGGCAGGTGCTTAGTTTTGGTGGGGCTGATGGTAAGGCCCCCACCTCTTGGTGGCAAGCTCCAGGTTCAGCAGCAGCACCTCGACCTCTTCCTCCGAGTGAGTAGCAATTAGCAGATCATTGGCATACATAACGTGGTTGAGCAATAGGGTGCCTCCCTTGACCGCACCCGGGCATCGATCAGCCTCCCATTGTATCTGTAGCAGATGGGAATTCTTCCGGTACAGGCATTAAAGGCTTGAAGAACTACGTGGTCCAAATATATGTAAAATAATGTGGGAGCCAGAGAACATCCCTGTTGCACCCCAAGGTGTAAAGGGAATGGCTCTGACTCACGGCCACGTAGTTAGACGCGGGGCCGCTCACCATCATGAAGGTCCTTAAGGATGGTGATCAGTGGGTCAGGGACTCGGAAAGCACGAAGAGCAACCCAGAGGCCAGGCCTACTGATGGTATCATAGGCCTTGAGCAGGTCAATAAAGCAAACGCATAGACTAAGATGCACACATGGACCTACAGACACGCAAAGAAATGGAGTTACACTGACTAACATGGAGGCATGCACACACAGCGACTAACACACACGCACATGGACTGAGACACACACACATATCGACTCACACACACAAACACATCGACTTACAGACACACACACATGTGGACTCACACACACATAGACATGCACTTGAGATACACACACATGGAGTTACACACACGTATATGGATGTACACACATACAGTGACTCACACACACCAACTCACACACAGCAGTACGTGGACTCACACACACATTGACGTAAACACACATATGTAGTTACACACACACATGGACTAAGACACACACATGGACTTACACGCACACAAATGGACTGACACGCACACTTGGACTGACACACACACATAAACACTTTGACATACACACATGGGGCATTGTCCGTTAGAAAAAGACAGACACACACATGAAGTTAAAGACACGCATGGCTCTACATGCACACACATATGGACTCAAAGACATACACATCGATGGGCACAGCAATTCCCGATGATGGCACAGCCATCAGTATGGCAGTACTACGTATGAGGAAATAGCGAGACGTGAGCGATGGAAACAATAGAAATTTATTGAAGAAATAATCAGAAATTACAGACTGGCAGTAGATCGTGGCAGCGTCATAAAAGACAGCAAAAAAAGGGAAAAATTAGCAACCTAAAAATCTCGATTTAAAGCTTTCGTGACTGCAGGAATTCATCTTCTTGGTTTTTTCGGTAAAGTCACGTAGAAGGGGAGTAATAAAATAATAAAAATAATAAAACATAATAAAATAATTCTCACGACGTTTCGGCCACAACGCAAGCAGCCGTCTTCAGGTGAAACCAGGTCTGTCGAGGCGACAGCGTCTGAATGGAACAGCACACGTGCTTGGAGCATATATATAAGCTGGGTTGGGAGGGGGGGTGAAGGGGGGGG
>CM025680.2:1416307-1461839 GCA_014621495.2 Entosphenus tridentatus | reverse complement strand
TATGGCTGTCCAACAAAATGTGTTAACGTCCTCCATCTGTTGCATGACGGTATGAAGGCTGTCATCCTCTCTGATGGTGAAACCTCAGAGCCAATCGAAGTAAGGACCAGTGTGAAGCAAGGCTGCGTTATTGCACCAACTCTTTTCTCCATCTTCCTGGTGGGAATGCTTCATCTGACAGAGAACAGACTTCTCAGAGGCATAAATATCACATATAGAACAGACAGGAACATATTCAACATTAACCGTTTAAGAGCCAAGTTGAAACATCCGTTATTGAATTCCAATATGCTGATGATGCCCAAGTCAGTGCCTGCTCAGAAGCTGACCTTCAGGTCATCATTGTCAACATATTTACAGATGCTTACAGTAGAATGGGTCTAAAATTGAATACCAGAAAAACAAATATATTTTCATAAAGCTCCGGGAGGACACCGACCACCCCCTACAATCATTACCAACAATGCAATACTAGAAAGCGTTCCCAGTTTCCCATACTTAGGCAGCCATCTCTCTATTAATGACTTAATTGATTATGAAATCTAACATCCGATTTCCCGAGCTAGTGCTGCCATTGGCAAACTTAAGAACAGGGTCTTTGAAGACCACAACATTACCACGAAGACCAAAGTGGCCGTATATAATGCTGTAATCATTCCAACCCTCTTATATGTTGCAGAAACCTGGACCACTTATTGTAAACACATACAATCTCTCGAAATGTTTCATCAACGCTGTCTCAGGAAAATATAAAACATCACATAGGAAGAAAGACAAACTAATATCAGTGTCCTGGAGCGATCAAACTCATCTAGCATAGAGGCCATCATGATGAAGTATCAACTCAGATGGGCAGGTCACCTTGTGAGGATGAATGACTTGAGGCTTCCTAAGCAAATCTTCGATTCCCAGCTCAGCGATAGATCACGTGCCCCCGGAGGTCAAAGGGAGCGTTTCCGTGACAACCTTAAAATGCATCTCAAGCAGTGGGCAGGGCTACCAGGGCTACAAGAGTAGTGGGCGGGGCTACTATAGTGGGCGGGGCTACTGTAGTACGCGGGGCTCCCATAATAGTGAGCGGGGCTGAGTAGTGGGTGAACAGGGCACCGGAGTGGCGAGATGTTATCTGCCTTGCCGGCAAATACAGGAGGTCGTGGGTTCAAACCCACGCCTGATGCCTGTATAAATGGAGTTTGCATGTCTTTCTCTATGTCGTATGGATTTTTCTCTGGGTCCTTCGGTTTTTCTGTCCAAATTTAGAAAGGTGCGTTTAGTGTATTTGGTTGCCATACATTTAGACCTGATAAGCCACTTCGTTGAGCTGTCATTTGTGGCCAGGTTGCCTCTGAAAAAGACCTACATAGGTCATTGAGCTTCATTTGGTAAAATGAAAAATAGTTTTAGTTTAGTTTTACATGGTACAAGGAGGCGCTGCCATGTCTCTGTTGAGTGTCCGAGAAATTCGATAGAGAGCATCGTGATGAAAATATAAATACGGTCACGAAATACTTGGTCTGTGAAAATCACGTGATATTTCTGGAACACCACGTCCAGTGACCCGGCAGCTGCTGTAGAATGTAGCGCTAAACTGGCACAGACCAGCACGAGGCTACCAAGCAGTGAGCACTGCAGCTCACGCAGTCCCAGTCGTTTTACATTTCATTAACATTTTAGGGAATTCTCTCCTCGACCGCAAACCACTTTTTGTATACGACCCACAGTCTATGCACTCACGTCATTTTGAGAATACAGTGTACACATAAAATATATTCACTTTTTTATTAAATATACTAAGAGCACATTTATCAACTTGTCATATAACAGGATTGATAATAACATGTTGTTGTATTATTTCTGCACTTTGACAACCTCAGCATACTTTATATTAAATCAAGGTTGTTAAAATTTGAAGAAACAATGGGAAACTGAGAGAGTAATTATATATTTACTTGGATATCATTGTTCAGTTCGTACTTGACTTCACGCAGGAGAAGCTCCCGCTCACACACGCAGACCGTCTCACCTGCCGTGTTTTGCGCTCATCCTCCAGCGTAGCCACATCGTGACCCTTGTGGTCTCCTGCGATGGTGCAGGTTGTGCAGACCAAGCTCTTGTCCTGTCGGCAGTAAAACTTGATCTTCTTTCCGTGTTTCTTGCATTTGCGTTCTTCAGGATTCGTGCCTGGATCCACCAGAACGTGGTCACTGAACTTCGGGTTCTCCTGATGAGGCTTTACATGAGTCACACAGTAGGAGGTTTCACACCTGAGGCAGGTCTTCGAGGCAGCGGTTGTGCCATTGTTGCAGAAGTCACACAAGACCACAGTGGCCATTTTCTCTGCAGCACGGCGCTGCTCTACCAAGTTGGCGACCGTGAAGTTCTTGATCAGCTTGGGTCCCTGAGGGAAGGTCACTCGGCACTGCGGGCAGGAGAAGGACTCGGCCGCATCCCAGGCGCCCTCCACGCACTTCAGGCAGAACGAGTGGCCGCAGCTGAGCGTGCAGGGGCAGCGGAAGGCGTCCAGGCAGATGGGGCAGGTCAACTCCCCTGGAGCCTCGCTACCACTGGGAGCCGCACTCGCCATGGCCCTGTGGCCCCACTCAGAGACGGGCGCTGGATGGAGCTCAGGCAGTCTCTGGCTGTAGCGCAGGCAGCCACTGGCTGTAACATCAGACAGTTGCTAACTGTAGCTCAGGCAGTCTCTGTAGCTCAGGCAGTCTCTGTACGTTTCTCAGGCTGTCGCTGGCTGCGTCTGAGACGCTAAACGAGGAACAAGCCACGTAAATGGGCAACAAGGAAGCAGGAAGTCTTTCAGTTTGATTTGCGTGTCACGAGGCGTGCCCTGGAATGTGTTGACGTGTGAGCGAGTACAGACGTCTCCACTCCAGGGGTGGCTTAAAAAAAAAGACTCGGATCACCTCGTCTCAAATACTCATCCTCACCTCTACTCACCTCAACTCACCTCAACACAACTCACCTCAACTCACCTCACCAAGTCAACTCACCTCTACTCACCTCATCACAACTCACCTCATCACAACTCACCTCATCTCAACTCACCTCAACTCACCTCACCTCAACTCACCTATACTTACCTCATCTCAGCTCAACTCACCTCATCTCACTTCAACTCAACTCACCTAAACTCACTTCAACTCACCTCAACTCAATTCACCTCAACTCAACTCAATTCACCTCAACTCACCGCAACTCACCTCAACTCACCTAAACTCACTTCAACTCACTTCAACTCACCTCACCTCAACTCACCTCAACTCACCTCATCTCAACTCACCTCAACTCACCTCAACTCGTATCAGCTGAACTGGCAGGGGAACGCTGCTAGTAAACTCGTTGCTCCCTGCCGCTCTACTCCACGACATTGTTGTTGTTATCTTCGTCTTTCAGCTTCACTTTTTAAATTTTAAGTTTAACACTTTAAACTACTTCATGAAAATAATTTGTTCCTGTCTCAAAGTGGCGTTCCAGTTGTCGAGCTGTGAGACACCGGTGGAGGTTGTCGCGTTTAACTCGGTTACGTGGCTGCGGCTCAGGGTCCAGCTTGGTGGAGCCACAAACCATCGGGCTCAATCCGGCGCCGTGACCTGCTCATGTGGGCGGGGGGCAAGCGCCCCAGGGGTAGTGCGGCTGTATCACATTAACATCAGCGCGTAAAAAAACCTAAATAAGACCTATTTGCCGGTATAAAAGTGTGAGAAAATAATAATAGGTTTTACACTCTCTGGCAATAAAACAGGAGTTGTGTTAAGATGTTCGAACACCAAACAGAAACTTTAGCAAGGAATGTCTGCATTAACCACACACAGTGATTGTGGTGAATATGCAAACAAAACATGCTGTGATAATTATATAGGCATTGTCTTTGAAACTGATTGGCCTACACCAGAGACAGCAGCCTTCTTGATGGCCTTGTCTCACCACCAGTGTTTGTAGACCAGAGAACACCGCCAAAAGGCGAACAGTACAAAGGCAATGCACGGATCAGAGTATCCTAGCTCTGGGTGAGCGTGCAAACAAACATGGCTCCGTTAATATTTGATGCATTGTCGGATTGGCCGACAACCAGAGACAGGGCATTTATAGCTCGGGGTGAGCAGCTACAAAATGGGACCCTGAATCGCTATCGCAGCCATGCAAAGTATGAGGGTCGTTCTTTTTTTGTATACGTGGGAGAGAGAGAAATTAGTTAGGATACATTTTCTTTGCCGTGAAATTCCCACGATAAATTTTGTTACAGGTCAGCAGCGCGATTGTTCAACGTTGGCTACAACCGGAGATAGGAGGGAGCCCATTGGGGTGCCCTAAGTTTGTTTGTAGAAAGTTCCATTCCAGGTGAAGTATGTATTGGTTAAGCAGTGTCTCACCAGGGGGGGTAATCCAGTATTCAGTCCTTGATGAACCAAGTCTTCAATGATTGCGATGGTGTCAGGTACAGGAACTTTGGTGAATAAGGAAACCACATCAAAACTGACAAGCAGGTCGTCTGGGGACAGGGAAAATCCCTTGATTGTCGATACCAGGTCAGTAGAGTTTAGTACCGCAGAGGTGTTTTTTTCAGTGAAAGGCCGCAGGATTTCAGACAAAAAACGAGCCAGTTTGTAGGTGGGGGAGTTGATAGTAGAGACAATGGGACGAAGAGGTGTATCTTCTTTATGTATCTTTGGCAAGCTATATAATCTTGGTGACCTGGCTGCAGAAGGTTTCAACGAAAACTGTTTGGTTTGATCAATTAATGTGGTTGAATCAGAATTGATTTTGTTGGTTTTAATGACGAGGCTGTTGGTGGGGTCTCGTTTTATTTTTGTATAGCTGCCATCGTTGAGTAGTTCTTGAATTTTGTTGTTGTATTCTATTTGTCCATGATGACAATGTCATCCCTCTTTTTTAATTGAGCTAATTCTAAACGCTTATCTTTGCTGATGATGCTAGCTGGCATCTAAGCGTTTTTTAGGGTTGCAGAAATTTCAGATCTTGCTACGTCTGCAGCGATGTGACCCAGGCCCTTGAGAGCCACATCTACTAGGGCAATACTATCATTAACTGGTATGTGTCTAGGTGTGACTGCAAAGTTTAGTCCTTTAGCTAAAACGGATTTCAGACCATGGTCTGTGTGTGGTGATGGTTTGTGTGGTGATGGTGTGTGTGATGGTGGTTTGTGTGGTTATGGTGTGTGTAGTGATGCTGTGTGTGGTGATGGTGTGTGATGGTGCTGTGTGTGGTGAAGCTGTGTGATAATGCTGTGTGTAATGATGGTGTGTGTGGTGAAGCTGTGTGATGATGCTGTGTGTGGTGATGCTGTCTGATTGTGCTGTGTGTGATGATGTTACGTGTGATGAGTCTCAATATGATGGAGATGTGATGATCCTGTGAGTGACGATGCTCTATGTGAAACAGTGGCCATGTCTGTTCTGCTTTCACAGGACAGGGAGGTTTACAGCAGATTCACCCTCAGCTCCCAGCCAAGAGGACATTGCCTCGCTTAATGGCACCGAGGGAACTGTGGACAAAAACCTATGTGAATTATTCAGTGTGAAACATGGGTGATGGGACCATTTTCACGATAAATGATCACCATGTGTGTGTGCACGAGGTCGACTCAGCTTGAAATGCTTACCTAGTTTTGTGTGTAAACATCACCACTAGAGAGACAAAGGTGGCCGGGCGTCGTGCTGGCCACCAAGCCCCTCATGTGCTGTGCCAGCTTTCAAAGGTGCTGATTTGCCCCGACAGTCTGTTAAGGCAACACGGGGAATATTTATCTTTGTTTACATCATGGAACTTGATGCGGTGTTTGAACAAAATCGCCACGAGGGAGACAAAGGGCGTGGTACTGGCTATCCATCTCCTCGTGTGCCGTGATGGTCTTCATAGACGCTCTCTAACAGCACTTGCCCCAATAGTCTGTTTAGGCTACACAGATGATCTCTGTCTTTGTTCACATCCCATTCCTGGACCCTACTGAACAGAGCCATGAGACTCAGTGTGGTGTTCTTGGGTAAATAATCAGCATTACGAGTCAGAGGTAATTGTGATGTTGAGATGGAGTGTGTGCCTTTGAATGTGTCTGTGCATTTGTGCATGGGGGGAGCGGTGGCATCGTGGTTAGCACACTGCACTACGAACCAAATTACCTGTGTTTGATTATAATTACCAGCCATGGTTAACATCAGTGGCACGTGATATCTGGTCCAGTCCTGGACCTCTGCTAGGCAGTTTCATCCTCAAATGAGTTCCTGATGCTTGTTTTCTGGTCATCATGATGGTGATAGTGGTCGTGATAAGGATGGTGGTAATGATGCTGATGTTAGTGATAATGTGAGTGATGGGAATGGTGATAGCATTGGTGATGGTGCTGGTCGTGGTGATGGCAGTGATGGTCATGATGGTGACATTGGTGATAATATAGGTGGTGAAGGTTGTGATGGTTTTGCTGATGGTCGTTGTTATGGTTATGATGCTGGTCGTGTTGATGTTGGTGATAGTGATGAAGATGGTGGTGATGGGGATAGTGGTGATGGTCGTGGTGATGATGTTGCTTTTGCGATAGTGATGTTGTTGATGTTCATAGTGTTGATGATGGTGGTGATGTTTATGTCGTTGTCATTGATAATGATGGCAAAGATGGTTGGTGATGGTGATATTTATGTTATTGTCGATGGTGAACATGATTATTGGTGTTGTTGATGGGGTATGATGGTGATGACAGTGTTCTGTAGTGATGTTGTGATCACTGTGGTCACAGACGGATGCTCACCGACTCTGGACACAAACTCAACTCATGACCAATTCCAGATCTCCTCGGATCTCAGGACGATGACACGGACCCGTGCCTCTCAGGGTCGCCCCAATCACCCACACCGGTTTGATGAATGTGTACAAGCCCTGTGCTGTGAGAGTTTCTAGTCGGGCTACCACTACTGGGAGGTGGACGTGGGGGACGCGCGGTGGAATCGGGTTGGAGTCGCGTACGGGACAATTCCACGGAAAGGGAGTGGTGATGCACAGCAGCTGGGACGGAGCGACGCTTCCTGGTGTTTAGAGAAACGTCACAACATATTTTGCAACTTATCAATGGTTCATGGTGGAGTGAAGACTGCACTGTCGGTGAGGGGGGCCCCCTCCCCCCGCAGAATCGGGCTTCACCTGCACCGGGAGGGGGGGCTCCTGGCGTTTTACCGCGCCGACTCCATGGAGGTGATCCACGAGGTTCGGCAGAGATTTTTGCAGCCTCTCTGCCCTGGGATGTGGGTGAGGTATTGTAATGAACCATTGAAGATTGTGGATCTGAGTCGTGCATCCTGAGGTTGAGGAGAAATGGAAACTCAAGAAACCGAGACAGCAACCAAACAAACGGAGAGGGTAGATGTTGAGGAGAGGGTGAAGTGAGGGTGAGGGGAAGGTGGAAAGGAGGGAGAGGTAAGGTGAGGGTGAGTGGAGAATGGAAGGGAAGGTGATGGAAGGTGACGGGTGAGCATGGAAGGTGATGGTCATGAGAGGATGAGGTGATGGGAGGGTCAGTTTAAAATTGAGGGAAGGGTGAAGTGAGCATGGAAGTGGAGGGTGAGGGGGAGGGCGAGGTTCAGTTTGGTGTGCATGAGCGATGTCGCCGGTGCGTAACTTTGAGGGATTTGAATGAAATCTGGGTGGGGAATCAGCGCAGCCGTGTGGCCGCTCCTTCACCTGCAGTGCGTGCTCGCGTCGCCACGCCTTCTCATCCCTGCGATTCACCATCACCCTGTTGTATTTATGCCCCTTTTTCCCAAAAAAATCATATTAGGAATTCTTCCAATCTATTGTTGGTTCACATCGTCACTCGGAAGCGCAAATAACGAACCCCCCCCCTCCACCTTTCGAGCAGCTGCAATGACACGCTCGCAACAAAAGGCCGGAGACAAACCATAAAAGGTAATAAACCCATTCCCGTACAAAGGACAGAGAGAGAGGGGGGCGTTGTAACACAGACTTCAAAGCTGTGCATACAAGCAGGATGGCGAAAACCGAACAGACGGGTTTTGTGGGTTATTTTAATAACGAAAATCCGAAACTTAGCGACAAAGATTAAGCGAGCATTATCACGCTCACTCCAATAAAAAAACCAGGCTACAATCTACACCAATGGATCATGACTCCTCACTTATTAATTCAATACTAATGTTATTGTTACCTTTTAATAATTTTCTACGCGACCTGATCAAAAAAATTATAATGATAATAATTATGGCAGTCAGGGTCGTTCCTGGGCCAAAGCGAATTCCCTGGCCTTGGGATGTGTAGCGGTGATGACTCGAGAGCAGACGGCACAAGCCTGGAGTGCAGGATGGAGTGTGCTCTGTGGAGAGGGAGCCCTGGACCGCCTTTGTCTTCCCGTAGCACGGATAGCAAGATTTGCACACAAAGGAAAAACACCTCCCCATAAAGAAATCAAACCTTATGAAAATACGTGGTAATAATAATGCTAAATCACCAATCTTGAATAAAACACAAACAAAAAATAAGTACAAGTTGTAGACAAAGGGTCATCTACAAGAATTAAAGGCGAAATAAGTCAGTCATACCTAACCAAGACGTAATGTACTCCATAGGAAGAGAGCCTCACAACCGTATTTGTCTTCCCGCAACACGTGATAGGAAAAAAAAAGGTAATGTCCAGAGCAAGAGAAGTGGCTTTTCACAAAAGTTTTATTACAGGTGGGGCATCTGTGTTCCATGGATGAAAAGCTGGCTTGGGGAAGGAGATTTAACAGATGTCTCAATAAAACACACGCACACACGGACACACCAATCCCCACCCCTCCCCACAACCAGCGACATCAAAGAAAGTTGGACCTTTCAGTGAACACACAGAGAGAGGGGTGGGATTATACAATTTCGCGAGGAAGACCCCCCCCCCTACAGGTTAATTATTGCAGAGGCTGAACGGACAATCTGCGATGGCTGCTTCGCTTGAAGAACTTAATTATTCCAATCAATCAAGTACACACACACACGGACGCAGCTGTGTCCACAAATGATGTCCGGTCCTTTGAAGGCATCGCGAAAGCAGAGTGGTTTTTCAGATATAAACCGAGACACTGCCATACTCTCATCATCACCACCAACGGAGGAGCAACATCATCACCACTGACGCAGGAGATCATCACCACCGACGGAGAAGAAAACTCCCCCATCACCAAGGATGGCGGTGCTCGCTGAGTAGCACATGCTATTCGGTGCGAGTTCCACTCTAACAGAAGAAGTATCGCGACACCGAGCTGCCGCAGTGCGAGTGAGACTGTTGAAGATTCCAGTTATCACTCGTGAAATAGCGAAGGCGCCCAGCGTCTGCCATCACCGAACGAGAGCATCGTTCCTCGCCAGAGCAACCGGAGCCGGGGAGCACGCACAGCCGCGTCACCTAGTGCCCAGAGGACAAAGGAGCCAGCCACCAGCGCACGAGTGAACGAGCGCCGCCAAGCACCGGACACCACCAACACGAGCGACCGCGCCTCTTCAAGGACAACGTCGTGCCGACGCAGCTCATCTAGCTGTGGAGAGAGAAAGCCAGGGGGCTCACTGCAGCCACGCCCGAGCGAGAAGGAAATTCTCCGAAGCCGTTCGTATCCACTCATAAACCCACACACGCACACATCTACACCCCGGACTCACACAATAACTTATCAAAGACACAATCGAATCAACCCTAGCCAATTATCAGAAGACTAATTATAAAATTACATGAACCATCAGCTGGCCGTGAAGGCATCGCGATTCATCGAGTGATTAGAAAACGTCAGTTATAAGTGCCTTAGTTTTTTTAAATTTTGTTTTCATTCGTTTTTTTAATCGCATAAACGACCAATAGATTCATCGATGTAAGCTAACTTTTGAAACATTCGCCACGAATCTACACGCTCACAGAGAGAGAGAGTATCGTCGTAAACCTGTTTCTTTGTCATAGAACTTTTCCCTTTAAATAATTAAAGCTTAGACAGAGATAACAATCTCCCATAAAAGGGCACGCACGCCGTCGCACACCATTGTTCCAAGACATTTCGTTAAATATATATTCTTGCCGATGAATCTATTGACGTATACTTTTGCCTTCGGGATATAATAATTTGCTTATTGCCTTTCGTATGACTATCGTTGCATGCCTGTTTTAAAGACTCTACCTGTCGCCGGATATGCTCGTTACGCGGTGTAATTAATCATATATGCGGTTGTCAAAGTGAAACAAGCAATCGTTGATGGTTAAATGTGTTGCACACAGAGGAAGATTTCCCCAATGGTACCGTGGATAATTCCAAGCATGAGAGTTCGCATATTAGAGTGTCATGTTTTTGTTTAGAATTAAAATTGCTTAACACAGAAGTGTTTGAATGTTCATGCATAACGATCTTATTATAAGAACTGTATCCTGCGTTGAGAGATGAATTTGGAGACCTAACATAACATACTAAGATATAATCAATAAACGTTTAAGCAAGAATAATTGTTTTATCCCGATTGATACGACACTGTGCAGCGAAGCTAAGCCTAATTAGCATAACTGCCCACATTAACATAATCGCAAGCATTCGCATAATCTAACACGATTATATCCAAAATTAGCATAATTACCTACATTAGCATATTTTTCAAACTTTACGCATTTTTTTTCCTCATTTAATTTTTATTTTTTATCAAAATTTCATAACCCGACATATACAACAGTGTGGTGAGTCTATGGGTCTCTGTCTGAGTCAATGGGTCTTAGTGTGACGGAGTATGTGTCCCTGTGAGTGAGTCTGTGTGTCTCTGTGTGAGTCTGGGTTGGTGTGTGTGTATGGGTCTCTGTGTGAGTATGGGTTCCTGTTCATGAGTCTGTGTCTCTGAGTGAGTCTATGGTTCTGTGTGAGTGAGTATGTGTCTCTGTGTGGTGAGTCTGGGTCTGAGTGAATCTATAACAGTGCTAATGCATAACTCTTTCAAGTTCACAGTGCAGCAGACTTGGCACATTTTTGTTGATAGACAGAACGAGCACTTCAGGAGGATTTGTATTGAATCAGACAGCGAGTACTGGTCTGGTCACACACAATCTCACGTCAAATTCGTCCGAGTCGCTGTACGTGTATTGCTTTCTATAGGCCCACTTTAAATAAACAGTAATACTCAAGACAATAACACGTGCTGTGTGATTTTTTTACCTTCAAATTTTTATTGAACATTTTAATATTCTAATCAAACACGAGCAGCCCACACGGCCTTTGTACCTGACTGTCCGTCCCTCCCTCTCTCTCTCCAGCAATCCAGCCAGCAAAATGTATTTTCCTAATGTAGTTTGCTAGTATGATCTGAGTATGACATGATAGCGTGATGACACATCCCACTCATTTGTGTGGAATGCACACCCTGGGGTGAATGGTGGATTAGGACGAAGGGGGGGGTGACGTCAGCACCACGCATGAACCCGGCTCAACGCTGTGGGGTGCGGTGGTGACGTCATCCCGCAGATGCGCGCCGTTGTTGTATTTATAGGCCTTTTTCCAAAAATTAATATTAAGAATAATTCAGCCAATATATTTTTCTTAAATAATAAATAAATTAAACCAACACTCAACTCCGCTACCCCTCACAAGCCACACCAAGCATCTGGAGGTCATAAAAAACATTAAACAACAAACTTCGGGGCAGAGAGGGGTTAGCGACTATCTGGGAAATCTCCAGGCTGGCAGATGACCATATGACATGACCTCCCCGGACGTTTTGGACCGTTCACAAACAAATCTCCAGAGCACAGAGCAGAGACAAACGGACGTTACAACTCACGTTTTCTTCAACGGTAAAAAGTTGAAACTCGGCAAAAAGAACAAATCGACGTTATAGACTGCAGTCTATATTAGTGACTTTATTATTACTTATTTTATTTCACCCTTATTCAACTCATTATTTTATATTTCATGTTTCTATCCATGTAACTTCATTAAGAGAACCAAGGAATGTGAATTCTGGCAGTCAAGAAAGTAAGGGCTTGGATATATCTCCAGCCTCGGGATATCAAAATATAACTCAAAATAAAACACCGATCCCTGGTGACACAGACTTATAGCATAGCTTGGAAAACCCTCGGAATAATGGTGGTAACAACGAGGAGCATTACGAATCTTGGTTACACATAAACCAAATAATAACCACGAGATATTTGACCGGGGGTAACTCATAAGAGATACAAGAAAATAGGTTAAACACACCAGAATAGATCATATGTATTCCATGAAATCAGAGCCTCCCTGACCACCTTTGTCTTCCAACAATTTGACACAAACACATGGTAGCCATAAAATACGTATGAAGGGTGTCTGGCCTCGAGATAACAAACACTATGAAGTGGGGGGGGGAATGCAAACAAGCCCCGTCCGGGGTCAAGGGAAGAGGGGGGGGAAATCAGGTGCGGCCGCAGAGAGAGGACGGTGACAGAGGGCATCTGTTTTTTTTGTCTCGCAAGAGACGCGCAAAGAGGGGAGATAATTCCACATTTAAGCACGGACACAGATCATGCAATTCAGTCTTGCAAAAGAGCAGGCTGCGGGGCTTGGCCTCGACATTAGCAATGGGTGTGGTGTCTCGCAGAAGAGGGGCGAGGTGATGCTCGGTGTTGAGTTCGGCATGGACCAACAGAGTATCTCTGAAAGTTATATTCTACATTTTTCCTGATGTTTTGAGTCTCTTGCAAAGTCAAGGATTGCGATAAGTTGTATTGTACTAAGCTTTCACAGTTGTTTAAGAGGTGTGCGAATACAATGTACAAGTTTTGAGAGTGAGTGCCAGCAGACGAGCAGCTGCAGCTCGAGTTGAACCGACGAACAACGTCAAGCAATCAACCTCGAGAAAAGGCGGAAAGCGCCAAGCGTCGACCAAGCCAGCATCACAGAGAACCAGCTGCACGCACAATTGTGAGCCGCCAGAGAGCACGGAGCAGGAGAGAGAGCACACAGCAGCACCACTAGCTCCATCGAGCAAGGGTGTCTGTCACCAGCGAACGAACTGCGAGTTCATCGCCAGAGAGCACGGGGCAGGAGAGAGCGCGTGCAACCAGCTCATCCAGCAGTGAAAGGTGCCTGTAGCTGCCAGCGGACGAGCGGCAAGAGCGATCGAGCATCTTCAAGGACAAGCATCGTGCCGACGCAGCTCATCCAGCAGTGGAAGGAGCCGGCAGCTGCCAGCAGACACGCCCCGAGCAACAGAGAGCAACGAAGCCGTTTGTATGACACGCCCACCCTCACACGCTCACTGCTCCGCAGGGAACAAACTAAATTTTTGGTACAAGGAATGCCCAACCTCGGTGTCTGCTTTACGCAACTAATTGATCAAAGAAAACACACGCACACAACACGCATATCGGGACTAATAAGATTGCTCCAAAAAGTTATCTTTGTGTTTCAAGAAGGGTTGCCATTCCAAGGTGGTGCGTTAAATATCAATTGATCGTGAAAAGCATTAATGCCCATTGAGTTACGTGGATACGGTCGTTTAGAAGTATTTTAGTCATTCGTTTTCGTTAATTGCATAATCTTGCCAATAAATTAATTCACGTATACTTTTGCCTTCGGGAAATGTTTCTTTATTGCAGTTCGGATGAATATCGTCGCATGCATGTTTAAGGACGTTTTCCTATCGCCGTATATGCTCGCGTTACTCTGAGGAATTAATTGAATGTTCTGTTATCCAGTTAACAACGTAATCATTGAGGGTTAAATGTACGGATCAATGAGGAGAACATCTCCAGGGGTACTGTGTTGACAATTCCAAGCATAAGAGTTTACATATTAGAGTGTTATGTTTTTGGTTAGAAATTAAAATTGCTTAACACAGAAGTGTCTGAGTGGTGCCTTCCTAAGTTCATGCAAAATAATCTCAATAATGAGAACTGTATCCTGCGGTGAGATTTGAATTTGGAGACCTGACATAAACACACTAAGACATAATCAGTAAATGTTAAAGCGAGAATAATTGTATTATCCTGATTGATAATACAACCCTTGATAACGAATCCGAGCTTAATTTAGCATAATTACATCACACTTGCATAACTTTATACAGTTCATTGTATTATCCCGATTGATAATACGACCATAGACAACGAAGCTAAGCCTAATTATAATTACTGCATACATTAGCACAATCGCATACATTTGCATAACTTAATACGATTACACCTCCCTAATTAGCACAAATTAATGCACGTAATCGCATAAATTAGCATAATTTTGGATAATTACGTTATTTTAATTTTCATAAAATATATTTTTTGTTTATAAAAATTTCAAGACCCGGCATATACAACACTGTGATGTCCCCACTTACTTGCCCGCTCGCCAAGAAGCCAGGTAGGCAGCCAGGAATCCAGTCAGCAAAACTTCGTGAGCCTTGGTTTAAGCAATGCCTGGCCCTGCTGCTGATGAGACACTGAATGTCGAAACCTGCCCAGAGTGTTGCTCGCGTTGAACCAAATGCCGCTTCAATTAGGCACTCCGAGACAGCCGTGCCTGCGACTGATGGGATGAGTAAAACGTTAGGTGGTGTGTATTATGTCCTTTTTTTATGTCGAGATCAGGGATTTGCGAAGGGGGGGGGTTGATGATAGTAATGGTGATGATGGTGATGATTGTGATGAAGGTGGTAGTGGTGGTAATAATGGTGAAATGGTGACGAGGATGATGGTGGTGTTCATGGTGGTGACAGTGATGGTGATGATCGTGGCAGTGTTGGTGGTGGTGATGATGGTGATCGTAGTGATGATTGTGATTGTTGTGATGATAGTGATCATGGTGGTGGTAATGATGATGGTGGTGATGATGATGATGATCGTGGTGATAATGGTAAGGTCATGATTTTTATGGTGATGATGGTGGTGATGATAGTGATGATTATGATGATGGATGTGATTATGGTGGTTTTTTTGGTGTTGATAGTGACGATGGTGGTTAATAGTGGTGATGATGGGGATAATATTGATGATGATAGTGATGATGGGTTGGTGGTAATGATGATGATGGTGAATCGCAGGGATGAGGTGTGACGCGAATGTGCACTGCAGGTGAAGGAGCGGCCACATGGACTCTGGGGCTGTGCTGAATCCCCACTCGGACTTCATTCAAATGCCTCAAACTTCCATACCGGCGATTTGTACTGCACTGGCGACATTGCTCACGTACACCAAACTGAACCTCACCCTTCCTCCTCACCTTCCCCTTATCATGCTGACCTCACCCTTCCCTTAATTTTCACCTCATCCTCCATTCCATCCTCTCCTCACCATCCCCCCTCTCCATTTCTTGGATTTCTATCTCTCCTCATCCTCAGGATGCGCGACTCAAATCCACGATCTCCAATCGATCATTACAACACCTCACCCACATCCCAGGGTAGAGAGGCTGCAAGAATCTCCGCCGAACCTCGTGGATCACCTCCATGGAGTCGGCGCGGTAAAACGCCAGGAGCCCCACCTCCCAGTGCAGGTGAAGCCCGATTCTGCGGGGGGAGGGGGCCCCCCTCACCGACAGTGCAGTCTTCACTCCACCATGAACCACTGAGAAGTTGTCGTCACATTTCTCTAAACACCAGGACGCGTCACTCCCTCCCAGCAGCTGTGCAGCACCACCACTCCCTTTCCGTGGGATCGTCCCGTACGCGACTCCAACCCTCCACCGACGTGCGTTCCCCACGTCCACCTCCCAGTAATGGTGGCCCGACGAGAAGCTCTCACGGCACAGGGCTTGTGGACAGCCATCAAACCGATGTGGGTGATCGGGGCGACCCTGGGAGGCACCGGTCAGCGTCATTGTCCTGAGATCCGAGGAGATCTTTAGTTTGTTATGAGCTGAGTTTGTGTCCAGAGTCAGTGAACGTCCGTCTGTGACAACAGCGATGACAACATCACTAGAGAACACCATCATCATCATTAGACACCATCACCACCATCAACATCACCGTCACCAACCATCATCTTTACCATCAACAATTACATCACAGACATCACCATCACCAAGCATCCTCGCCATCAATTTCATCAATGACAACAACATAAACATCACCACCATCATCAACACTATGAACATCAACAACATCACTATCACAAATAAGCCACATCACAACCATCATCACCATATCACAAACAATCACCACCATCACTACCATTACCACTATCCCCATCACCACCATCTTCATCACTATCACCAACATCACCAACACGTCATTATAACCATCGCAACGACCATCAAAATCATCACCACCATCACTAAAATGACCACCATAATCAATATCATCATCTCTACTACCATTAGAGCCATCAGCAAAACCATCACATCCATTACCACCTATATTATCACCAATGTCACCATCATTACCATCACCGTGACCGTCACTGCCATCCCATGAAGAACACCATCGCCAATGCCATCAGCATTCCCATCACTCACATTATCACTAACAGCATCATTATCACCATCCTCATCACGACCACTATCAGCATCATTATGACCATTACCAGCATCAGGAACTCATTTGAGGTTGAAACTGCCTAGCAGAGGCCCAGGACTGGATCAGATATCACCTGCCACTGATGTTAGCCATGGCAGGTAATCAAACCCAGGGAACTGGGTTCGTAGTGCAGTGTGCTACCGCTCCCCCCACGTATACACATTCACAGGCACACACTGCATCTCAACATCACAATTACCCCTGACTCAGTTCAGTAGGGTCCTGAAATGGGATGTGAACAAAGACTAAGATCTCCTGTGTAGTATTCCAGACTATTGGGACAAGAGCTGTCCGTGAGCGTCTATGAAGGCTGGCATGGCACACGAGGTGGGTGGCCAGCACCACGCCCGACCACCTTTGTCTCCCTAGTGACGATTTTGTTTACACAACGCATCACTTTCCAGGATGTAAACAAAGACATATCCCCCGTATAGCCTTTACAGACTGTTCGGGCAAATCAGCATCGTTAAAGGATGGCACGACACACGACGGGGTGGGTGGCCAGCACTACGCCTGGCCACCTTTGTCTCCCTAGTGGTGATGTTTACACAAAACACCAGGTAATCATTTGAGGCTGAGTCGACCTCGTGCACACACATGGGGATAATTTTTTGTCAAGACCACCCAATCACCCATGATCCACACTGAAGTACTCACACAGGCGTTTGACTGCAGTTGTTTCCAGGACTTTAAGCGAGGCAATGTCCTCTTGGCAGGGAGCTAAGGGTGGAGCTGCTGTAACCCTCCCTGTCCTGTGAAAGCAGAGCAGACATGGCCACTGTTTCACATAGAGCATCGTCACTCACAGGATCATCAAAGCTCCATCACGTAAACAATCATCACAATTGGAATCATCACAGTTCCATCTCATCTAGAATCATCACACAAAGCATAACTCATCACAACTATTCATAACATCACTACACAGCATTACTATCACCACACATATAATCATCACACGCAACATCACCACACACAGCATCACCACACACAGCATCACCACACGCAGTTTCACCACACAGCATCCCCATACACAGCCAGTGTCTCACTGCCCACACCCCACACTCAGTCCCATGTCGTGTGTCGAATCATAAGTGATAGTCGTCTTTTACCTGCATGTCTCCTCCAGGTGCCCCTGTGGGAGAGAGAGATGCGTTACTGTGACTCTACTTCGATTTCCTTGCATTCAATGGAGTTCCCACTGCAAAACTGTGGGTGGAATTTAAACCCCAAAGTCTTGGCTTATGACCCCATGATCACCAACACTGACTTACGGGCCAAATATTTCAGAGTGAAACTGGTTGATGGTCAACTATAAACTACTATTTTTTTCCAGGTAAAGCACACGGAGCTATATGGCTCTTTTTCAGAAGCGACCTGGCCACAAATGATAGCTCAACAAAGTAGTTCATCACGTGGATATGTATAACAGCCCAATCCTCTAAACGCACGTTTCCAAATGTGGAGGGAAAAACTGAAGGACCCGGATAAAAGCCATGCGACCACGGAGAGAGACATGCAAACTCCAAATTTATAGTGATGTCCCCGACCTCCGATATACTAGGCGACGGAGTTACCATCTCGCCACCTCCATGAGGGAAAACACTGAATTGCAGGGCAAATATTTCAGTGAGACCGGTTGATATTGATCTGTGTTGAGTAATTTGGGACTTTAAATTTCCGGCGTTACCAATGCACATGGTGCAGGTCTTTTAGAAGTTATGTTCAAGACACAATGATATAATTAATAAGTGCATGAGACCTTGTATTTATTTAGCTTCCATAATATGAACAAGAGGAGGTCCACAAAGTAAGAAGCAGCATCGCGGCATCATGAGATTTGGCAATAGCTTGGGGAGGCCTTCATCCATCAGTGGATAGATCATGGCTGATGATAATCATGAATTCCGTGTCCATCGTTGTTGTATGGTTGATTTAAAAAGTGAAATTCCAATACCATTTAGTTTATAATCACAATGAAACAAACTTAATGGGAATCTGTTAATGGACGAGAGAGAGAATTAATTTAACTGAGAAAATATTAGCTGGGCTTCCACATGGCAGTTACTGGAGCTGCGATGCGAGTCCATGAGTGGAGCTGTGTTCAAGCCCAGTGGATGCGAACTCTCATTCAAGAGCCTCCCTCTGCTGCTGCTGGTGAGAGGGCTCTGTGCCAATAGCGACACTGGAGACTCATCGCTCACCTGCAGGAACGCGAGTGAGTCCCTCTCCTGCGCTAGGGCCTGCAGGCGAGTGGCTGCTGCCCGCAGCTCGCTGATGTCGCGCTGGTAGTGAGCGATCTTCTTCTCGATCTGGGACAGCAGCTTGCGCCCTTTCTGCTCCGCTTGCTCTAAAGCCACCTTCTCCTCTGCATCCAACGCCGCTCTCGCGCTGGCGAATCTGACAGAGATTGAGGCCTTTTCATTTGTCATGGATCCCTGCAAAGAGAAACAAATGCCATCTCTGTTCATTAAATGTCTGCTCCTTTGTGACATGACATTCAGGTCGGTGTGACCCGAGTTCAACTCTGAAGGTGTCCAGACAGTGATACGAGTCTGCAGCACTGAGGCCTCCTTCTTCATCTGCGTCTTATAACGCCGCTGTGCATTTTCACTACAACAAGATTCGCCATAACTTGCGGGGGCTGTGAGGCAATGCAATTATAAATACCATCATGAGTACATTTAACGTTTATGCCATTCTCATTCGCAAGGCAATCAGGACGAGGCTTTGTTTGCCTTCGCATGAAGCCAAGGGAAGTCTGTAATTTGCCTTCAAAAAGTATAGCCTTAATGAAATGGGAAGTTAGGGCAATTCCTCTCTAAATTAATGTTTTGAATGTGAGAGAAAATCATATATAAGGATGAAGAGAGGGGATCATGAAACCACTAGCTATACTGCCACCTGGCCACCATAAATCCTGATTGGTTTCAGTAACATGGGGTACAACAGTCTGTGTGTGATCCACCAACTCTGCCACCAGAGTATTGGATAAGAGGTACGTACCACCTCATCTGACCAATATAGTAAACAGTCGTTGGGAATGTGGAATTTCAACCACTGATTGAGCGTCCTGATTATTGAGGCGCACTGACCGTTGTGTCTTTAGTCCCATGATGTGTTCGGAGCCAATGTAAGTCCACGTGAATGATGGGAGATGTCCTACATCACAAACCCTACTCAGGATGGAGTCACGGGGTCACAGAGTCCGGCCCAGACGCGGTACCTGCACGTCCCTGCGAGCGGCCTCCATCCGCCTCACGGACTCCTCCGCCTCCCTCCTCTTCTCCTCCACCGCCCGCGTCTCCTCTCCCACTTGTTTCTGTGAAAGACGTCACCAGGGTAGACTCCACTCACTCTCTGAGCGTCCCATCTCAACCCTGCTCCACACGGACCCCTCCACAGTGACGGTCCCATCTCGAGGCTGCAGCAGCCCCTCTCAACCCCGCTCCACACGGACCCCTCCACAGTGATAGGGGCAGTAGCCTCGGTCCAGCGATGGAGGCTGGGGGAGCAAGCGTTGCAGGGAACTGATTTCACGAGAAGCTCAAACATGCGCAGGGCTCCCTAAGTAGTGAGTGGGGCTACATATGTAGTGGGTGGGGCTACCCGAGTAGTGGGTGGGGCTGCCTAAGTAGTGGGCGCAGCTACCTGAGTAGTGGGTGGAGCTGCCTCAGCAGTGGGCAGAGCTACCTGTGTAGTGGTTGAGGCTGCCTGAGTAGTGGGCGGTGCTGAGTAGTGGGTGGAGCTACCTGAGCAGTGGTTGGGGCTACCTGAGTAGTGGGCGGGGCTACTGGAGAAGTGTGCGGGGCTACTGGAGTAGAGGGCGGGGCTACTGGAGTAGTGGGCGGGGCTACTGGAGTAGTGGGCGGGGCTATCTAAGTAGTGGGTGGACAAGGCACCGGAGTGGCGAGATATTATCTGCCTTGCCTGCTATACAGGAGCGCTTGGGTTCGAACCCGCGATTGATGCCTGTTAATGCAGTTTGCATGTCTCTCTATCCGGGTCTTCCGGTTTTTCTGTCCACGTTTAGGAATATGCATTTCGAGTATTTGGCTGCCATACATTTAGACCTGTTAAGCCACTTTGTTGAGTTGTCTTTTGTGGCCAGGTTGCCTATGAAAAAGAGCTTAATCGCTCATTGAGATTCACTTGGTAAAATTAAAAATAGTTTTTGCTCCTCTCTACCACAAACCACATTTTTGTATACAAACCACAGTCTATGCACTCATGTAATTTTAAGAACACATTGTACGCATTAAAGTCCTTCTGTTTTATAAAATATACTAAGAGTACATTCATAAATTTGCCATACAACAGGATTGATAACTTTCGGTTGTTTTATTTCTGCACTGACAACCTCCGCATACTTTATTTTAAAACAATCTTGTTAAAATGTGAAGGAACAATGGGCAGCTGCGAGAGGAATTATATTTAGTTGGATATTATTGTTCAGTTCACAATGGGAAATTATGACTTAACGCAGGAGAGGCTCCTGCTCACACACACAGACCGTCTCACCTCCCGTGTCTTGTGCTCATCCTCCAGCGTAGCCACATCGTGACCCTTGTGGTCTCCTGCGATGGTGCAGGTTGTGCAGACCAAGCTCTTGTCCTGACGGCAGTAAAACTTGATCTCCTCTCTGTGCTTCTTGCACTTGCGTTCTTCAGGATTCGTGGCTAGAGCCACCAGAATGTGGTCCCTGAACTTCGGATTCTCCTGATGAGGCTTTACATGAGTCGCACAGTAGGAGGTATCACACCTGAGGCAGGTCTTGGAGGCAGCAGTCGTGCCATCGTTGCAGAAGTCACACAAGACCACGGTGGCCAATTCATTTGCAGCACTGCGCTGCTCCACCAGGTTGGCGAGCGTCACGCTCTTGTTCAGCTTGGGTCTCTGAGGGAAGGTCACTCGGCACTGTGGGCAGGAGAAGAACTCGGCCGCATCCCAAGCGCCCTCCACGCACTCGAGGCAGAACGAGTGGCCGCAGCTGAGCGTGCAGGGGCAGCGGAAGGCGTCCAGGCAGATGGGGCAGGTCAACTCCCCTGGGGCATCGCTACCATTGGAAGCCGCACTCGCCATGGTCCTGTGGCTTCACTCAGAGACGGCCGCTGGTTGTAGGTCAGGTAGTCGCTGGTTGTAGCTCAGGCAGTCGCTGTAGCTCAGGCAGTCGCTGTAGCTCAGGCAGTCGCTGTAGCTCAGGCAGTCTCTGACTGTAGCTCAGATAGTCTATGACTGTAGCTCAGGCAGCCTCTGTCTGAAACTCAGGCAATCGCTGGCTGCGTCTGAGACGCTAAACGATGAACAAGCTACGTAAATAGGTGACAAGGAAGCAGGAAGTATTTTCGTTTGATTTGCATGTCACGAGGCGTGACCTGGAATGTGTTGACGTAGGAGCGAGTACAGACGTCTCCGCTCCAGGGGTGGCTTTAAAAAAAACTAGGATCACCTCGTCTCAAATCCTTATCCTCACACACCTCAACACAACTCAACTCACCTCAACTCATCTGACCTCTCCTCAACTCACTACAATAGCATTTCTATTGGAACAGATATAGCGAGTACTCGCATGGCAATGTAAACATTTTATATCAGTTTCACACCCAAACTCACGTCAAATTAGTCAACGTCGCTGTACGTGTATTGCTTTTCATAGACTGTAGGTTAAAGTCACTTTGTATAAAGAGTAATACTCAATACAATAACACGTGCTGTGTGTGTGTTTTTTTTTACCTTTGATTTTTTTTCTTTCAGGACAGCATAATGACGTAGGCTTTCGCAACCAATATTATTCATAATCAACGTTTTTGGGTTAGATCGCGTTATTTATAAATGTGTCGTAACCCTCCACCACCCGACACGGCCAATCAGCAAAAAAGTGTCACGTTGACAAAAGACAAATAGTTCACTGCTTTAGCCCACCAGTGTTTTCGCTTCAACACACCGGTGGGCTAAAGCAGTGAACACCAAAGTTGTGCATCCTTTGTCATACTGCCCCCTGGCGCACACATTGGAGAATTGCAGGAGCAGTTATTTTAGTCGCCCTCCATCCACTTCTGACAACTCAGCGTTTTCATCACAGTTTACCCAACTTTCTTCGGCTGATGGAACATTATGCATTTGAATTTTCTTGCTGTGGTTTTCACACCTGATGATGATTACTTGTGTTGTAGTCGACATCTCGTGAGGATTTTATTGTTTTCAATTTTTATTATTTTATTGTTTGCCTTCTACGTGAGTTTATCGAAAGAACCAAGAATATGAATCCCTGCAGTCACGAAAGCTTTAAATCAAAATTTGATGGAACATTGTTAGTGACTTCCGCTATCACCATTTCTGTTGGGTCCACCGTCTCGATAATTATAGGTCACACATGTGCTAATGTAGTCCCTGCTGGAACAGCAATTGGCCAGTCCCCGACATTCAATACTTGTGTGTCTGCTAATGTTAATCTGCGGGTCGTCACATTTGACGGAGCAATTACAATTGGTGAGTCGGCCCGTGTCGTTAGTATTTGTTTGGGGTACCACAATTAAATTAACATTTGCGTGTCTGGAGGTAGAGTCACGGGCTTACTGACCAACGTATGTACTGTCATCCCCGTCTCGGAAAATTTCTCCACTGGCCACAGGAAAAAAAAATGCGAGATCCCGAAAAAATTTCTATACAACTCTGGTCAGCGAGTATTCGGAGAGGTAATTTTTTAAAAATAAATCGCTTCCCAGCAGTCATAAAATCCCCATGTTACCCCCATTTGCCACTGTATATGTACTGGTGACTGATGTGAAGCAGCGACTACTGGACAGTAACATGTTAAATATCAAGTCTCAAAATAATAGTGGCCGACACCCCCCGTATCGATAAACACGCTTACCTCTACCCCCTCCCCCCCTATTGAGCCCACGATCACTGAGGTACCCATGGCTGCTGCTATAGCTCACTGGGCTAGCTTCCTCCACTGGTTGCTGGACTCGGGCCACGAGTGGAATAGGAAGTGCTGGCCTTTCCCCGCGGATTTTGTAACCATATCATCACCAACCCCTTCCGATAAAGGTGGTACATGCGACATGGTGATGGAGGCGGTGAGTGACTATGAGTCCCGAGGATGCGTGAGGTGGATTAACTAGCTGAGTGTCTGGGGTGTCGTGGCTTGCCTGGTGTTGTAGTGTAGCAGCCGCCGATGAAGAAGTGGATGCTGTCATTGTTTCTGGCAGAGGGTCACGATGTGACCGGGTCGGTCGCAGCTATGGCATGTAATCGGCGGGCCGTCTCCCCTCTCGGTCTTCAACCTGGGGATTGATGTGGAACCCCTCCACCGAGCCCCGTCCACCCGTGGACAATCACTACCATCTCCTCGCAAGGGCCCTGCTTGACCTCCACTGCTGCCACAACGAGTAGGCCCCATCCAACAGCACTCCTCACCCGGCAACCCGGGCAGGAAATACAGCCGATGGTGTCGGGGCTCTCCTGCACTCTGACCTCCACCTGGGTCCACCGGCTCATCTCCTCCTGAGCCCACAGATACCGGGCTATCCACAAGGAGGTCTTTGTCTCCACCTCCACTATAGAGAGCACCACGCCCATTTTTTGGACCAATGCCAGCATTTCTCCATCACCAGGGAGTCCAGTGCCGCTTCGTCCAGCCGAAGGTAAGCCACTTGGCTGAGCACAATCAGGACACTGCGGTACGCGAGGGGTGACCCGGCTCCTGCCTGCGCTGCTGGAATTTCCTCTTAGTGTTTGATGGCAGGTCAAAGACCTCCACCATCTCACGACAGGCTGCTTGAAGTGTGGTCCTCCACTCTGGCGGTATCACTTTAAAAATGGCGAGGGCCTCGTCATTCAAGGCTGTCGGTAAGGCCTTTAGCGCCTCATTTTCAGACCAGTCCAAGGCTTGATACTCAGCCCAAAACCGTCGAACGAAGGCCCCCCAATTGCCGCCCGCCTCCGCAACCTCCTTCACTGGCCCCAGCCGGCGATGTCAATCGGCCGCTCTCTCTCGGTACCGAACCCTTCTCTGGTGATGGTGTCTCAGCCGCCACCACTGCTCCAGATGCCTCTTGCTCCCCGGTCTCTGCCGCTGTTGATCGGACAGCTCCGGCCACCGGCTCTCCCGTAGCCATCACCGTCACTCCCAGCCTCTCCTGTCTCCCAGCGAGCTGCAGTACGAGCTGGGAGACTGCATTGGTCAGGCGTTCAATCTGCCTCTCCAGCCGCTCCTAGCCCCTGGTCACCAGAAGCATGTGAGCGAGAACATTCTCAGGCCACTACAGCTGCTGGAGCAGTAGCTCTGCCAGCACCATCATCGCCTCTCCTGCATACTCGAGGTTGGTCTCCAGGTCCTCCTCTCTAAGGACGTTCTGAAGAATGACCTCCTCGTCGTCGGATGTCATCGGTGGGTTTCTTCATCGGCTTGAGCGTGACATTCTTAACCCCACTTCTGACACCAATTGTAAGGACACTGACACACGTTGTCCTCAGGAACCTTTTCTTTATTATACACAGAACCAACACTAGGCCCTGCTTTTGCTTGACTCTTGAAGATCCTACTCTCTCCGAATGTTCCATCCCCTTATATCCCTTTCTGAGCCCCTTTGCTCGAAAATTCTCTCACTGCAGCCAATCCCTGTCCTTCTCCCTCAATGGTTCTCATCCATCACTCAATGCTCAACCTTCATTTCCTGCCTTTTTCAGTTTGAACCTCTCCTCCAATCTCTTAAAACCCTCGCCCCCCGACCAATCACTATGGAGGCCTCTCTGCACCAATAGGAGGCCTTAGACAACTTCCTGGTAGTCTGGTTGGCTGCAAGTTTGCTTCGGGTGAGTGGTCTACAATTTCGGTCATGACAAATGTCACTGGTGTCTTGACTGTGGGAAGTCGCGTGTAATAGCATTGGCTAAATAAATAAATACCACCATGGAAGTCCTTTTCCCTAAACATATGCAAGGGAGATTAATGGCTGGACAGAATGCATTTGAACAGGCTGGCAGCCGACTTTTTGGAGGCATTACACGCAACCATCCAAGCGCATTGTGGCGAGGCAATGCACCAACCTGGCCGACGCTTTGGCCTGTGTGACATGGAAGAGGCGGAAGCAGCATTGAATGCTTGCCGTTGCCAGTTCCGGTGATGACCTCCGCTGAGGATGTGCGCTCGCTAACGCAGAACGTGCCCCCAGGGTACGACGCCAAGGTAATTTATGATCTGGCCGCCGGTACTTGACCAGCACGGCATGGTGGCAGCCAGATGGAAACTGCCCACAGCCCCCGTTTAACACCCTGGTCGAGTGAGCGCGCGGGTGTGAGAAATTCTGTCATGAGCGCGTGAAGGTCCAAGGTACAGGACGGGAGTGGGCCATCGCAAGCATCTTTCTAGAGGAGGAGCCCTCCAGGGCCGTAAGGAGGGGGCGCAGGGAGCCCCCTAGATGGATGACAGGTTTGCAGACCAGGATAGGATAATTTTGGGTGGAGGTCGTGGGCGGTATGACCCGATTACACGGGACTGTAACCAATTCTAATCCGAGGTGGGAGGACTACACTTCAAGGTGGGGGTGGTAACCGAGCGAGTGTCTCAATTGGACACAGAGCTCGAATGGATGCACATTTGGAGGGGAAAGTGGAATGAGCAAGGAGTTCCATATGAAGCTACCACCCCCCCACCCACCCCTCCCCCCCCATGCATGCTATCTGTGCAACCAACCGGGGCATATTCATATGATAATGCATCACCCCTAGATGGTCCATATGACAATGGACCATCTAGGGGTGATGCTGCCATGGTCCCGCCACAAATAGGCAATGATAATAATGGATAGCGGGTGTCCCCACCCCAATCCATTATTCCTTTTACCCTACCCCTTCAGCTTTCGAATTTGCCTATTATCCACCAAGATTGAATCTATTCGTTCTACGCTTCTATCCTCCTCCCCGAGCTCACCTCAGCAGCCTCTTCGCCTACATCATTTTCCCTGCAACTTCTTTGTGAACCGACCCAAAAAGGTACACTGTGGTGGAATGGCCAGGGCCAAGAAAAGTGGCAGGAATCAGGTCGTTCTGTGACTGGCCGCTAATTATCGTCGGTTTGTGAAGGGATTCAGTGAGATTGCACATCCACTAACCCAACTCACTTCCCCCAAGAACCCCTACAGTTAGACTGAGGTCTGCCAAGCGGCTTTCACCACCCTCAAGGACCACCTCACCGATACCCCCACGCTGGGTTTCTCTGACTTTCCGCAGATTTCATCCTGGACACCAATGCCTGCAGCAGGAGCTGTTTGTCACAGGCACAGGACAGAGTGGAGTGGGTCATTACGTACGCCAGCCAAACACTGAGCGGGGCCGAGCTATATTACTGCATGAACCGGCAAGAATTGTACGACGTGGTTTTTGCGTGGAAGCAGTTTCGGCCATATTTGTATGGCTGGGGGTGTTGCGTGCACACTGACCATTGTGCCTTGCAATTTCTCCTCTCCTTCTTCAAGGTACCACAGGGGCAGATGGCCCAGTGGTTGATGCAGCTACAGGAGTATAACCTGCAGATCGAGTACAGGGCTGGGCGGACACATGCAAATACTGAGACGCTGTCGAGGCGGCCCTCAGTGCACACCAGACACCGGCCGAGGAGACCTGTCCATGTTTCACGGGGGGTGCGGAGACTAACCCCCCATGCCAAGCGAGAGCGCTGACAGAGAACACAGCAGCGAGGGCTGGAGCCCCGGAGGGAGCCCAAAAGGGGGCTCGAAGGACATGTGATGCTTGGTTGAGAACCTTTTGGTAAGAGCCAGAAGGGGGCGTGGCCGAAGGCGAAGCCAGGCCACGCTCGGGAGCATAAAAGGGAAGTCCCGAGAGTGATCGCGGTCTGTCTGCTGGAATGGAACGCTCGGTGCTACATCTCTTCTGTCTTCGGTCGTCGTTCTTCAGTCTTCGGTCATTATGCTCGGCATCGTGGATCAGGCATCGTGGATCAGGCAGCGTGTTACTGACCTGACCCGTTATGCAATTACCCTGTTGGGGTCCAGTTAACTAGTCTACGTTTATATAGGAACCCTGTTTGGGTATTGTAATAAACTTGTTGCCTCCAAGTTCTAGTGTCTGTATCCGTGAAGAACACTGCATCTGGCGTCAGAAGTGAAAGCTAATAGCTAGGTGATATCCCTAGTGTAGTACGATGTTCACACGAAGAAAGCAACTTACCAAGGCGTCTTCGGATGAAGAAGACGATGTAGAAGTAGTTCCACAGAAAGACCCGGGGGTTGCAGCCCCGGAGGGAGAGCGCGAGGCGGCTCTGTCACCAAAGCAGCGGGGAGAGCCCGTCCTTGCTGCGCCGTCGTCGTCAGAGTGCCGATCGCGCAGCAACCGCCTTGGGAACTTACTGTCCACTGTGGCGGCGTTAATCGCCGAGCTGCGCCGGACCCTCCGAAGTGGTCCGAGCAACCAAAGACACAAAGCCTCCACAAGCCTGCACTTCGATCGACAGCAACAGGTGTAGAAAGGATGTGGTAGGTTGATGGGAAGGACGAGACCGGCCAAAGAGGACCTTCCCTCGCCCAAGGACTGACCCCATAGTCTGATTCTGGAGCGGCCTGCTGGGTCACGTTGTCAAGGGATGCCGTGCCGAACAAGAGGAACTCCCCGCGGTGCCGTCATCCTCTACCGGGACGCCCTCCATTCTGCTGGGTCCTCAGGCGAGTCACGACACGCCACACACACGGCCCTTGCATTCATCGGGTTTGGATTTGTGTTTGGAGGCGCGTGTCGATGATTCGTGTCGGGTTGCGGAGCGTGAGAGTCGGGGTTTAGCGGGCGATGGGTGGCCGTGGCATCCTGGTCAGTGGTCGGCGTAGGGCCATCGTATTTTCGCTGTGGCGGCGGGACCGTCAGTCATTATTGGTACCGTGCAGGGTGTAGAGGACCGGATACTTATTGACACTGGGACATTTGCTACCATCATCTCAGAAATGATTTTCAACATTTTGCCAAATAACTCGTGTGTTTGCCACCAATGCCGAGTCTTTGGGGATTATTGGGCAAGTATCGGATACCGTGTGCATTGGCGACATCCAGATGACAAGGCCAGTGCCGTGCCTTTTCTGTTGGGAACCTAATTCCTGGGGAGGATGCCCCTCAAGATCCTTGTGGATTAGGCGTGCATAGAGTTACCATCAGGCGGCCGAATGGCGTTTTAGTCCTCCCCGACGCGGTTGTGCACAGTCAACGCCACGGTCCAAGCATTAGAGCTATAGTCTGTAAAAATCCCCCCTGGGGCACAAATGCTTGTGCCCTTGCGGCTGCGGAAACAGCTTAATCAGACAGCTAGCGAGGAGGGAATCATCTTAACACCTCCTAATAAGGTGGTTCGGGGCCTTACATTAGTGGGAGCTCAAATAGTGGTCTGAAATGACCAACAACCTTTTATTCAAGTTCTAATTGTTGGTTTGGTCACCACTGTAGTACAGGCAGGGTCACGCGTCTGCCGCATCCTGTCAGGGAGTTGATACTCAGCTTGTCAGTCACGGCTGCCGCGGTGCAGGGGGAGAGTTGCGATGACTCGTGGTTTAATACACTCTGCTCAGAGAGCTCCGACTTGTCTGAGGCACAGAGGGACAAGTTGCGTGCACTTCTTAGGGACTTTTCGGACATTTTCAGCAAAGGGAAATATGATATTGGCCACACGTCCCTCTTGCATCACCACATTGATATGGATAGTGCCGCTCCCATTCGCCAAAACCCATACAGATTAAGTGCCAAAGAAAAGGACCATGTGCGACAGGCGGTCGACGAGATGCGAGCCGCTGACACTTATTTCCCCGTCGAACAGTGCGTGGGGGGCTCCCATTGTCCTTTTTAGAAAGCAGGATGGGAGTTTAACATTTTTCGTCGACTTCCACAAACTCAATAAGGTGTCCGTGGCAGATGCGTATCTGCCGCTCCCACAGATGGATGATTCCCTTGACGCCCTATCGGGGGCGCGGTTATTCTCCACCTTTGACTTATTGTCTGGATTCTGGAAATTGCCTTTAGATGACAGCTCAAAACCAAAGACTGATTTTCGTACTCCCCAAGGGTTGTTTGAATTCAACTGCCTACCGATGGGGCTCCATTCCAGTCCCCCCACATTCCAGAGACTCATGGAGTTGGTGTTGGCATGACTTCAATGGGACTCATGTCTGATTTATTTGGACGATGTCATTGTATTTGGACGCACGTTTGAGGAACAGCATCTACTGCTGCAGCTCCTGCTGCAGCTCTGCCCCGCCCCCTCTCTCACCCCCTTCTCTCTCCCCCTTATCCTCGATACCTATATAACCGCGTGTCACGGCAGCTCTCTCGCCTACTTCAACAGTTTTCATGCTGTAGTTGTCTCACCTGATGACGATTGCTTGTGTTGCGATCGAAACGTCGTAATCTATTGTTTTTTTTACCTACGTGACTTTACCGAAATAACCAAAACGTATAGTGTGTTTGTTGTTGTAACGTTGTGCCCCGACTGCATATCTGTGATAAAAGAGCTTTATAACTCATCAAATTCTGCCAGTATAAATAAATATTCTGATTCACGTTACCTCCCGCTCTGCTCCACGATTTTATATTCGTCTTTTTGTTTCACTTGTTTTACTTAAATCGATAAACTACTTGATCAAACATGTTATTGTTTAAAAGTCGAGTTTCGAGTTCTCGAGCTGAGCTCTGAGACACCTGTGGATTTGCTCGCGTTTAACTAAGTCACGTGGGCGGCTCACAGTCCAGTGTCGTAGAATCAAAGTAGCCCCGTGTAGCCCACACAGACTGTTCGAGGGCAAGTGCTGTGAGCGAGCAGCAGCACCACGCCCGCCCGGTCGCCTTTGTCTCCCTAGTGCCAGTTTTTATTATGCACCGCACCAGATAATAATTTGAGGCTGAGTCGACCTCGGGGAGGCCCAGGACTGGTTCAGATAATCGTTACTGTCACTGGTGTTGGGTGATGGTGGCCGTGAGTGGCAAAAATAAACTCGGGTCTCTGCTCGGTCGTAGCACAGCCCGCCGAGCTAACCACTGCGCCATCGCTCCTCCCCTCACAGTATTGTACACACAGGCAGCTGCTAAAGAAGAGCATCCGCCGAGGCTTCCGAAAAGTATTCACTCTCTGCTGGATAAAAAGACCCAGAACCTGCTCCGACAGTACAACCAGTCGAACAGCCCCATAGGTTGGAAAGACCCTGATAGTCTTTAGACTCAGCCAGACACCAACAGTGGATTGAGTGCATTGAAAGCCTGGACTTCCATGCACTCCAGCCACCGTGCCTGGGCCCTACTACGATGCCTGGGTGCTGCTAATCCAACAGAATATCGGAACGCAAGAGTTTTGCCCAACCCTATATATATAGCCATATAAAAGGGCCGCTCGACAAAAATTTCAAGCGAGTGAAGGCAAGGCTGCCGCCAGAGATGGTATCTCCCAGAATTCCTCAATCACTTAGGCCCCAGGCAACTCCAATGGCTGGTGATACTGTACACAAAAGCCATGAAAACCGGATGCATCCCAAAAGCATGGTGGGAAGCAATGGTCATTGCCATATCCAAACCGGGCAAGACAACCAAAGACCCAAAGCTATAGGCCGATATCGCATGGCCTATAAACTCCTGGAACACATCATCCTCCAGAGAATCAGCTCCCTCGTCGAGTCAGTGATCCCTGAAGAATAAGCAGGATTCCAGCCTGGACGCAGCTACTGTGACCATGTTTTGGCCCTTGCGACACACATTGAGGCCAGATACCAGATTCAATGCAAGACCAGTGCAGCCTTTGTGAACTTGTCATTGGCCTATGATAGAGTTTCGATTAAAGCTTTGATGTTGAAGCTCGCAAGGATCATTTCCTGCCTCGAAACAATACACCTGATATGGACAATGCTGAGCAATAGCCGACTGCGTATCTATGTGACAAATCCAGCTCACCCTGGTTCCTCAACAATGTATTGCCACAAGGTTCAGTACTCGCGCAAACGCTCTTCAAAGTCTATACGAGTGTGGTGGTGATGTTGGAACGCGCACACACCAATCCGAATGAATTACAGTACTTACTGGTGCGGGGTGATTGTGCCATCCCTGACCAGGGCCCCTCCTGAGGGGAGGGGGCTGTGGAGTGTGTGTGATCCCACAGAACCCCGCCCCTCGGTGGGAAGTGGTACAAACCGGTTCAGGGTGGTTGTGTTATCGAGGACCAGGGCCTCCTGATGGGAGGGGGCTGGGGGGTGCGTGTGATCCCACAGAAACCCGCCCCTCGGTGGGGAATTGTGTAAAAGGCGGGACCCTGAGAGCAGAGAGGGAGTTCGACCAAGCCAAGACGAAGAACCAGCTGAAGACTGAAGTCCAGCTAGATAGACTCTGGGACTCGTCTGACACGCTGCCCTTTTAAGGGCCGGGCAGAGCAAGCCAGTGGTGCGACCCCAGAGCCACGAAGGCCGATGTCCTTTTCAGGGCCGGATTCATTCATGTGGCTGGTGGTCGAGACCTGTGCCGAAGCTGGGCCAGGTCAGTCTCCTTGAGAGGATCGTAGAATAGAGTGAAGTAGAGGAGTTAACTTGGGTGTTAGCTTGGGAAATACTTCTCTCTATAGAACGAGTGGAGAGGCCGTTTCCTCTCCAAGTGTTAGGTTTGCTACGTGCTGTATCGTAGTAACTGTTAATAATACGTGTTGCCTCAAGTCAACCGTCTCTGTCGTCAAAAAGCCACTACACGAGAAACATGCCACCAACGGGGTCACACACATTTGTATATGCGGATGACCTTGCCCTGGCAACGCAAGCAGCCACCTTTAATGATATCGATTCCACTCTGAACCTAAAGACCTAAACACCATGGGGGAATATTTCAGGAAATGGAAGCTCAAGCCAAATCCCCACAAAACAGCCACTGCATTTCTTCCTAATAACAGAAGGACCAAGCATAATCTGCAAGTGACCTGCGGCAACACTATGCGACACGACACCATTCTCAGATATCTCAGAGTGAAGCTGGACTGTAAGCTAATCTTCCATGGCCACCTGAAAAAGGTGGCTGCCATGACCAAAACAAGGTTCAACCTGGTCCAGAAAACTTGAAAGCACAAGCTGGGAAGCATCAGCACCCAGTGTCATAGACATCAATGACGGTCCTTGTGTAGAACTGTGCACCAGTATTGACCAGTAGTCAGACTCGACTTGTTGATGTCGACCTGAACCCTGCAATGTGGTGTATCACTGGAACCCTCAAGTAGACCCCAACACCCTGTCTGCCTGTGCTGTCACCACATCTCTCCACCACCTATCCGCCGCAACGCTGCAACCCTCTGGGAAGTCCTGCAAATCGATGAAAACAGTCGCCTCCCCATTAATCAGAACCTAAGTAACGTCCCTTGTCATCACTTGAAGTTACTGTTAGCGAGTAGCACCTATGAAGGCCGGCACAATACAGCACATAGGGGGGGATCTTTGTGTCTTTTGTATGTTGCAGTAGAGATGAGGCTGAAGTGCGTACACGTGTTTGTGTGTGCGAACGTATCTAAATAAGAGTGTGCAAGGGGCTGGTAATCCCCTCTACCTAATACTAAGCCTTCTGAGCAAAAATCCGACCTGTCCCCCTCGGTAGGATTCACGACAGGAGGAGACGGACAGGGCAGACTGGCTACATTAACAAAATGAAGGGGACGTGGGAGTGTGGTTTCGAGGTGTGGAAAGCCATGAGTCCCAAGCTATTGTGGGCTTGCCTCCCCATCAACGGAAGGCAAGGAATGGTGGCAGTGTATTACACCCCCACCGAAAATGAACATCGGTGGAGGGATACAGACGAGGCAGATACCTTCTATAACCTTCTATCCCAGGTTAAAGTTGCCCCTGTTAGGGGACTTCAATGCCTGAGTGAGTCATGACGCAGACACCTGGGCCGGAGTGATAGTAAGAGTATAGATTCCTGCAGTCACGAAAGCTTCATATCAAGATTGATGCTTCTAGACTTCTGTGCAATCCGTAACCTTGTAATCACCAACATGCTTTACATTGAGACCTCCTTTGCCAGTAGCAAGATATAGTAATAGGTTTTTACCCTTTTATATGGCAACAAAACTGACACCTTTATACAAGGGATCATGTTTGCATTAACCACAACACTTGCGGTCAAAATGCAAACAAAAAGACAACTCTGATAATGTGTGCACTGTCCGTGAAATTGATTGGTCCACACCCGAGACAGCTTTTCTTAGAACTCAGTCTCACAGGGTGTTGGACCAGATGAAGGTGCACAACTCAAAGACAACGCACCATCAGAGTATTGAGAGCTCGGGGTAAGCATGTACATTGAGACCTCCTTTGCCAGTAGCAAGATATAGTAATAGGTTTTTACCCTTTTATCTGGCAACAAAACTGACACCTTTATACAAGGGATCATGTTTGCATTAACCACAACACTTGCTTACACCAACATGATGTTCCCACATCAACACATCCAGTCGACACCATGGATGGCATGCCAGGTCCAAGCAAGAACGTCATAGTGATGAAACAGCGAATGCGGGCCGATGTCCTTGACACCAGGACCTACCGTAGGGCTTGATCTGTTCACTGGCCATTGTATCAGAATCAGAAGTGCATTATCCGAATAAATAATCCATTGAACTATAAAGCTCTTTTTCATGGGTGACTCGCCCAGGAAATAACATGAAACCAAATGATCTTACAAAACAATTAAGTACATTCACAACTTACTTTTGTTGTCATGGTAAAAGGGGCGGAGTCATTTTCTTCCCGGCGTTTTGGACGGCGAGGGTGGTGTGAGTTGCAGTATAGCCGTGTTGTGTTTTTTTGTACCGTTTTTCATTGTTATTAAAGGGATTAATTGATGCCATACCATCCTTAGTATGGCCATATTTGACTGCAAAAGTTAGTATGGTGCAGAATACAGACTACACCAGTGGCTTGCCATCTGTCCTTCTGTAAGATCAACTGGCTATTATCCTACAGCGATGGTAGGCATCCACCGATGAACCCATTCAGACCCACAATGGTCCTGTCTCAGCTTGCTAATGAAAGTTGCGAGCGAGTATTTCATCATCGTTTGGAGCTGCTGGAACTGGAGGTGGTGTTTTCTGGCAAGCTGAAAGAAAGCAACAGGCCCAGTCCCACAAGTCCAAATGGGACAACCGGCATTTGCCGTACTAGTGACGAATTTGAACTGGCAACAAAACTGACACCTTTTTTTTTAAAGGTATCAGTTTTGTTGCCAGATAAAAGGGTAAAAAAACAATTTTCATATTTTGCTACTGGAAAAGGAGGTTCCAATGGCGGAGTGGTTCTGTTTACGTGACAACCCTTACTAGTTGGCTGTGTCGGGTGGTGCCGGGTTTTAATGACACATTTATATATTTACACGATCTAATCCCAAAAAAACTCTTATGAGATCACACACCGCACTAACTCAATTACGGATTTTCACCCTTGTATTAATTTTGCTAGATATACTGTACTGTATGTATTTTTTAAATAACAAAAAAAATGCCCGATAACAAACATCTCAATAATGAACCAGCGCTGTACGGGGTAGCGCTCAAAGGGGTATACTACACACCACACTATACACTACACTACCACACGCCACTATACTATACACTACACACTAGACTATACACACTAAATTATACACTATACACACTACAGGGCCCTGGGGGGGGGGACTTCACTCGGAATAGAACGGATTTTTTTTGTTTTGGCGAGGTCGCAGTTTCTCTCTCTCTCAAACCACGCCACTACCACCACCAAAACAACCACAACGACCACCGGCGCAGGGTTTATACTGCATAAACTTGTTACAATTGTGTGGGAGTACAGGCGAGTAACAACGGAACGACGTCACTTATGGCGGTTATAGCGTTGACGCGACGCGGCATGCACACGCAACTTCTTAGACGGCAAAAAACAAAAAACGACGACGTATATATAAAAAAAACACACAGAAACCACTTAAAAAAAACAACACCACACCACACACACGCGCGAGACACTCCGGCGAGTACAAAACAAACGGACGTGAAATTATTATAAAGACACCACCACCACCACACTACACCACGTGTGGGCTCGGTAAAAAACAAAAAACGGGGTGACAGGAGCACAGACATCCCCCTCCCGCCGCCGCCGCCACGTCCTGATTTGAGAGACGCACACAGCACGTCACACGTCGACAAACAAACAACACAAATATAATAAAGTGTGACAGCCAAAATAACGTGGTAATAATGATACATTGTAAGCGGGAAATTCATCCTCGGCAGTTGTAACAACAGCAGCAGAAAAAAGATCATTGTAACACAAAGTCCACTTAGGTGAGATACAACTCCAGGCAGCTCAGCTCCTATATATAACAGCGACGGCACCCCCCCTCTCGGGGTCGCCCACACGAGGGTTTGAAGCTTTCATGGACGTTTTTTTAAAAGTGATCCTTTAAGGGACTGCACCCGCCCCATAGCACTGGCACGTAACCGTTAACCCTTTCACGAACGCTGTCCAATAAATCATACAGCTAGTCAGCCTCTATGTATTTACTATTATTGTATTTTTGATTAATTCTGTAAACTTGGCGAGTTTAGACATTTTTTTTGGTAAACATTTTCGGAATGGCAGGACCCCTCCCCTCCTACCCTTCTCTCCCCCCTCAGGGTTATTCCTTTTGCGCAAAACAAATCTTCTTCTCTTGCAGATTTTGCCAATAGGTGGATGATGTGCTACAATAAAAGCAGACCTGCAACGGGAATCAACCGATGCATACGATTAAAACGTCGTAATGATAGCAGTAGTAGTAGGGGCTATCACGACCATTATTATCCATAATCGACGGAGGTGCGGTTTTTTTTGTCGGGTCAGATCGCGTGTAAAATCTTACGTCGTCAAACATCGCCACCACAACATCCACTACCCGACATCGGTGAAGGGGGGTTTGTGTCACGCAAACACAAAAACGTGCGCAATATTCGCTTAACCGAGTTCAGCACTAAACCGGTTGCCGTGCGTTGGGAGTTAACCCACGACATGTACAATTTGAGTAACCGTCATGTGTCGCCAGTAATCACAACAACCAGCATCTTCAGGCGACAGCCAGAGCTGTGGATAAATCCTCCTCCTGTTTCAGTCTCAAATAGAGGGATAAAAATAAACATTTATCCCTCCTGTCGGTCTTAAATAGATGGGGACATGAATGTGTATTTTCATCTCTCTATTTTTTATGTTTTTATCCCTCTATTTGAGACTGAAACAGGGAAGAATAAATGTAATTTTTTTTGTATCCTCCTGTTTCGGTCGTAAATAGAGGGATAACAATGAACATTTATCCCTCATCTATTTCATACTGAAACAGGAGGACATAAAGTAACATTTAACGATGCTTGCCCGAAACTCAGTCTGGAGTCAGTCTCTCGGATAACGGTGACATCGGCTTAACGTCGCTCCGCCGGGCGTTAAGGTTTTGCCTTGCCATAAAGAAACACCCATGCTTACGACTGCACGTGACAAACGTCCATTATTAGCGGTCACGTGTTGCTTAGGTTATATACACACGCGCGTGCGCGCGGCTCCAACTTTGGCCAATCAGAGCCGCTCGTAAAGTGAGGACTGAGCCACGCGCCCCTCGATCAATCGGAGACGTCCCATCAAATGAGCCGTTTGAGACCTCGGGGATGGCTTCGTTTAACATTACACCTCTTCTGGTATGGATACATGTTTTCTTAGCGTGCGACTCCTATATTCGATGAACAGTTATCTCGGTTTACAGTTTTCCTGTGACGGATTAAAACACGTTAATCAAACGAAGGGGGGTGGAGTGATGGGAGGGGGCGTGTCACAAGGCTACCAGATCCAATGAATCGATTGCCAACGAATCGCGCACATTGTCAGGAGGGCTGCCCTGATCAACCTCTTGAGCGACGCGCCGGGGGATCAACTGAAGCCCAATCAACACAAATTGTGCAGTGTAGCGCTAACCCACTATACTACACTACCACTCTCCATTCACCCCCCCCCCCCACATAGTTTGATTGGCTAATATCAGTCGCTCCTCGTGTAACGTTTTTAATCTGTCTCAGGAAAACTACTGTGAGCACATCACACATCCAGCGTGTGCGTGGCACGCAGCATCATCAGTCGTCGAGTGACGGTTAAACCGGAAGAATGTCCTATTTCATATCGAGCCTGACCCTGCAGACGAAACACAAAACAATTAAGTCCCCCTCCTCCTGGTGAAATGGACGGCACTGTCTGTATAAAACCAAAAATTAGGTGAAGCTAAACAATAGTTAATTTTTTTTTACTGCATTGCGCGGCGCATTCAGATTGCACTGCTGTTTCCGCGGCCGTCTGGAACGCTCTTTCTTCCGATATCAGGAAGCCACTGGGAGCTATGATGCACTTTTAAATCGTCATCGAGACTGACAAACTCGATTCTTCGCGCTTAGTTTGTCGTCCCCCCGCACCTCCGATTAGCTACGGGCAGCTACATTAGGTACGGAATAAGTTTAACATACATGTACAGGTATGTATGTTGAACTTCTTGTTGACATGGTCGGCTACATACGGTGCAAAAGCAGTGTTGAGTCTATGGGCAGTGTTGAGTCTATGGGTAGTGTTGAGTATATAGACAGTGTTGAGTCCATGGGTAGTATTGGGCCTATGGGTAGAGTATGTATGTTGAACTTCTTTCGCACCGTACGTATCCAACTGTCCTAATCGAAGGTGCACTGTTGAGTCTATGGGCAGTGTTGATTCTACATCTAGTATTGAGTCTATAGGTAGTGTTGAGTCTATTGGCAGTGTTGAGTCTGTAGGCAGTGTTGATTCTACATGTAACATTGAGTCGATAGGTAGTGTTGAGTCTATGGGTAGTGTTGAGTTTTAATGCCAGGGTCGGCCGGGACCACAAGCTTTGGAGAGGCACGATTGGAAAGGAAGGTGTCGGCAATACCGACTCAAATGGAGTTCTCTCCTAACCAAATGTACGGAACATGACCTCATTATCACCAACACGCTCTTCCGTCATAAAACCTAATTCAAAACATCCTGGATGCATCCCCGCTCCAAACTCTGGCAATCCCATTGCCTGTGTCATTGTCCGAGCCAAGGATTGTCGCGACGTGAATATCACAAGAGCAATGACGAGTGCAGACGACTGTTGGACAGACCATCGCCTGATCCGCTCCACCACGTCCATTAGTCTGATGCAAAAAAGGAGTGTGCAAAAAACGCTGGGCCGGCCGAGACTTAACATCGAGAATCTGGACGATACCGGCGAACTACAACACCTCCAGACTGTTCTTGGTGCAGAACTCCCCAAAGAATATCCTGATGATATCAAAGTCTACCATCCTCAACACCTGCTAGAATACCATTGGCTATAAGATAAAAAAAAAGCACAAAGAGTGGTTTGATGAGGACACTGAAATTGAACGGCTCGTCGACACAAAACGAAGAACCATTTTGCACGTGGCAGAATGGCACACACTGCAAGGCTAAAAAGAGAGGCTTCATGCCTGAGCGAAGGCGAATGTCCAACGCCGAGTGAGGGAGCTCAGAAACAAATGGTGGACAGGGAAAGCCCTGGAGATCCGGCAGCTGGCAGACTGACGATACCAGAGGAGGCTTCTTCGACACCACCAAGGCAGTATATGGGCCCAGTTGCCGCGACCTAAACCCCCCTCACTCAAAAGAGACAAAATCTGCTCCAGGATGATGATTCAATCAAATCCCAGTGGAAAGAACACTTTGGAAAGACTCCTCAACAAAAGCAAAACTGTTGAGATGTTAGTCATCGACAGCATCCCTCAGCGACCCATATAAGAGGACACAGAAGAACCACCCAGTATGCATGAGGTACAAAGATGCCATCAGGAGGATTAGATATAACAAAGCTCCTGATCCTAATGGGATTCCAGCAGACATTTTAAAGAAAGGTGGGTCAGAGCTCTTACACCACCCACGTACATGCCCTCCCCTCCTGAAGATCTGGCATGAGGAAATCCCCACAGAACTCAGAGATGTCATGATTGTTTCCATCTTTAAAAAAGGGGGACAGGGCCGACCACTGGGAAAACACTGGCATACTGACAAAGATTCCTACCCCTGTCAGAAGAGATCTTCCCAGAATCACAGTGTGTGGCTTTCACCCATCCAGAGGTACAACAGACATTGTTTTCACAGTACGACAACTGCAAGAGAAATGCCGGGAACAAAAGCAACCACTTTACATGGCCTTTATAGACCTTACAAAAGCCTTCGACTCTATGAACCGTTAAAAATCGGCTGCCCTGACAAATTCACTAAGGTACTGTAATAAGGACATCAGGATCAACCTCAACAAGTGCCACATCAACACCAGAAACTGGGAGGACATCGCACAGGACAGAACCACGTGGAGGAGGGGGTCACACTCTTGGAAAAAATATATTCGCCGTGCCGCAAAGGAAAAGTGGCAACAAAACAAGGAGAGCCTCACCACCAAGAAGGCCCAACCATCGTTCACCACCACGACACACCCTTGCCCACAATGCAGCAGAATCTGCGGCTCTCGGATCGGCCTTTTCAGCGATATGAAAATCCAGGTTTAGCGTTGAGTCTATGGGTAGTGTTGAGTCTTTGGGCAGTGTGTATATGTATGTTGAACTTCTTTCGCACCGTACGTAGCCAACCGTGCAAAAATCGGAGGTGCAAAGGTGGGTGTACCGAAGCATATCAGACGGGCGCTTCTTTGCTTCCTCATGTAACGCCCCGTGCTCCAAGCACTGTGGAGGTGAGGATTAGTGGATCACACACACATTTTGTGAAACCCGAAGGCGTGTGGTGGTGACTCCACTTACGGAGTTGGCCAAACAATCCTCACTCTAGAACGAAGGCTCCCCCCTCCCTCCCCATGCACGCGTGCCAATATCATTGTCGTCTTTCTTAGACGACATCTGTGAGACAATCTACTGGGAACATCTGTGAGAATCTACTGGGAACATCTGTGAGAATCTACTGGGGCATGTGACAATCTGCTGGGGACATCTGTGAGAACTTTCTGGGGACATGTGAGAATTTTCTGGGGACATCTGTGACAATCTACTGGGGGCATCTGAGAATCTACTGGGGGCATCTGATAATCTACTGGGGGCATCTGTGAGAATCTACTGGGGCATCTGTGACAATCTACTGGGGGCATCTGTGAGAATCGACTGGGACATCTGTGAGACAATCTACTGGGGCATCGGTGAGAATCGACTGGGACATCTGTGAGACAATCTACTGGGGCATCTGTGAGAATCGACTGGGACATCTGTGAGACAATGTACTGGGGACATCTGTGAGAATCTACTGGGGCATGTGACAATCTACTGGGGACATATGTGACAATCTAATGGGGACATATGTGACAATCTACTGGGACATCTGAGAATCTACTGGGGACATCTGAGAATCTACTGGGGGCATCTGTGGGACAATCTACTGGGACATCTGTGAGAATATACTGGGACATCTGTGAGACAATCTACTGGGACATGTGACACACACACAATAATAGCTTCATTAGCTTAATCAGATTTCCTCGCTGCAGTCTAAAATAAAGATCTTCTTCTCGATGATTCTCTGTCGGAGAGGTCGAACGTACATTGGTGCGCGGTTTACGAATTCTACCACATCGTCGTCTACGATTATTATGCAACTGTGGTGGGAAGGGGTTGGCCGTTGTGTTGTCCGAGGAAACTTCAAACACCCAGCCCCCCCACGTGGGTCGGTGAATCGCGTAGCTCACCACCTCGCCATTCTCTCTCTACCCCTATCTATTTACACAGTCGAACGCGTGCCAACACGGTGCGTTATCCGCCATGATTTTGGTAACAAAACTGATCGAGTCGGTGGGGGGGCGGCCGCTCCGCACGCAGAGGACACGCACCCCCACTCCCTAAAACTCCCACCCACCCCTAACCCACTCAAACTAATTCGAACGAGCGACGCTTCTTTTCAAATTGTCATGATTCGGGAAGGGTTGCGGCTCGAGTGAGCCAGCGGTTCCCCCGCGTCAACTTTGCGCACGCAGCAATAAATGCACAAACACAGCGATAAACGCACACACACAGCGATAAACGCACACACACAGCGGTAAACGCATGCACACACACAGCGGTAAACGCACACACACACAGCGGTAAACACGCACACACGGCGGTAAATGCACATACACAGCGGTAAACGCACACACAGCGGCACCTCTGGCGGGCTGCTAAGATTCGCCTCGTGAAATCGATCGCATGTGTTCGTGCGTGTGTGTTGGGTGTGTGTGTGCATGTTTGGTCTGTGTGCGTTCGGTGTGTGTATGTTTATGTTCGGTGTGTGTGTGCGTTCGGTGTGCGTGCGTGTGTTCGGTGTGTCTGTGTGTGCATTCGGTGTGTGTGTGTATGTTCATGTTCGGTGCGTGTGCGCGTTCGGTGTGCGTGCGTGCATTCGGTGTGTGTGTTCATGTTCAGTGTGTGTGTGTGTGTGAAGACGTTACATCACAATGAGACTGAAAAACAAGACAAGAATGATCGTGATGATTATGATGGAGGATGACGATGATGATGTTGAGACGACAATGAGAGGCACAAGAGAGTTTCCAGGCGAGATGAGGGATATTCAGTAGGCCGTGTGGGTGTCTTTAAAAAAAAAATCTCAAATCGTCAGCTTCATACCCACAGAGTAACACAAAAACACCCACCCCCAATCCATCCCCCTCTAGGGCAGTGGGGTTCTTAAAGCTGGGTGGGTGCGAGACGTTGCCAGATTTCTTTAGAAGCTAAACAATCGAAACACAAATTAACCACGGGCACGTTAAGCACAACTACTTCGTTTCGTCAAACCCAATGTATAAATTAACATTATAAATGTCGTAACAATTGAAAACCAAAGGGTTTCCATGCTGCAGTAATGGTTAAGAACCACTGCTCCAGGTTGTACTAAATTGTGTTCCTGGAGGGTGATAATATCTGGGATAGGTCGATACTTTTTGGATATCTGACAACAAAGCAGCCAACTCCAGCATGTGCTTTTTGCTGACGATGCTGTTGATTTCCGCGCCATGCTGTTAGCGTTCTGGTTTTTTCAACATTTCTCGTTCTGGTTCTACACGGAATCAGAATCGGATGTATTTACACCGTAGGAACACGGTAAGGAGCTATTAAAAGCGCCGGGTTTTAGACGCAAGCCAAGCAAGGGACAGCTTAAGGTGGGGGGTGGGGTAGGGTAGGCCTCACATATTGAGGGGTGTGCCTCTTCAAAATGTGAAGTTGAAAGTTTGACGGTTTTTTTTGGTTTAAAAATTAAATATGTAAAAAATTAAAAAGGTCGTGCAGGAAATTCTCGACAGAGGCCTCTAAACTACCTTTTCCCGTTCTATTTTTTTGTCCCATCCCGTTCCTGATGACGTACGCACGTGGTGTAAACGTCATCCGTTTTTCTTCCGGCACCGTTTCCGATGACGTACGTACGTATTGTGCGTGCTACGTACATCATCGCAACCGAACCGAATGAAAAACTTAAATGGAATAACTTTGTGGACACCGAGGCTCGCCCAACTCAACATCTGAGGAAGGTGCAAGTTTCTCGGGCCAATGGCGTACGTAACGTGGTGTACACCATCAGTTTTTGTTCTTCCGATCCCCTTCCCAATGACGTACGTGCACCTCATCAGTGTCTCACCTCGTTAGAGTTGTCTCATTAGTGTTCTACCCATGTCTCACCTCGTTACTATCTTACCTCGTTAGTGTCCGTATCTCATTAGTGTCCTCTCTCATTAGTGTTCTACCCATGACTCACCTCGTTAGTGTACTGTCTCATTAGTATTCTATCCACGTCTCACCTCGTCAGTGTCGCAACTCGTAAATATTCTAACCCATGTCTGCCATCGTCAGTATCTCACCTCGTCAGTGTCCTTAACATCTCGTCATCACATTGATGATAATGATGATGGCGGTGGTGGCACTGTAGGCTGTTACTATTGTGGTTGTTGAGGTGCATTTGCACTTCCGTGTACACACACACAGGCACATGTACACACACACACAGAGGCACGTGTACACACACGCACACAAAGATCCCCCATATAGCCTTAACATACTGTTGATGCAAGTGCTGTTAGCGAGCAAATATGAAGGCCAGCATCACACCCGGCAGCTTTTGTCTCCCCAGTGGCGATGTTTACTACACACTGCACCAGGTACTCATTTGAGGCTGAATCGACCTAGGGGAGGTCCAGGACCGGTTCAAGTAATCGTCACTGGTGTGACGAAGAATCGAACTCGGGTTGCTGGATTCATAGCGCAGTGAGCTAATCACTACGCGACCGCTCCCCACACACACACACAGCAGGTGTACACACACACACACATAGCACGTGTACACACACACACACACAGGCACGTGCACACACATGGTGCACATAATCACACAGGCAGGTTTAGATAGAGGCGGATGTACACACACACACACAGGCACGTGTATATGAACACGTGTTCCCACAGGCAGGCTGGCAATGCAGGCAGTCCGCACACACTGGTGCGTGCACACACACACACACAGACACGTGTACACGCAAACACGTGTACACATAGGCAGGCTCGCAACGCAGGCAGTCCACAGACACACACACACAGGTACGTGTACACAAAGACAAAGATCCCCCTCCTCCATATAGCCCACACAGACTGTTGGGGCAAGTGCTGTTAGCGAGTAGCAGCAGCACCCTATGAAGGCCGGTACTGTGGCTACACGAGGGGGCGAGTGGGTGGTCAGCACTAATGTGCCCGACCGCCTTTGTCTCTCCCCCAGTGGGGATGTTTACTACACACCACTGCATCAGGTACACTCATTTGAGGCTGAGTCGACCTAGGGGGGGGACGCCCAGGTACCGGATTCACTCACGGTGTCGGCCGTGAGCGGGAATCTAAACTCGCGTCTCCGGCTTCGTAGCACGCTAACCGATGCATCACCGCTCCACAATTAAACCGATAAAAGACAAAGATCGCCCCGTAACAGACTGTGTGCTGTTAGCGAGCAGCAGCAGCGCCTACGGAGGCCGGCACTGTGGCACACGAGGGGGGTGGGTGGCCAGCACCACGCCCGGCCGCCTTTGTCTCCCCGGTGGCGATGTTTACTACACAGCGCACCGGGTTCTCATTTGAGGCCGAGTCGACCTAGGGGAGGCCCTGGACCGACTCAGATAATCGTCGCTGGTGGTGTTGGCCGTGAGCGGGAATCGAACTCGGGTCGCCGGGTTCGTAGTGCAGCGTAGCGCTAACCGCTGCGCCACCGCTCCCCACTTAAACAGACACAGCTCCCCAAGGTAGCCTCTACCAGGCTGTAGGGGCAAGTGCCTTTAGCGAGCACCTATGAAGGCCAGCACTGTGGCTATACTAGGGGGTGGGTGGCCAGCACCACGCCCGGCTGCCTTTGTCTCTCCCCAGTGGTGGTGTTTACTACGACACACCACTGCAACAGGTAACTCATTTGAGGCTGAGTCGACCTAGAGAGTGAATCAAACTTTGGATCCCCAAAGGGGGTTCGTGGTGCGGTGCAGTGCAGCGCGCTAACCGCTGTGCCACCGCTCCACCCCCCACACACACAAAAACACACACACGTGTGTGTACACACACACACGTACACACACGTACACTCACACACATGTACACATACGTAAAACACACACACACACACGTACACACACGAGTCTACACACACACACACCCATATACGTGACAGAATACATAAGCGCCTAGACACACACACACGCGTGCGTGCGTACACACACAATGCAGGCGCGCACACAAACACTCGAGCAGTCACGCAGGCCATGTTTGGCTGTCGTGGTGGTGGCGGTGGTGGCGGTGGTGGCGGTGGTGGTGGCGTCTCTAGTAGGGAGAGAAGCGTGCGTAGGCTCCACGATACAGACTCGCCTGGTGCATGGAGACAGCGGGGGAGACAAGGGGGGGGTAGGGGGGAGACACGGGGGGGGGGGG
>CM025680.2:1366951-1381003 GCA_014621495.2 Entosphenus tridentatus | reverse complement strand
TCTGTGGGTCTCTGTGCGAGTCTGTGGGTCTCTGTGCGAGTCTGTGGGTCTCTGTGCGAGTCTGTGGATCTCTGTGCGAGTCTGTGGGTGTCTTGCGCGAGTCTGTGGGTCTCTGTGCGAGTCTGTGGGTCTCTGTGCGTGTCTGCGGGTCTCCTGCCAGCGGGCGTTCGACACTTCACGTGGCCTCAAGGTGCACATAGCTTGGCACAAGCGTCATGGTGACGTCACCGCCACTTAGTGGCGAATGGCGGTTGTTGTACGAGTCTGCGTCTCCCCCGTGGCGACGTTCTACTAAGCACCACATCCACACCAGGTAACTCATTTGAGGCCGAGTCAACCTGGGGGGGGAGGGAGGCCCAGGACCGGTTCAGATGACCGCTGTCACTGGGTGCCAGTGGCCGCGGGCGGGAATAGAACCTCGGGTCTCTGCCGCAAAGATTTGTGGCACGAACAGCTGCACATAAAGACAAAGGTCCCCCGTGTAGCTTCTAACAGACGGTTGGGGGCAAGTGGCCATTAGTCGTAGCCAGCAACAGCAGCAGCACCCTATGAAGGCCGGCACCGTGGCACACGATAAGTGGGGTGGGTGCGGTGGCCAGCACTGCCACGGATAGATGTTTACCGCTGCGACAACCACCACCACCACACCGCACCAGGGAGCCATTTCACGTCGAGTCGACGTAGGGGAGGACGACTGAGCGCGAGACGGGAATCGACCCCGGGAACTCACGCCGGGGGCTTGCCAGCCGCAGTGGACTGCGCTAACCGCTGCGCCACCGCTCGCAAAGACAAAAATTCCCCCCCCCCACCCCCCCTCTTAACAGACTTTGAGTAGCGCCTCGCTTGGCAGTGCTCCCCTACCCCTACCCCCCCTCTCTATCTCTCCTCCCTGGCTCCTTCCCCCCCCCTCTCTTGCCTATATAGCCTCTTGTTACGGCAGCCCATTTTGCCCACTTCAGCAATTGTTTCTTGCCGTGGTCGTCCCACCTGATGACGGACGCTTGCGTGTTGCGCCCGAAACGTCGTGATTAAATTTATTTTTCTTCTTTGTTCTTTCGGTAAAGTCACGTAGAAGGGAAATAATAAAATAATAAAAATAAAACAATAAAATACAATTCTCACCAGAATTGTATTTTATTATGTTTTATTTTTATTTTTTTTATTGTTTCCCTTCTACGTGACTTTACCGAAAGAACAAAGAAGATGAATCCCTGCAGTCACGAAAGCTTTAAATCGAAATTTTATTTATTTTATTTTACTACTTACGTGACTTTACCGAAAGAACCACAAGAGTATGGATCCCAGAAGTCACGAAAATTTCTAATCTAGACCTTACCAGACTGTTGGGGCAGCAAGTGCTGTAGGAGAGCACCGATGAAGGCCGGCACTGTGGGACACCAAGGGGTGGGTGGCCAGCACAAACTCGCCAGCCCGACCACCTTTGCCTCCCCGTCAATGCTCACGTTCGGCCACGGCCGCACCAGGAACTCACTCAAGGCTTTTAAAGCCAACCTCATCTCATCTTAAACGGATTTATACAGCGCCTTATCCAAGGCGCTTTACACAGCATTGACAAGGGTATAACACGCCAATGTCGTGGTGGAGATGAGCGGGGGATTAAATAGATGAGAGGAAGCGATGGGTGGCAAATCTGCGATGCGTGATATCGGTGAATGATGATGATGAACAGATCGAATGAATTAATGGGGTTAATGAGTTATAGCAGCATGATGAGAATTATTATTAATCTGACAGTAAATGATGATGAACAGATGGAATAAATGAATGGGGTTAATGAGTTATAGCCAAATAAGAATTATTATTCTGACAGTAAATGATGATGAATGGATCGATTGAATGAATGGGGTTAACGAGTTATAGCAGTATAATGATAATTATTATTATTATGACAAAAATTTATGAACGGAATGAATAAATGGGGGTTAATGAGTGATAGCAATATAATTATAATCATGATTAATCTTACGGTAAGCGATGATGGCTTGAATGAATTGGGGTGAATGAGTTATAGTCGTACAATGAGAATTTATAAATTTGATGGTAAATTATGACAAACGGAATGAATTAATAAATGGGGATTAATGCGAGATGGCTTACAATGTGAATAATTATTATTCTGACAGTAAAGGATGATGAATATATCGAATGAATGGGGGTTAACGAGTGATAGCCATATAATGAGAACTATTATTCTGATCGTAAATGATGATGAACGGAATGAATGGGGGTTAATGAGGGATAGCGGTATAATGATCATATGAAGAGGGAAAGGTAAGTGGCAGATATGAGGGGGCGGGAGGGATTAAGGTGGGGTCGTGGGGTGAGCTAGCGGTAACAATCAACGAGTTCTGAGTGCGAAGTGGGAAGAGTCAAGGTGACCGATGTTGCCCCTGGAGTTGAAGAGTCGAAGTCAACTCAGCGAGTTCACATCCCGCAGCGAGGCTAACCGCTACGCCACTGCTCCCCAAAGACACAATGACAACTATCCCTACCCCCGTGTAGCCTGTAACAGACTGTGGGGGCAAGTGCTGTTAGAGAGCACCTACGAAGGCCGGCACAGCACACGAGGGAGTGGGTGGCCAGCAACCACGCCCGACCTCCTTTGTCTCCCTAAGTGGGGATATTTACACATCGCCACCAGGTACTAATTTGAGGCTGAGTCGACCTTAGGGGAGGCCCAGGGCCAGTTCAGATAAAGTCGCCACCGATGTTGGGTAGGCTGCGAGCTGGAATAGAATCTGGGTCGCCAGGTTCATAGCGCATCACGCTAACCGCTCCCCCCACACATACACACAAATATTGGACAGGGCCGGATGACGGTTGTTGTGTTTCGTTTAGGCCTTCAGTGGTCAATTTCCAACAGTTGGTTGCTGCTGCCCCATGCCACCGCTACTACTGTGGCCGTCACGCCGCTTGTTTCTCATGCGTCAGTACTTCGTCAAAGCCGCTGGACAAGACGTCGCATAACATATCACGCTCGACCAAGAGGGAGCCATATCCTTTGACTGTACCCAGCAGGCATCGGTCAGCCTCCCATTAGCATCCGTCCCAGATGAAAAATACATCTGGCGCAGCCAGGGCTGAATCAAGGTTCTTGTTATTTTCTATCTACGTGACTGTACCGAAAGAACCAAAGAGTATGGATTCCCGCAGTCACGAAAGCTTCAAATCAAGATTGGTCCTAGGCAATTGCGTTTCGTTTGGCCTTCACTGATGACTTTCCAACAGTTGTCACTGCTACTACCGTCACTGTAAACTCGCTAATGCCAATAAATCAAACGGTCTCCGATCAACCATAGGACAACAAAAACCACACTTCGTCTTCCCTTGCCCTCGACTCTCCACTGAGAATGACATCGTCTGACAGTGCCGTCAGAAGATATCATGGGATACCTTTTGACCCTTTCTGGCAATAAAACAACAGAGAGTTGTCTTAAGATGTTGAAACACCAAATAGAGTATACCTTTCGCAAGGAATCAAGTACTGCATTAAACACACACATTACTTTGTGGTGAACATGCAAAAACATTTTTCTGATGATATATACAGTAAAACCTCGGAGATCGAACGCACCAGAACTCAAATAAATTGGTGTTCGAACGATATTTCCGAACATTTTTTTGCCCCGGAAACCGAACGAAATTCGGAGGTCGAACGGGCAATCGCGACTTGAAAGAACCTGTACGGCTGAGACGCGTATGGCCAGCGTGCATGACGCTTGCCCAGACAAAAGTTTTACCACCTCCTCCTCCACCTCACCACCTTCTACTCAAGCCATCAACTCTCCTTACTACAGGTAAAGTGAAGTTCAATGTTCATTTATTTAATTTATTCCATATATTTATTCTATTTATTTATTGTGTATCTTTTTTTTTGCATGATTTTATGCATGTAATTACTGTAAACTTCTTGTAAAAATGCTTTACAATGAGAGATGTCTTGTGTCTGGAACCAATTAATGTCATTTACATTCATTCTTATGGGGATAATTAATTCGGTGTTCGAACAAATCAGTGTTCGAATGGCCTTCTGGAACGAATTAAGTTCGATCTCCGGGGTACCACTGTAATGCATTGTCTTTGAAACTGATTGGCCTACATCAGAGACAGCGGCAGCCTTTTTTCAGGGCCCGAGTCTCACCAGCAGTGTCAGAACAGAGAACAACGCCAAAAGACGAACAGCACAAGGACAATGCAGTTTAACACGTGTAGGCTTTCGCAACCAATATTATTCATAATAAACGTTTTTGGGTTAGATCGCATTTTTTATAAATGTGTCGTAACCCTCCACCACACAACACGGCCAATCAGCATAAAAGTGTCACGTTGACAAAAGACAAGTAGTTCACTACTTTAGCCCACCGGTGTGTTGAGTTAATCCACAGCATTTACAATCAGAGCACAACGTTTCACAGGCAATTACATCCAGCATCATCGGGCGATTTGCCGATGTTGTGGATTCACTCTTCAACACACCAGTAGTAGGCCATAGGCACAGTACCTACTACTGTGGCCTATTAGATAATATGGCCTTGGTGGATTGGGCGAGTGGGTCGGTGGGTGGGTGAATGAATGAGTGGGTGAATGAATGAGTGGGTAGCTGGGTCATTGGGTGGGTGAATGAGTGAGTGGGTGGGTGGGTAGCTGGGTGAGTGGGTTGGTGAATGAATGAATGAGTGGGCAAATGAGTGGGTGGGTGAATGAGTGGGTGAGTGATTGAGTGGGTGGGTGAATGAGTGGGTGGGTGAATGAGTGAGTGGGTAAGCTGGGTGATTGGCTGCGTGTGCAGGCCCTAGGCAGTGCCTACCACGGTGGCCTACTGGATAACACGGCTCTGACTACTGGACATCTGTGAAAAAGCTTTGTAGCTCATCTGATTCCTCAAGTATAAATTAATACAGGCACGCTTTGACATACACGATGAATGCGTTCCTGGAACAGCGCGCGTATCTCGAAGTCGCCTTATGTCAAAAGCCATTTTCCCGTAAGAAATAATGGTGAAGGAGGGGAGGTTTAGGGAATTCCACTTGCACTCGTAGACACAATCACCTACATTATCCTAGCCGAATTCAATACAATACATGAACACACACACAATACTTAAAATTAGAAAATCACGTAAACTCTAATATACTTCCGATGAAAGAAAAATCAAGAAACACGGTATTACTTAGTCACAACGCTTGAGTTGCGTTGTTGACATCAAGGGGAAGAGGGCGATTGTCCACGTGCGGCGAGATGCTGCACGGTGTAGCGGACTAAGTTACCGCACTGGCTGGGGGTAAAGCCACTGCAAACCTGTCAACCCATTACCAATGCCCTACCTTAGAGACTAATTCAGACCTTAATGGTCACCCCATGTCATTTATAAATCTCAACGTTCATCGTACAAAGTCCCATCATGTGGGGGGAAATGCAAACACTTTTTTTTTAAACTCAATTTCCCTGTACAAGAATTTGGGTAAACCATATGGGTTGACCACGATGCCAGGCATGGTTGTATCACGATGCCAGGCATGGGGTGGATGCGTGTACGTCACATTCCGGGTGACGTTATTCCCCAAAATTGCCTCGCGAGTGTCAACAGAAAGGACCAAGGAACAAAGCGCGGCGTTATTCCATAAACGGGGTCCACAAATGTGCGTACTCCGATTCCGATATACACAACAGCCAACCGTTCGCCCACTAAGTGGCCGTGACGTCACAACGGTGCTTGTGCCAGGCCAGGCGCACTTTGGGGCCCATCACGTGAAGTGTGCGATGCTCGGTTGACAGCGATATCACGGGACAGACCCTGCGGGTGCCATGGGGTTGACCGACTGAGATGGCTGGTCAGATGCGCCACCTGGCACCTTCCCTACTGTGCCAACTTGCAGTGTTTTAGCCGCCCGGCGCTCCGCTCATTGTTGCGAGCGTCGCTCCGCTGTCCTGTTGTTATTGCTGGAGGGCGACTGCCTCCAACTGCCCAGTAGCGTCCTTCACGGGCCTCCTTCATGGAGGCCGAACTTGACACCGCTGGTACCGTTCATCGGCAAGTCACCTCAACTCCACATCGTCTTGTACCGCATCAGCTCCATCTCTTCTCTAGCCCGTGCCGTGCCCATTTAGCCCCCTGAATCCGGACAAACAGAAGCTGCCTGGGCATGCGGTGTCTGGGCATTGCTGGCTACATGACCCAGCCAATACAGCCTCGCCTGCCAGAGGAGCTCACCGATGGAACGGTGTAATAGCGCTTTAAAGGTCTGCAAAGTCCTCACACTGCACTCCAGTTTGGTTAAACCCATGGTGGATCGTAGGTCGATACCAGGCTGAATGTTTCAAACCAGGGGGAGATGTTCCTTTAGGAGGTCTCGCAACAAGAGAAAAGAGCACTTTACACCTGGTGAGAATAAAAACATAGTTTACAGTTGTTCTGAAAAAAAGCTACATAGCTCAGTGGGGCCTTACATCTGTTAAATAAAATAAAAAAAACATGTCTATCATTTGAAATAAAAAAAAGCTCATAGAGGTCTGGGGTAAGTAACCCAGTGCAGCCATTGCAGCTGCCACCCTGACCCATGTCCCATCAGGTTCTGGATCAACCCTTCAAACCTCCACGGCAGATGGCTCATCATCAGCCCAGACACTCAAAAACGACACTAAGACCGCACCCCGCCCCCTGTATAGCCTCAAAATAACTGTTGTGGCAAGTGCTGGTTGCACACACAAAGACCCACATATGTACCCATAGACTCGCATAGGGACCCATAGACGCCAACAAAGACCCACAGACTCACACGGACGCATAGATGCACACAGAGGCCCACAGATGCGCACACACAGACCCACAAACGCAGAGACTCGCAGACACATACAGAGACCTAAACACTCACACGGACCCACACTCACACAGACCCAACAACAACTGCCATTTGCCACTAGGTGGCAGTGACATCACTACGGTGCTTGTGCCAGGCTATGTACACTTTAGGCCACGGGAAGTGTCGAACACCCACTGGCAGGAGGTCACGGGACAGACCCAGGTGCCATGGGTTGATCGACTAAGATGACTGGCAGATGCACCACCAAATATGCCCCCTACTGTGCCAACTTGCTGTGTTTTAGCCGCCCGGCGCTCTGCGCATTGTTCTGAGCGTCGCTCCTCCGCCCTCCGTTGTTGTTGGAGGGCAACTGCCTCCAACTGCCAAGTAACATCCTTCACAACAAGCCTCCTCCACAGAAGCCGATCTTACACCGCTGGTGCCAGTCATCGGGAAGTCCACTCAGCTCCATATCCTCTTGTACCACATCACTCCATCTCTTCTCTAGCCCGTGCCGCGCCCGTTTAGCGTCGTCTATCCGGTCAAACAAAAGCTATTTAGGAATGCGGGCAACAGAACGCAGCCAACGCAGCCTTGCCTGTCGGAGCTCACCGATGGGACTTTGTCCAGATCTTTCAAGGATTTGTGATCTGCTCGCACAATCCAGCCTGGCCAAACACAGAATGGATCGTAGGCAGGCCAGCCTAAATGCTTCTATCCAACGAAGATGTTCCAATAGCGAGGTCCACGTTTCGCAAGCATAGAGAACGGAGGGCATGACTGTAGCCGAGAAGATCCGAAGCTTCATGTGGAGTGACAGACCAGGTAGCTTCCACACAGCGTTATGCAGCCGATGAAAATATATTGCTGCCCGACTGATTTGGAGTGAGACCTCTGCTGTCAAACTGGTGCTGGTCATAAGCACACTGCCCAGGTATGGAAAATTCTCCACTCTCTTTACAACTACCCCATCACCAATGGAGAGATGAGGGGTGGAGTGTTTGATAGCACAAAATACCCAGACAGGTGCTTAATTTTGGTGGGGCTGATGGTAAGCCCCCACCTGTTAGTGGCACGCTCCAGGTTCAGCAACAACGCCTCAAACTCCTTTTCAGAGTTAGCAGCAATTACCCGATTATCAGCATACATAACATGGTTGACCAATAGGGAGCCATCCTTTGACCACACCCGGGCATCGATCAGCCTCCTATTGTATTGGTTCCAGATGGAGATTCCTCCGGTACAGCCATAAAAGGCTTCATAAACGACGTTGTGAAAATATATGTTAAATAATGTGGAAGCCAGAGGACATCCCTGTCGCACCCCATGAGGAACAGAGAATGGCTCCAACTCCCGGCCATGTAGTTTTACTGGGGCCTGCCCAACATCCTGAAGCTCTTTAATGATATGAGCAGAGATGCAGGGACTCCGAAAGAATGAAGAACAACCCAGACCTCGGGCCTATTGATGGTATTATAGGCCTTGACCAGGTTAATAAACCAGATCCTGTTGGAATTCCCGACACCTCTGCTGTAGCAGACGGACAGAAAATATGACATCTGTGCAGGACCGCCCTGGCCTGAAACCACATTGGGGCTCCACAAGCCTCTCCTCCGCGTGCCTGGCAAGGCGATGTTGAATAATCTTTGCCAGGACCTTTCCTGGCACACTGAGGAGAGAGATGTCCTTGTAGTTGTTACAGTCCGTGTGGTCCCCCTCTTGAAGGGCATCCTTCCATAGACTCACGCAGACCCACAGACTCACACAGAGACCCACAGACTCACACAAATAATTTTCTACCACAGAGACCCACAGATGCATACAGCGACCCACAGACTCGCCGAGACTTTCCACGTATCATCCCTTCGAGACCTCGAGTGTATATCTATGGTGGGTGATCAGTCACCTCGCAGTCACTCTTCTCTCGCTACTCAACGCTGGTTGCCTGCCGTTTCCCTGTGAATTTCTCAACGCCGATTTATCCCCTCCGACGTTGAGGACTCGGGTATGACCATACACTTTGACCCAAGGCCATGATTATAATATATATTGGGGGGACACATCCGCCCCTAATATTAAAATATGCTCAAAATGTCCCCCCAAATATATTGCTAAAAAAAATATTGCTATGCTATGTAAATAAAAATAACAATTTGCTAAAACTTGGCCACAATATCTGGACTTGTCTTCATATAAATCAATGCATCGAGTTTTGTTTATATGATTGTGGTTATGGTTCTACTTTATCCATCCCTAATCTCTGCCATTACATACAATGAATCAAGAAATGTAAAAAAAGCAAAAACGGAGCAATGTAATACAATACATATTATTGTAAAAACTAAATAAATATATTTTAGGCAGGAAATTCGTTTTCAAATTTAGATTTTTTTCTGGGTTGGGACCCCCAGACCCTCTGGAATATTTGGTCCCCCCCCAATGTTGACTCCATGGCTACGGCCTTGCTTTGACCGCTTCACCCACCACCACCGCCACCAACACAACGCAAGATCTCACAACAACGCACCAACTCGCCCACTTGTCCACTCACAACAAAGACAACCCCCCCCCACCCCTGATAGCCTTTAACAAACTGTCGGGGGCAAGTGCTGTTAGCTAGCGAGTAGCAGCAGCAGTGCCTATGTACTACACACACCACACACAGACAAAGCTACCCCAGGTAGCCTCTAGAAGGGCTGTTAGCTAGCGAGTAGCAGCAGCAGCAGTGTCTATGTACTACACACACCACGCACAAAGCTCCCCCAGGTAGCCTCTAGCAGGGCTGTAGGGGAAAGTGCTGTTCGCAAGCACCTATTGAAGACTGGCACTGTGGCTACACGAGGGGGAGGGTGGCCAGCACCAACACGCCCGGCCGCCTTTGTCTCCTCGCCCTAGTTGCAAAATTTAACTACTGCACACCACCACACCAGGTCACCCGTTTGAGGCCTATGGTCAGGTGCAGGAAAGCGCCTTCATCCTCAATCTCGACTCGTCTCTAATCATGTTACACACACACACACCACAACAACAACCCCCATTCGCCACTAAGTGGTGGTGACGTCACCACGACGCTTGTGCCAGGCCATGTGCACCTTGAGGCCACATGAAGTGTCGAACGCCCGCTGGCAGGTCACGGGGCAAACCCAGGTGCCACGGGTCGACTGACTGAGATGACTGAGATGACTGCCTGATGCACCACCTGCGCCTCCTACTGTGCCAACTTGCTGCGCTTTAACCACCCGGCGCTCCGCTCGTTGTTGTGAGCGTCACTCCTCCGCCCTCCGTTGTTGTTAGAGGACGACTGCCTCCAACTGCCCAGTAGAGTCCTTCACGAGCCTCCTCCACAGAGGCCGATCTTGACACCGCTGGTACCAGTCCTCGGCAAGTCCACTCAGCTCCACGTCCTCCTGTACCACATCACTCCATCTCTTCTCTAGGCCGTGCTGCTCCCGTTTAGCCCCCTTGGTCTGGTCGAACAAAAGCCGTCAAGGCATGCGGTGGCTGGGCATGCGGGCTACATGACCCAGCCAACGCAGCCTTGCCTGCCGGAGGAACTCACCGATGGGACTTTGCCCAGATCTTTCAAGAATTTGTGAGCTCACACAATCCGGCTTGGTTAAACCCAGGATGGATCGTAGGCAGGCCAGCCTAAATGTTTCTACCCGGCCAGCCTAAATGTTTCTAACCGGCAAAGATGCTCCATTTGGGGGGTCCACGTTTTGCAAGCGTAGAGAAGGGAGGGAATGACTGTGGCCGAGAAGACCTGAAGCTTTGTGCGCAGTGACAGACCAGGCAGCTTCCACACAGCATTACGCAACCGATGAAAAGATATTGCTGCTCGACTGATTAGGAGTGAGACCTCCGCTGCCAAACCGGAGACGGTCATGAGCACACTGCCCAGGTATGGGAAACTCTCCACTCTCTCCACAACTGCCCCATCACCGATTGGGAGTTGTGGGGGTGGAGTGTCCGATGGCACAAAATACCCAGGCAGGTGCTTAGTTTTGGTGGGGCTGATGGTAAGGCCCCACCTCTTTGTGGCACACTCTAGTTTCAGCAGAAGCGTCTCTAACTCCACCTCTGAATTAACAGCAATTACCAAATCATCGGCATACATAACGTGGTTGACCAATAGGGAGCCATCCCTTGACCGCACCCAGGCATCGATCAGCCTCCCATTATATCTGAACTAAATGGAAATTCCCTCGGTACAGCTATTGAAGGCTTCATGAACTACGTGGTCAAAATAGATGTTAAATAATGTGGGAGCCAGAGGACATCCCTGTCGCACCCCAAGGTGTACAGGGAATGGCTCTGACTCCCCGCTACGTAGTTTTACCCGGGCCCGCTCACCATCATGAAGGTCCTTAATGATCATGAGCAGAGGGTCAAGGACAACCCAGAGCCCAGGCCGACTGATGGTATCATAGGCCTTGACCAGGTCAATAAAGCAAAGATGTAGGTCTTGTTGGAATTCCCTACACCTCTGCTGTAGCAGACGGACAGAAAATATGGCATCTGTGCAAGACCGCCCTTTCCTGAAACCGCATTGGGGCTCCGCAATCCTCTCCTCAGCGTGCCTAGCAAGGGAATGTTGAATAATCCTTGACAGGACCTTTCCCGGCACACTGAGGAGTGAGATGCCCCTGTAGTTGTTACAGTCCATGCGGTCCCCCTTCTTAAAGAGGGGAACCACCAGGGCATCCTTCCAATCCTGCGGAACCCATCCAGTGGTCCAGACTGTTGTTATGTCATGTAGGGCAGTCTGTGCACAAACGCCACCCTCTCTCAGCATTTCGCTTGGGAGATCATCTCTGCCCGGTGCCTTTCCTGGTCTCAGACTCTGGATCGCCTTCAGTACTTCCTCAACAGATGGCACCTCAGATAGCCACTCACAGGGGGTGACTTCTTCTTCCAACATTTGAGGCACCGCAGCCTCAGCAGGGTCATCCCCACTTTGTGCCACGATGTTTTCCTGGCTGAGGGATTTCCCCTCCCCCAGGACCTCACAGAAATGCTCAGCAAATCTGCAAACCTGTTCCTGGGGGTCGGAGATTGGATCACCGTTTTTCCCCTAATGAGGGTAATAGGTGTGGCGCTGCAGGTTACTTTTTTATGGAGTTAAATAGGGATTTGTGATCGTGGGCCACTGAGGCAGACTCCATCTCCTCAGCAAACCACGACCACCACCCATCCTTGCAGCGCCTCACGGCTCTCCGACCCTCCGAGCGAAGGCTGCGGTAAGCCTCCTCATTCTCTGACGTGGGATGCTGTAGACGATTAGAGTGGGCCTGTCGCTTTTTCTCAACCATCCTGAACACATCCTCTGTCAGCCAGGGTCTCTGGGGAGGTCTGGACCACGTACCTAAAGCAGCCATTGCAGCTGCATGAGTGACAGTCCTAAACCTCGCCCATTTACCCTCAATATCAGGAGTGGGGGACAATGCCAACCCCAGCCACAAGCGATGATGAAATTCTCACTTGCAACTTTCATGAGCTATGAGACCAGGCCCACCTTACGCTGGAATGGGGTCCTGGATGTACACCCACCACCGGAGTGGAAGAATGGCAGGTGCATCTTACAGATGACTAGTCGATGGTCAGAGGGCAGATCAGCTCCACGGTAGGTCCTGGTGTCAAGGACATAGGCTCGCAACCGCTGATCCGTCACTATGTAGTCCAGCAGATGTTCTTGCTTGGACCCGGCATGCATCCATGATGTTGTGTGGATGCGCCGATGCCGGAACAGCGTGTGGTAATTATAAGCCCATGGGCTGCACAAAAATCTAGCAGCTTCCTTCCGTTGTTATTGAGCTGATCTGGCCCATTCCTTCCAATCACTCCAGACCAGGTGCCAGCATCATGACCAACTTGGGCATTGAAGTCACCCAACAAGATGACTCTATCCCGAGGGGCCACTTTAGCTAGCACCTGTGACAGGAAGTCATAGAAGACATCTGACTCATCGGCCTGGCCTGCATCCCTCCACAGATGTTCGTCTTCGGTGGGAGCATAAGTAACCACGACCACCACTCCTCGCCTCCGGTTGATGGGAAGGTGAGCCAAAAGTAGCCTTTGGCTTAAAGCTTCCCACACCTCACCACCACGCTCCCACTCCCCCTTCATTATTTTGTTCAGAAGAAGAGCCACACCCTGTTGTTTGGCAGTCTCCTGCCCCGAGGACTGTCCACCTCTCATGATGATAGGAGCCAGAGCCTGTCCACCTGAATGCCACAGAGATCCAGGCGGTACCGGTCCAGCTCCCAAAAGAGGAATGGCAGCCTCTCCTCCGCAGTGAGCGTTCGAACATTCCACGTGGCCATTCGTAGTGGCGTGTCATTGTTTCTGGAGGAGCCCTAAGGGTAAAGATTCAATCTCCTGGCTCCAACAGATGGGGTTTGGCCAGGAGACGTCATAGACGCCTGGCCCCCTGGGGCCTCCGGCACAAGCTTATTAGTTAAATATTTTAGTCGTGGTTTAGTGGTAATTTATTGAAGGTGGAGGGGTTACCAGCCCCTCACACTCATCCAGAGCCCCCATTTAGCCACTGCGGTGGTCACAGATGCCATGAGGGGAGAGGCAAATCGGAATTGGCCCTCCCCCCCACAGCACTGTCCCCGACAGCATTGCCCGTCCGGCACCGCGAGGAGGTAGGGGGTTGTTTTTTGCCGACACACACACACAGACACACACACAGACACTCACACACACAGACAAAGATCCCACATATAGCCTTAACAGACAGTAGGGGCAAGTGCTGTTAGCGAGCACCTATGAAGGCCGGAACGGTACACGAGGGAGTGGGTGGCCAGCACCATGCCCGACCGCCTTTGTCTCCCTAGTGGCAATGTTTCCACTGCACCAGGTACTCATTTGAGGCTGAGTCGACCTAGGGGAGGCCCAGGACCGGTTCAGATAATCGTCACTGGTGTTGGCCGTGAGCGGGAATCAAACCCGTGTCGCCGGGTTCATAGCGCAGCGCGCTAACCGCTACACTAGTGCTCCCCACAGACACACACACTCACACACACGCGCAGGGGTCGTGATGGTGGTGGTGATGGTGGTGGTGAAGATGAATATGGTGGTGGCGATTGTGGTGGTGGTGGCGATTGTGGTGATGATGAAGATGGTGGTGATGACGATGGTGGTGGTGTTGTTGATGGTGGTGGTGATGATGGTAATGATGATGATGGTAATGATGATGATGGTGGTGGTGGTGATGATGATGATG
>CM025680.2:1347095-1365633 GCA_014621495.2 Entosphenus tridentatus | reverse complement strand
TGCTGATGATGTAGCTGATGATGATGTAGCCGATGATGATGTAGCCGATGATGATGTAGCTGTTGCTGATGATGTAGCTGTTGCTGATGATGTAGCTGATGATTATGTTGATGATGTTGATTATGATTATGTTGATGTTGATTATGATTATGTTGATGATGTTGATTATGATTATGTTGATGATGCTGATTATGATTATGTTGATGATGCTGATGATATGATGTTCATGTTGATGATATGATGTTCATGTTGATGATTGATGATGATGTAGCTGATGATGATGATGTAGCTGATGATGATGATGATGTAGCTGATGTAGCTGATGATGTAGCTGATGTAGCTGATGATGTTGATGCTGATGTAGCTGATGATATGATGTTCATGTTGATGATTGATGTTGATTATTGATGATGTAGCTGATGATGTTGATTATTGATGTAGCTGATGATGTTGATTATTGATGATGTAGACGATGATGTTGATTATTGATGATGTAGCCGATGATGTAGCTGATGATGCAGCTGCTGAACCTCACCGGGGGCCCCTCCGTCCGCGCTCGCTTCGCCTCGGGCTCCTCTCGATTCTCTCCCGACATCGCGGGCGGACAGAGACGAGGTGAGAGAGAGAGATAGAGAGACGAGGTGAGAGAGACGAGGTGAGAGAGACGGACGAGGTGAGAGACGAGGTGAACGAGAGAGACGAGGTGAGATTGGGAGAGAGACGAGATAGTGATGGAGGTGAGAGACGACAAGGGAGAGACAAAGGCGGCCGCGGCGAAATGAAAGGATTCCAGGGGAGACAAATGGGTTGTGGGGAGGGAGGGATGGAGGAGGAGGAGAGAGGGGAGGGGGGTGATACGCGGGAAGACAAAGACGGCCGAGGGGAGAGATCTTCACGCCCCGATGTCTCTCTGCTGCGTCTCGGCGTTTTCTCTCCACACCACAGAACCGGGTCCCTGGATCCGGGTCCCGCCTCATAAAGGGGCCACTCCCAAATCCCTCCTCTTAAAGGTACACCAGCCCCAAAGTCCCGCCTCTTAAAGGGATGCCCCCCAAATCATCTCAAAGGGACCACTCCCAAATCCCTCCTATTAAAGGGGCACCGGCCCCAGAGTCCCGCCTCTTAAAGGGACCCCCTAATGCCCTTAAATGGACCACTCCCCCATCCCTCCTCTTAAAGGGATACCGCCTCAGTCCAATCCTCTTCAAGGGAGACGCTCCCCATGACTCTTCTTAAAGGGACCCCCTCCCTAATCATGTTAAAAGGACAACTCCCCTTACCCCACTCCACCCACTCTTAAAGGGACCTCTGCTCTTGAAGGGACCACTCCCCCATCCTTCATCTTAAAGGAACACCACCCGGGTCTCATCTCTTAAAGGGACCAGGTCATTTCATTGCTTTATTATTTTAAAGGCGCCCCGTATCTTCTAAAATCTAAAGGGAAGCGATAATTTCCTGTCTTAAAGCGACCCGGTCCTTCTCTTAAAGGGGCCCGGTCCTTACCTCTCTCAAAGGCACCAGATCCTTCCCGAATGGGGATCCAGCCCCTCCCCATTAAAGGGACCCGACCGTTTTCTCTCTTAAAGGGTCACGCTATATTTGTATCTAAAAAGGGGAGCCGGTTTCTCATCTTAAAGGGTTCAGGTCAATTTTCTTAAAGGGATCGGCTCCCTCATCTTAAAGGGAACCGGTTTCTTCTCTTAAAGGGATCCGATATATTCGCTTTAAGGGTTCCAGTCCCTTCTTTTAAAATGACCGGTATCTTTTCTTAAAGGGACCCGCTCTCTTCTCTTAAGGGGCCGTCCATAAATGACGTCACGCACCTGGGGGGGGGGGGTTCAGACATTTGTGACGATGTGTGACGAGGGGGTAAGGGTTTGAAAAATTTGACGTCTCATTACAATGCGCAACTTTAAATAAATATGGACAACACGTTTTACTTAATTAAATAGACGTTTTAATAAATGTTTTCTTCTACAACATCAGTGCAGCGCCACATTAAATACGCACTACAATGACAATAGGCCATGGCAGACGAACCCCGGGTTTAAATGGTGGGGTCAGTTCTGCGCACACTGCACTCCACTTGAAAGCTCCTTGGCGCAGGCAAGAAGGAACTCTTCACGTCTACCCCCCCCCCCCCCCCACGGTCTCACTAAGTCCTGTAGCGATGGGAAAGGGGCGAACTTGGCAGGTGTAAGATGACACTGGCAGCCACAGTCTCAATCCTGCATGCAGGCGGCTCAGGCGCAAGTGGTCGTCTGATGATGACCTGGAAACGACATCATCACCCGGCAGCACCCTGAGCGACCAAGCAGCCTTTTATAGGGACAGCACTGCTTGCTCCACATGGAGAGGGGCCTAGAAAAGGTGGCCTAAACAAAGCTCGTCTCCTCCTCCCTTGGTTGGCTTACCGCGGTCAACGGGCATCTTCATATGCGGTCGAATTACATCAAAGAATCGACGGCGCATCCCACTCGCCTTAAAAGGTGGGAAAGGACTCAAACTCGCATGCTGGAACATTAGAACCATGCTAGACTCAGTTGACAGCACTCGACCTGAGCGACGATCTGCTTTAATTGCACACGAACTCGCTCGGCTGGATGTTGACATCGCCGCCCTCAGCGAAATCCGCTTTTCAGAGGAAGGCAGTCTGAGGGAGCATGGTGCAGGTTACACTCTCTACTGGTCAGGTAAACCAGCGACAGAGAGACGCCGTTCAGGTGTCGGCTTCATGATCAGGGACTCTATCGCTACCAAGCTTGCAAGCCTGCCAACTGGTCACTCTGACCGCATCATCTCAATGCGTCTACCACTTAGTGACCAACAACACGCAACACTGCTCAGTGTGTACGCTCCAACTCTCCAGGCAGATCCCGCTGATAAAGACAAGTTTTACTCCGACCTACGCAGCCTTCTGCAGGATATCCCAGCTGATGACAAGATTGTCATCCTTGGCGACTTCAACGCCAGAGTTGGCAGAGACTCGGAAACCTGGAAAGGTGTACTTGGAAGGCACGGTGTGGGCAGCTGCAACGACAATGGACGCTTGTTACTTGAACTCTGTGCGGAACAGCAGCTTTCCATTACCAACACCATCTTCCAGCAGAAAGACAGTCTGAAGACAACCTGGATGCACCCTCGGTCAAAACATTGGCATCTCATAGACTATATCCTTGTGCGCCAGCGTGACCTAAAAGATGTCTTTCACACCAGGGTAATGCCCAGCGCCGAGTGTCACACAGACCACCGTCTTGTCCGCTGCAAACTCAGCTTTCACTTTAAGCCCAGACCAAGGAAAGGTGGGGCCCCGAGGAAGAAGCTCAAAGTCTGCAGCCTTCAGTCTGCCGCGATCAAATCAGCTTTCCAGAAAAGCCTACGATCTAGGCTAGAGGAACCGAGCTGCCTAGGAGACTCGCCTCCGGTTCCTGAAGTGCTGTGGGACCGCATCAAAACTGTTGTTCTGCAAACATCTGAAGATACCCTCGGATTCTCCACGAAGAAAAACAGAGATTGGTTCGATGAGAACAACTTAGAAGTCCAGGAGCTGCTGTCAAAGAAGAGATCAGCACACCAGGCCCACCTGGCCCGACCATCCTGCCCGCACAAAAAAGCAGCCTTCCGCCTGGAATGCAGCACCATCCAGTGCAAGCTTCGAGAGATTCAGAACGAGTGGTGGACCAACCTCGCAGTAAAAACTCAGGTTTGCGCTGATACTGGCGACTACAGGGGATTCTACGAAGCTCTAAAAGCGGTATATGGCCCCTCGTACCAAATCCTGAGCCCCCTGCGGAGTGCAGATGGGAAAGAACTGCTCACCGAAAAGGACTCAATCCTGAACCGCTGGTCTGAGCACTTCTACACGCTCTTCAATGCTAGCCGCTCAGTCCAAGAACCAGCGATTGACCGCATCCCACAACAACCAGTGAAAACCGAACTGGATGTGGCACCAACATTACAAGAAACTGAGGAAGCCATTAAACAGCTGAAGAGTGGTAAAGCTGCAGGAGTTGATGGCATCCCTCCTGAAGTATGGAAGAACGGAGGCCCAGCACTGCACACCAAACTCCATGAATTCTTCGTCTGCTGCTGGGAGCAGGGTAAACTCCCTCAAGACCTCAAAGATGCAGTCATCATCACCCTGTACAAGAACAAAGGGGAGAAATCAGACTGTTCCAATTATCGTGGCATAACACTTCTGTCCGTCGCCGGCAAAATCCTCGCAAGAGTACTGCTGAATAGACTGGTACCCGCAATAGCTGAAGATCACCTCCCAGAGACCCAGTGTGGCTTTAGAGCCAACCGGGGAACCACAGACATGGTGTTTGTCCTGAGGCAGATTCAGGAAAAGTGCCGGGAGCAAAACAAAGCGCTGTATGTCACCTTTGTGGACCTGACAAAAGCGTTTGACACCGTGAGCAGGCAGGGACTTTGGAAAATCCTGGAAAAGCTGGGCTGCCCACCGAAGTTCCTCACCATGATCGTCCAGCTTCATGAAGACCAGCTTGGACAAGTCAGACATAGCAACGATCTCTCGCAGCCCTTCCCTATTGCAAACGGCGTGAAACAGGGCTGTGTTCTTGCTCCCACGCTGTTCACCATTTTGTTCAGCATGATGCTCCAGCAGGCCACAGAAGACCTCGATGACGCTGATGGCGTATACATCCGTTTTCGTCTCGATGGGAGTGTGTTCAACCTGAGGCGTTTGCAGGCCCACACAAAGACCATGGAGCAACTGATCAGGGAGTTGCTTTTTGCTGACGATGCCGCCCTCCTTGCTCACACAGAGGCAGCTATGCAGCGAATTACATCCTGTTTCGCGAAAACAGCTCAGATCTTCGGCCTTGAAGTCAGCCTGAGGAAGACTGAAGTTCTTCATCAGTCCGCACCCAATGAGGCGCACCATCCACCAAGCATCTTCATTGAACAAACAGAACTGAAAGCTGTCCACCAGTTCAGCTACTTGGGGTGCGTGATTTCGTCTGATGCCAAGATCGACAACGAAGTCGACAACAGGCTGGCCAAGGCAAACAGTGCATTCGGCAGACTATACAAACGTGTCTGGAACAACAGCAACCTTAAAAGAGCCACAAAGGTCAACGTCTACAAAGCTGTGGTGCTGACCACTCTCCTGTATGGCGCCGAGTCCTGGGTCATGTACCGTCATCACCTGAGTCTCCTCGAGCGTTTCCATCAGCGCTGCCTCCGCACAATCTTCAATATTCACTGGAGTGACTTCGTCGCCAACACTGAAGTCCTCAAGTCAGCGAAGGTCATCAGCATCGAGGCCATGGTCCTCAAGATACAGCTTCGTTGGGCAGGGCACATCGCCAGGATGGAGAACCACCGCTTACCTAAGATTGTGCTGTATGGGGAACTGTCCTCTGGCCATCGCGACATAGGGGCACCACGAAAGCGATACAAAGACTCCCTGAAGAAGTCCCTCACTGCTTGCTGCATCGATCACCGTCAGTGGGCAACACAAGCAGCTGATCGCAACTCCTGGCGGCACACAGTCCATCAGGCCACCTCCTTCTTCGAAGATACCCGCAGGGCCCGTATGGAGGACAAAAGGAGGAGGAGGAAGAACCATGATCCCTCAGCACCCATCCCAGATCAGACCTATACTTGCAGCCGTTGTGGCAGGACCTGCTTGTCCCGCATAGGCCTCGTCAGCCACGAGCGTGCCTGCAGAAGACGTGGATGTCCTTCCTAGATCTTCGTTCGCGAAGTCAAGCCATGATGACAATGACAATAGTTTAAAGCGATTTGAAGCATGTTTTCTATTTTTTTGATGTCATATTTGAGGGGGGGGTCTGACTTTTTGTGACGCCGTATTTAGAATGGGGAGGGTTGTCAAAAATCGCGTGACGTCATTTATGGACGGCCCCTAAAATGACTCGGTATCACATCTTAAAGGAACCTGGTCCCTTCTCTTAAAGCGACACGACCAATTATGTTAAAGGGACCCCGGAATTTACCTTTAAAGGGATCTGCTCCATCATCTTAAAGGGATCCGCTCCCCTTTCTTAAAGGGACACGGTCACTTCTCTTCAAGGCACTCGGTGTCTTTACTTGAAGGGAAACGGTCCATCCTGTTAAAGCGACCTATCCGCCTTAAATGGGAGGCAGAAGTCTCCACGAATATTCCTTCTTACTTCGGAAAGGGACACCGAGGTGCACTTCCCAGTAACAAAAACATTCAATGCAACGTTCGCCTCACGTTGGCCCGATGTTTAGCGGGCTTAATGGTAACAAAGTAAACTCTTTAAACGATTTGTTTTGGTTGTTATAGTTTTATTTATTTTATCAGGTGTGAGCCCCCCCCCCCTCCCGCTGAGTCGCCATGTAGCACTGTGGTGAATTTCTGTGTGAGTCTTTGGGTCTCTGTGCGAGTCTGTGGGTCTCTGTGTGAGTCTGTGGGTCTCTGTGTGAGTCTGTGGGTCTCTGTGTGAATTTTTGTGTGAGTCTTTGGGTCTCTGTGCGAGTATGTGGGTCTCTGTGTGAGTCTGTGGGTCTCTGTGTGAGTCTGTGGGTCTCTGTGTGAATTTCTGTGTGAGTATTTGGGTCTCTGTGTAGGTATGTGATTCCCGTTGTGATTCTGTGGGTCTTTGTGTGAGTCTGTGGGTCTCTGTGTGAGTCGGTTGGGATCTGTGTGAATCTGTGGGTATCTGTGTGAGTCTGTGAGCCCCTTTGTGAGTCTGTCGGTCCCTGTATCAGTCCCTGGGTCTCTGTGCATTTCTGTGTGAGTCTTTGGGTCTCTGTGCGAGTCTGTGGGTCTCTGTGTGAGTCTGTGCGTCTCTGTGTGAGTCTGTGCTTCTCGGTGTGAGTCTGTGCTTCTCTGTGCGAGTGTGTGGATCTCTGTGTGAGTTTGTGAGTCTCTGTGTGAGTCTGTGGGTCTCCGTGTGCGTCTCTGTGTGAGTCTGTGGTTCTCTCTGTGTGAATTTCTGTGTGAGTCTGTGGGTCTCTGTGTAAGTCTGTGGTTCTCGTTGTGAGTCTGTGGGTCTTTGTGTGAGTCTGTGGATCTCTGTGTGAGTCGGTGGGGCTCTTTGTGAATCTGTGGGTCTCTGTGTGCGTCTCTGTGTGAGTCTGTCGGTCTCTGTGTGATTCTCTGGATTCTCAGTGTGAGTCTGTGGTTCTCTGTTTGAGTCTGTGAGTCCGTGGGTCTTTGTGAGCTTGTGGGTCTCTGTGTGAGTCGGTGGAGATCTGCGTGAATGTGGGTCTCTGTGTGTGTCTGTGAGCCCCTCTGTGAGTCTGTCGGTCCCTGTGTGAGTCTCTGGGTCTCTATGTAAGTTTGTGTGTGAGTCTGTGGGTTTATTTGTGAGTCTGTGCGCACATGATGATACACTGAGAGACACACAGGGAGAGGAACACAGTGGACTAGAGAACACACGCAGGGTAAATACATACTAAACTATTTTTAGATTACCAAGTCAGGGCCCACTGAGCTGCATATTTTTTTCAGACAAGCGACCTGGCCATCACAAATGCTAGCTCAACGAAAATGGCTCATGGCGTGGAAAAGTATAGCAGCCATATACTCTGACCACAGAGTCGCATAGAGACCCATAGGGGCCGTCCATAAATGACATCACGCACCTATGGGGGTGGGGGGGGGACATTTGTGACGATGTGTGACGAGGGGGGGGGGTTGAAAAATGTGGCGTCACACCAAAATGCGCAACTTTAAATGAATGTAGACAACACGTTCTACTTAATTAAATCGACGTTTTAATAAATGTTTTCTCCTACAACATCAGTGCAGCGCCACATTAAATATGCACTACAATGACAATAGTAAAAAACGATTTGAAGGATGTTTTATATTTTTTGTGGGGGGGGCAGAACTTTGTGACGTCATATTTGAGGGGGGGTCTGACTTTTTGTGACGCCATGTGACGAAGGTGGGGGGGGGTAAAAAATCGTCCAAAATCGCGTAACGTAATTTATGGACGGCCCCATAGGTCCCCATAGAGACCCACAAAGACCCATGGCGACCCATACTCACAGAGTTCCCATACAGCTAAACACTATAAGCACAGACACATAGAGACACACAGAGACCCACATAGACCCATAGAGACCCATATACACAGAGCCGGCCCAGCCACTAAGCGACCCTTGCAATTGCAAAGGGCCCCGTGGCCAGCAGAGGGCCCCCTAGAGTCACTGCTAGCTAGTGGGTGAAAAAAATCATACATCAAAGGGGCCTCCAACCAAATTTTGCTTAGGGCCCCCAAAGGTCTAGGGCCGGCTCTGCATATAGACCAACAGAGACCCACACTCATAGAGACCCCATACAGCCAAACACACTAAACACAGACCCATAGATAAGTAGTGACGTTAATGGTGTCACTGTGGTGTGAGCGCCAGCCACTGTCACAAGAGTGCTACTGTGCGTCTGAAACCTCTCTCGGGGGACAGAGTAAGTACGGCATGCGAGCGGGCCCTAGGGGGCGTAGTACTGGTGACGGCCTGAGAGAGGGCATGTGAGGACGGGGTAGTCTGGGTGAACCCGAGAGGGCACGTGACCAGGACAGGGTAGCGAAGGGGGCTTGAGGGACACGTGATGCTCGGTCGGGATCCTTTGGAAAAGATCCCGAAGGGGGCGTTGCCGAGGGTGGAGCGAGGCCACGTTCAGGAGCATAAAGGGGCAGTCCCGGGAGCGTTCTTGGCTGTTCTCTGGAATCAACCCTCGGCGCTACGTCTCTCCGATCTTCGGTCTCCGCTCGGCATCGTGGGTCAGTCAGGATGTTACTGACTGACCCGGTTATGTAGTTACCCTGTTGGGGTCTAGTTGGCGTGTGCACATTTACGTAGTTAAACCTGTTGGGGCTGTGAAATAAACGTGTTGCCTCCAAATCAAGTGTGTGCCTCTGTGAAGAACACTACAACTGGAGTTATGTTTTTGTTTTTTGTTTGTTGCGGTTGCACCCGATTCAAGAGCCGAATTTCTCACAGGGCCATACAAAATAAAATAAACTGAAACTGAAACAGAATAGATAGGTGATAGCCTAGCATGAAATAATGTTAACTAGGTGGAAACAACTCACCAAGTCGTATTCAGATGAGGAGGAGCACGACGGGGTGATTCCACAGACAGCCCCGGGAGCTACAGTCCCGGAGATGGAGGGCGAATATCTTTTGCCGGCGAAGCAGGAAAAATGGCCGGATCTCGCCATGCCGTCGCTACTAGAGAGGGAGCGCCGATCGCGGAACGCGTGCATGGACGACCTTCTGGCCGCCGTGACAGCTCGGGCCGCCGTTTTAAAGCGACAGATTTTCTAGGGAAAATGCCGCTGAAGATCCTTGTGGATCAAGGCTGCATTGAGTTACCGTGGGGCCACCGAATGGCGTTTTTGTCCTCCCAGACTCAGTTTCACACAGCTAACACCTCGGTCCAAGCGCTGGCCAAACAAACTATTAAAATCCCCCCCGGTGCACAGATGCTCGTCCCTCGCGTCTGCGGAAACAACTCGACTGGGAAACGACCGCGGGAGGGATGCTGTTAGTCCCCTCCAACAAGGCGGTTCGAGGTCAAACCTTAGTGAATGCGCAAACCTTAGTGGCAAACGACCAGCACACATTTATCCAGGTTTTGAACGTCGGTTCAGAGACGTCTGTCATACAAGCGGGTACTATTTTGGCTCACGCGTCGGCCGCGTGTTGCGAGGGAGAAAATACTGAGACTGTGGGAGTTGCGGCGGCTGTGGGGCAAGGGGAGAAATGTGACGAGTCATGTATTGACACACTCTGCTCCGAGAGCCCGGATTTATCCGAGGCACAGAGGCTCCAATTGCGTGCACTTTTGACATATTTTTCCAACGTTTTTAGTAAAAGCAAATACGATATTGGCTTCACGCCTCTGTTACATCACCACAGTGATACGGGAAGCGCCGCCCCCATTCGCCAAATCCCATACAGATTAAGTCCCAAGGAGAAAGACCACGTGCGCCACACGGTTGACGAGATGTTGGCCGCTGACATCCTTTCCCCATCAAACAGTCCGTGGGAGGCCCCCATTGTGCTTGTGGAAAAGCAGGATGAGAGTCTGAGATTTTGCGTCGATTTCCGCACACTCAACAAAGTCTCCGTGGCTGACACGTACCTGCTCCCATGGATGGATGACTCTTTGGATGCTTTGTCAGGGGCGCGTTTCTTCTCCACCCTTGATTTGTTGTCGGTGTTCGGGCATTTGCCCTTGGACGACAGTTCTAAACCTAACACTGCGTTCCACACACCCCAAGGGTTCTTCGAATTTAACTGGCTCCCGATGGGACTTCACTCGGCCCCTGCCACGTTCCAGAGGCTCATGGAGTTGGTGTTGGCGGGGCTCCAATGGGACGCATGTCTGATTTACCTCGATGATGTCATTGTTTTTGGCCATACGTTCGAGAAACACCTGTAGAGGTTGCGTGTGTTTTTTCTAAAAAATGCGGACTGCAAAACTCAAATTTAAGCAGCAGAAATGTAATTTGCTACAAAGGTCGGTCTGGTACCTGGCGCACATTGTCAGCGAATCCGGGATATCGACAGACCCTGATAAAACTGCGTGTGTGCGCACATGGCCAACCCTCAAATCGGTGGCTTAAGTGCGTAGTTTTGTTGGGTTCGCCCCCTACTATCGACGTTTTGTTCCCGGGTTCGCCATGATCGCAAAGCCTCTCCATGTCCTCACGGCTAAAGGACAAACATTTCTATGGGAGGAGGAGGCTGCGTTTGCCGCACTGCGAGATGGCCTGGTCAACGCACCTCCCCTACGGTACCCTTACTTTTATTTGCCCTTAATCCTGGATACCGACGTCAAGTAACACTGACATTGGCGCCGTGTTATCCCAGGTTGTAAATGGAGTGGAGCATGTGGTTGCGTATGGGAGTAGAGTATGTCCCCGGCAGTGCAGTACTACTGCGTGATGCGCCATGAGTTGCTGGCTATCGTTCACTTCGTCCAGCAGCACTGTCTGTACCTCTATGGAAGGAAGTTTGAGGTAATGCTCAGATCATGCGGCTCTCCACTATGCGCTACGAGTCTAACAGCCGTCTGGCCAGCTCTCCCGATGTATAGAAGTCATTCAGGACGACTCGTTTGTGGTTTCCTATAGAAAGGGTGTTCGCCATGTAAACGCTGACGCACTGTCACGACTGCCACCAAGTGATCAATGTGCGTGCATTACGGGTGCGGGGCGTTGCAAGCCCACTGAGACGGCTGCGTCTCGCACTACTATTGTGGCTGCAGCGGACATTGCACACACAAGCGCTGCTGACATACGGGACCACACAATTGGCCTCATCCACATGGGGGCGACTCCAGGTGGAGGATGCCTCCTTATTTAAAATGAGGCGCCATATCAATGACTTCGAGGAGGGTGGGAGCCGACAAACATTGTCCATGGTGATCCTTAGAGGGTGTCTATTGATGAGGTGGGACAGGGAATTGCAAAAATACAACATCTACTAATAGGGGTTTCCCCCTTTTTTGGCAATAAAACTGACACCTTCTGCAAGGAATCATGTTAACATTAACCATGGTTAATGTTAATCATGGTTAATGTTAATCGTGGTTAATGTGAACATGATTCCTTGCAAAAGGTGTCAGTATTGTTGCCAGAAAAAAGGGAAAACCACTATTAGATAATGTTGGTATTGGCAAAGGACGCCTCATGAAATACAACATCGTTGTGCCCACCGTTTTGCGGGGCAAAGTAATATGAGCAACGCATGAACGGGTAATGCATCTTGGTGTCCAAAAGACATTGTCGACTCTCCGGCTTACCTTCTTCTGGCCCGGGATGGCAGGAGACGTCCATAATGTTTTAAAAGGATGCACGGAATGAGCTCATCGGAAACTTCTGTCAAAAATGGCTTGTCCCCCTCTAAAATCGATCACCCAATAACTCACCCACTCACTCACTCACCCACTCACTCATTCATCCACTCAGTCATTCAGCCACTCACTCAATCACTCGTCCACCCACTCATTCATCCACTCACTCACTCAATCACTCATCCAGCTACTCACTCATCCACTCCTTCCTTCCTTCCTTGTTCGTCCATCAAAGTTGATGATGACCATGGCACGTTTGTCATTTTGTTGGGTTTTGATGAGTGCGCAGATGGCTGAAGAGGCCAATCCGAGCCCGGAATTCTCTGTGGCACACTGGACAGGTCAGGGAGGATGTAGAGCTCTGAGTTGCAGCCACACGTCCCTCCTTGGTAGATTTGCGCTACTGCCTCTTCAAGATGGCACAGGAGCTTCTCCTACTCTCACAGAGGACTGCACCGTCCTGTACTTTTCTTCTCCAGGCAGGTCTGTCCTGTGCTAGGGATTCCCAGCTTTTCAGGTCGAATCCAAAGCTCTTCAAGGAAGCTTTAAGGGTGTCCTTGTAGCGCTTTTTGGGGCCACCTTGTGCTCGCTTGCCATTCTTCAGCTCGCCAAAGAAGACTTGTTTTGGAAGACTCGCGTAGGGCATTCTGGTCACATGGCCAGTCCATCTAAGCTGTTCCTTCGCAAGCAAGGTGTAGATGCTGGGGATATTTGCCTTGCTGAGGACTTCCGTGTCAGGGATTCTGTCTTGCCACTTGATCCTCAGCAGTTTCCTCAGACAGCTCAAGTGGAGATGATTCAATTTCTTGGCATGGCGCTGGTAAACTGTCCAGGCTTTGCACCCATACAGAAGAGTTGGTAAGACAACAGCCAGGTAGACCTTCAGTTTTGTCTCCTGCCTGATGCCAGTCCTTTCCCATACCGAGTCACGTAGACGTCCAAAGGCTGCACTGGTCTTGACAATCCTGATGTTAACTTCATCATCTATGTGCACAGCGCGAGACAGTGTACTACCAAGGTAAATAAACTTGTCAACGGCTGAAAGCTTTTGCCCATTCACAAAGATGGTTGGCTCAGTGTAGGGTTTCCCAGGAGCAGGTTGGTATAGGACTTCAGTCTTCTTTGTGCTGATTGTTAGGCCGAAGTTGTTGCAAGCTGAGGAGAGGTGATCCATGCTGTCCTGTAGATCTTTATTTTAGCCAGCAGCCAGAGCAGTAATCAGCAAACAAAAGTTCTCGAACAGTGAATTCCTCCACTCTAGTTTTGGCTTGCATCCTCCGCAGATTGAATAGCCCACCGTCAAAACGGTATATGAAGTTAATCCCAGTGTTGTGATTCTGGAATGAGTCTTGCAGCATGGCAGAAAACACCATGCTGAAGAGCGTTGGTGCTAAAACGCAGCCTTGCTTCACCCCGTTTGTGATTGGGAACGGATCAGAGAGTTATTGCTGGTCTCTGACGCTGGCCATCATGCCATCATGGAGATTGCGCACGATGCCAATGAACTTGTCTGGACACCCATACTTGGCCATGATTTTCCATAGGCCCTCCCGGCTGACTGTGTCAAATGCTTTTGTTAGATCAACGAAAGCCATATATAGATCAACATTTTGTTCTTGGCATTTCTCCTGTAACTGCCGGGCAGTAAATACCATGTCAGTGGTTTTGCGGTCTTTTCTGAAACCACACTGACTCTCAGGTAGCAGACCCTGGTTTAGGTGGACAATTAGGCGGTTCAGAAGGATTCTTGCCAAGATTTTGCCAGCGACTGATAGTATGGAGATGCCTCTATGGTTGTCGCAGTCCTGCCGATTGCCTTTCCTTTTATATAGATTGATTATAGTAGTATCCTTGAACTCCTTGGGAACGGCTTCTAATTTCCACAGAGACTGGAAGAGGTCGGTCAGTTTCTCGACTAAGCGAGGCCCTCCAGCCTTGTAGATTTCTGCTGGAATGGCATCGGACCCTGGAGCTTTGCTTGAGGTGTGTTATGGCTTTGCTGGTTTCCTCAATGGATGGTAGAACAGCCAGAGACTGGTTTATTTCAACTTGAGGCAGTCTCGCAATTGCCTCCTCATTTATGCATGATGGCCGGCTGAGGACCGCGCTGTAGTGTACGACCCACCTTGCAAGTATTTTGTTCTTCTCCGTGAGGAGTGTTGTTCCATCTGAATTCAGGAGAAATGAAGTTCCTGAGTGTTGCGGACCATAGACCTGCTTGAGTGCATCATAGAGGCATTTGGTGTTGTTACTGTCAGCATAGGATTAAATCTCCTCAGCTTTTGCGCACAGCCAGGCGTCTTGCATGACTCTGAGTCTCTGCTGGACAATTCTGCGAATGTTGAGGAAGGCAGTTTTCTTTAAACTTGAGCTGCTGTCATTCAGATATGCTTTATGCAAGCGGTGTTTTTCGTCAAAGAGTGCTCTGATTTCTGCATCGTTTTCATCAAACCAATCTTGATGTGTACGTAATGGAACACCAAGTGATTCAAGGGCTGTAGAATGCAGCACGGTCTTCAGAGCAGTCCAGTCTGCCTCAGCGTCTGTATGCCCGAAGCTTAGAGACTCCAGGTGATGGTCTAGAGCCTCAACAAAGGCCAGTCTGGTGTGTTCCTGTTGTAGGCGAGTGATGTTAAGACGCTTGACACGTCTTTTTCCTTGTGGGCGTCTGCTAGGCTTAATCCGGATGTAAAGTTTGGAGATGATGAGATGATGGTCAGTCCAACATTCAGCACCACACATTGCCTTGGTCACCCTGACATCGTGCCGGTCGCTCCTCCTCATGATGACGTAGTCAATCAAGTGCCATTGGTGTGAACGAGGATGCATCCATGAAGTTTTCTTGCGCTTTGGTAGTTGGAATATCGTGTTGGTGATGAGCAGGTCAAATTCAGAGCATGTTTTCAGCAGTAGAAGACCGTTGCTGTTACATTTTCCAATGCCATGTGCACCTATGACTCCATTTCGTGATTGATGGTCACTTCCAACTCTGGCGTTGAAATCATCCAGTATCAGGAGTTTGTCCGAGCTGGCTGTGGCAGCAATAATGACTTCCAGGTCATTATAAAACTTGATTTTGATCTCGTCAGAGTTGGTCATGGTAGGGGCATAGGCACTGATGATGGTGGCCGCCTTTTTACCCAATAGGTGGAGCTGTAAGGTCATTAAACGGTCGTTTATCCCCTTGGGTTGGCTTGCCAGTTGGTTGACCAGGTGTTTTTTTACTGCAAAACCAACACCAGCATCACGTCTCTCCTCCTGGCCTCGTCCGCTCCAGAAGAATGTGTAACCTGCACCCTCTTCAGTCACTTGTCCAGTATCGGCCAGTCGGGTCTCACTAAGGGCAGCAATATCTGGCAAACTATCTGCCCACGAAGGCGGTGCGTCTCTCAGGTCTTTTTGATCCAGATGTGTCCATCAAAGTGCGCACATTACAGGCGCCAACAGTGAGTGGTATAACTTTGGTCTTTTTCATTTTATTTGTTTTTCTTTTTGTTTTTCGACTGCAAGTATGGGATCCGCCAGCTGCGGTAGGCTGGCCAGGATGTTTTGAAGCAGACAATGTTTAGGGTACCTTTTCAAACCCTTTCCTCACTACGGAGGTGAGCAGTGTGATCCTGAATAGGGCTGCTCAGTCACTCAGGGTGTTGCCGGACTTCACTGCTGCTTCGGTCCAGTGAGGGAACGACCAATATCCTGAGCCGCCTGCGTGCAGATTTGCGGCTACAGCTTCCAGCATATCCGAGCCTGCTGCTTCGTCGCTCACCCATCGCCACAGGACTTGGATAATGACGATGGTAAAAAAGTGCCATGATTTGCGCAGAGAACTTGGATTTAAGTGAGGGTGATTTGCGCAGCATTCAACCTCACTCTCTCGACCAGCCGCATCTGTACCCAGTGGCAAAACGTAGTCAAGACGACTGGAGATGGTCCTGGTTGCAGTGGAAGGTCCAAAGACCCGTTTTGGTGGAATTTCCTCCACCAGGGGTTCCACACGCCCAGGCTCAGACAAGCTGAGTTTTCCGGGTTAGTTAACCACCGCCCTTGGTTCGGCGTTGGCAGCTGCTGACTGTACCGACTCACCAGGGATGTTGAGCCTGGTGTGCGCCTACGGTTGCAGCTAGAGGGCCGGGCCAGATGGAACAAGCCTGAGGCGCAACTAGCTGGTCACTCACCGACTCACTCACTCATCCACCCACTCACTCATCCACCTACTCACCGACTCACCCACCCACCCACTCACTCACTCACTCATCCACTCACTCATCCACTCACTCACCCACTCACTCATCCACCCACCCACCCACTCACTCACCAACCCGTCCAATGACACACCCACTCACCTTGGCACTAACCTACCTACTCACTCACTCACCCACTCACTCATCCACTCACTCATCCACTCATTCACCCACTCAGTCACTCAGCCACCCACTTACTCACTCACCCACTCACCCACTCACTCATCCACTCACTCATCTACTCACTCACCCACTCACTGATCTACTCACTCACTCACCCACTCACTCATCCACCAACTTACTCACTCACTCATCCACTCACCCAATCACGCACTCGATCATTCTCTCACTCATCCACCCACTCACTCATCCATTCACTCACTCACCCACTCACTCACCCACCCACCCTGGTATCTACTCCACCCCCATCTCTATATCCCTTGAGACTCAGACACGACTGAGGCTACTTTCAGTAAGAGCATGGGGCTCTGATGTGATGCGTCGTGGGGAGTGGAACGGAGGATTATTGGAGGCTATTAGCGGGCATTGGCCAGTGATTATTTCCAGTCCGGAACAGTCCAGAACACTCGTCTGGGGAATTAGCATTGGCACGTCAAAGCCATGTCACCCCATGTTGTCCTCTATGTTCCCCAATAATTAACAATGTGTAGGTTGAGTTTGTAGATATCCGTTCGGGATTCATATAATCGGATGTTGAATGCATTCCCATCGTTTATCACCCACTCCCCTGCCTCCCGCCTAATTTCAAAGGAACATCACCACACGTATTATAGTTACTTGGCCGATGCTGTACATTTTTCCAAGTGATTATGATGATAAGCCTCCGTTCGGTATCGCCAGGTCACTCCTAAAGAAGAGCTGCATTGCAGCTCAGTGAGGCCTTACGCACGAGAAGATAAAAATAGATTTGTTTGTGGCCAGGTCGCTTCTGACAAAGAGCTACATAGCTCAGTAGCAGGGCCTTTACACCTCGTAAAATACAAAAAATAGTTGAGTTTTAGTACGGGTTCTGGATGAGTATGGGTCTTTCATGGGGTTACGTGGGTCTCCGTTGTTCTATATGGGTCTCTGGATCTCTATGGGTCTCTGAGCATCGGTCTCTGTGGGTCTCTGTGAGTCTGTAGGAACATGAGTTTAAGAGTTATTTGGCTGCTGCCTTCAATTTCCCACATGATGATGATGATGATATCATTTGTGATGGCCAGGATCGCTTCTATAAAAGAGATGCATAGCAGCTCAGTAGTGGTGTCTTACACCTACTAAAATGAAAAAAGAATTGCTTAGTTTTAGTATCAGTCTCTGTGCGTGTGGGTCTCTATCTGTATCTGTGGATCTCTACCTATGGGTCTCTATGGGTCTCTGTGGGTCTATGGGTCTCTATGAGTCTGTAGAAACACGCGTTTAGCGTATTTGGCTGCAATCATACATTTCCACACGATGGTGATACCAGCCACTTCAATTGAGGTATCATTTGTGATGGCCAGAGGTTGCTTCTGGAAAACGGCTACAAATTCACTCAGTAGTGGTGCTTTGTACCTAGTCAAATTAAACTAGTTTAATTTTTGTATTAATCTCTGTGATTGTGGGCCTCTATTGACATATGTGGATCTCTGAGTGTGGGTTTCTATGGGTCTCTATGGGTCTCCGTCAGTGTATGGGTTACTATGCGTCTGTAGAAACACGCGTTTAGCCTAATTGTCTGCTGCAATACATTTCCAGACGATGATTATGATGATAATCTACTTCATTGAGCTATCATTTGTAATAGCCAGGGGTCGCCTCTGAAAAAAGTAATTACATAGCTCAGTGGGGCCTTGCACCTGGAAAAAAATATATAGATTAGTTTTAGTATGGGTCTCGATAAGTGCGGGCCTCTAAGGGTCTATGTGGGCCCTGTTATTCTATATTGGTATCTGTGGATCTCTGAGTATGCGTCTCTATGGGTCTCTGTGGGTTATGGGTTTCTATGAATCTGGAGAAACACCTGATTTAGAGTTATATGTCTGCTGCTATAAATGTTCACATGGTGATGATGATCCACTTAGTTGAGCTATCATTTGTTATAGCCAGGGGTTGCTTCTGAAAAAGAGCAAAATGTCAGCTCAATGGGGCCTTGGGGGCCATCCAAAAATTACGTCACGCACCTGAGGGCGGGGGTCAGACATTTGTGACGATGTGTGACGAGGGGGGGTGAGGTTTGAGAAATATGACGTCGCATCAAAATGTGCAACTTTAAATAAATATAGACAACAAGTTCTACTTAATTAAATAGACGTTTTAATAAATGTTTTCTCCTACAACATCAGAGGGCAGCGCCACATTAAATACGCACTACAATGACAATAGTTTTAAGCGATTTTAAGCATGTTTTATTTTTCTAAATGGAAATATGGTTTTGAGGGGGGGAGGGGTAGAGTTTTGTGTCGTCATGTTTGAGGGGGGGGGGGGGGCT
>CM025680.2:1315751-1327095 GCA_014621495.2 Entosphenus tridentatus | reverse complement strand
TCCCTGCTCCCCCTCCTCTTCTATCTTCCCCCTCCTCCTCCTCCTCCTCCCTCTTCCACCCTCCTACCTCCACCCTCCCCGCTCCTCTCCCCCTACTCCCTTTCCCCCCTTCCCTCTCCTCCCTCCTCCTCCTTCCCCATCTCACCCCTCTTTCCTCCTCCTCCTCCCTCCTCCTCCTGTACAGATATTGATTGATCGGATATCGATGGATCAAATATTGACTCATCAGATATCGAGTAATAAACTCAATGGTCGTCATCAGGACAACGGCAATAACAAAAATAACGAAGCGAATAGAAACGTCAGGGATAATACAGATATCGATCGGTCACATATCGAGCGATCATAAATCGACTAATCCCACGTAGATTAATCAACTCAACGGATGAAATCGGCTCGTATTTTTTCTCTCTCCCCCCCCCGGCCCCTCCTCTCTGCCCACTACCCCATTTTCCTCTTTTCTGCACCTCAGTGCTCCGTATTTTATGGATTATTGGGTAAGCCGCTCTTTGCAGAGATGCTAAGGGCACTTGAGCGCCACATAAATGCTAATCCTTATCCCTAATTACTTAGCAAAGGAGTCTGCGTGCACGCCAATGTCGTGTCGGCCGGGGTTTTCCCATATAAGCATTATTACTACTGCCTCGCGTGACGTGTCTCCAAAGAAGATCGATAGATAGATAATATAACTAAATAAGATATACAAGACACAGGATAGATAGGTAATGTTACAGTAGTCGCTATCATTTTTTTACCCTGCGCGACGAACGCCTATCGAGCAGATCGAAGAACGTGATAGAAGATCGATAGATAATACAAATAATAATAAAGAATATATACAAGAAATAAGAAAGATAGAATATATAATACAAATAATACATTAAAAAATATATCGAATATAGATAATACTAATAATAATTAAGAAGCTATGAAGAATAAAATATGTATCGAAAATAGATATAATAGATACAAATACAATGTTACAATAAAAAATGTTTAATGAATATTGCCTACCATAGTGTATTGCTTGCTTGAGGTACGTTATAGCTTGTAAAGATTACATCTGAAAAGATTCAAACCCCTTTTGAGACATTCTACTGAAGCAGGGCTATGATAATAATGTAACTCACCCACCCACTCACTCAAACACCACCCACTCACTCACCCATTTACTCACTCACTTACCCACTCACTCACCTACTAACCGATCCACACACCCACCCACTAATTCACTCACTCACCCATGTATTTATTCACTCACTCACCCACTCATTCACCCACCCACTCACTCAACCACCGATTTACTCACTCACTCACCCACTCACTCACTCACTCACCCACCCACCCACTGACACACTCAATCACTCACCCATCCACTCACCTACTCACTCACCTACCCTTCCACCCACCCACTCGATCACCCATCCACCCACTCACTCACCCACCCACGCACTCACCAAACTCACTGACCCACCCACCCCACACACACACCCACTCACCATACACTCATCCACATACCCACCCACTCAGTCACCCACCCACCCACCCACTGACTCACGCAACCCACTCACTCACCCAACCACTCACTCACTCATCCACTCACCTACTCATTCACCCCATACACACCACTCACTCACTTACTCAGCCATTTACTCACTCACCCCAGACAAACACACACCTACTCACTCACTCATCCACCTAACCACCCACTCAACCAACAACCCACCCACCAACTCACTCACCTACCCACTCACTCACCCACCCAGCCATCTAAACAGCCACTCACTCATCCACGCACCCACTGACTCACTCAATCACTGACCCACCCACTCACTCATTCACCGACCCACCTACTCACTCACCCACCTACCCATCCGCCCACCCACTCACTCAATCACATACTCACCCACCCACTCACACAACCCACCGACTAACCCCACACCACACACCCACTCACCGATTCGCTCACCCAACCACTCACCCACATACACACCCACTCATTCAACCCAGACACACACCCACTCACCCACCCACTCACCCCAGACACACACCCATTTACCCACCCACTCACTGACTCAACAACTCACTCACTCACTCACCCACTGACTCACCCTCTCACCTATTCACTCTACTTTTACACACACCAACTCACTCACTAACCCACTCACTAACTCACCCCAGACAAACACACACCCACTCACTCACCCAACCACTGACCCACTAACCCACATACCCACTCACTCACTCACCCCACACACTCACTCTCCTACCCACTCAATCACCCACTCACTCACCCAGTCACCTACTCACTCACTCACCCACCCACCCACCTCACACACCCACTCACCCACCCGCCCGCTCACCCACCCCACACACACACTTAACTGCTCCCTCACTCAGTTAAATGTGTACCGCAGTGGCTACGAGATGCTAACTCCCTCGCCTGGTATGGAGGAGGTTGTGGCTTCGATCCCGACCCTCAGGCCTGTTGCTGTACATTTGAAACCTGCGTCTCTGTCTCTCTCTCCCCATGGTCGCTTGGATTTTTCTCTGGGTCCTCCTCGGTTTTTCCCCCTCCACATTCAGAATAAAGGTCACGCGTTTAGAGTAATTTGGCTGCGATACATTCGCAAGTTACGATGATGATACGCGGCTACTGCGTTGAGCAGCTATACTTGTGATGCCGAGGTTGCTTCTGAAATAAGTAATATTTAAAAATACTTTTTTTAGAAACACGCTTTAATGAAATGCACCGTACGAGTAATGGTAGAACTCCACGACTCCAGGAAGTGGCCCCTACGCTTGCCATAACGTAAGGGGCCGTGGTGATTAACAGCCAACGTGAGTTGAGCGTGGGCAATTAGACCCAAGCCGAAACATAAGATATACAAAAGATTGCTTCAAAATGTATATGTTTTAATGATAGAATATAGTATTGTCATCAGTATGACATACGTATGCCAAGTTTGCAGTCGATACGACATTGGGAAGTGGGTTAAAATTGAGTTACAAGATTTGAGGATACGACAACAGACATAGTTGAGGATACAACAGACAGTGAAATTTTTATTTAAAGCTTTCGTGACTGCAGGGATTCATATTCTTGATTCTTTCGGTAAAGTCACGAAGGAGGGACACAATAAAATTATTAAAATATATATTTGTATTATTTTATTATTTCCCTTCTACGTGATTTTACCGAAAGAACCAAGAAAAACAGACAGTGAGTTAAATAAAAGCGTGTAAAAGAGCGACATATCTCAGTAGGGCATTACACCTCGTAAGATAAAAACATTATTGAGTACGTCTTCTACCCTGCACGTGTCCTCAGTGTAATCACCATCACCATGGTCTATCCACTGCTGCTTGAAGATCAATGGGATGACGATGATGTCTCTACCCTGCGTGTGTTCTCTAATCCATGTGTTCCTCCGTCTCTCAGTGTAATCGCCATCACCACAGTAAATACTCACCCACTCAATCACCCACACAACCTACTAACTCACTCACCAAATTAGCCACTCAATCACTCACCCACCCACACACCGACTCACTCACCGACTCACTCTCCGACTCACTCACCCACCCACTCACCCACCCACTCACCCACCCACTCACCCACTCAGTCACCTGCTCACTCACCGACCCATCCACTCACCCACTCAATCAGCCACTCACTTGCATACTCACCCACTCACTCACTCAAGCAACCACTCACTTGCACACTCATGCACTCACCCACTCAATCACTTAATCACCCAAGCAGCCAGTCACTTGCACACTCACTCACCAACTCATACACCCACTCGCTCATTCAACCTCCCATTCATTCACACGCTCAACCACTCACTTAGTCTACCACTCTTAACAGACTGTTTTGGCAAGTGCTGCTCGTAGTGAATAGCAGCACCTATGAAGGCCGGCACTGTGGCACATGCCAGGGGTGGGTGGCCAGCACCACGCCCGCCCACCTGCCCGCCTTTGTCTCACCAGTGGCGATATTTACTGGACACACTGCACCAGGTACTCATTTGAGGCTGAGTCGACCTAGGGGAGGCCTAGGACCGGTTGAAATAATTGTTGCTGGTGTTGGTGGCTGTGAGCAGCCAGGTTCATGGTATATTTGGAGTTTGTGGTGTCTCTCTCTCCCCATGGTCGCGTGGATTTTTCTCTCCGGGTCTTTCCGTTCCCCGCCCCTCCTCCATATTTACAATCAACGTCACCACGCGTTTGTAGTAAAATTTGTCTGCTGCTATGCAATTCCACACGACGATGATGATTATTATAAGCCAACTTCTTTGGGCTACTGATCAAATAAGCAACGTAGCTCAGTAGCGGGGCCTTACCTTCTAAAGTAAAACATTGTTTAGTTCTATAGTTGATTTAGTATTATGCGCTTCAGAGTTATTTGGCTGTTACTATTAATTGTCGACACGACGATGACGATGATTAAATCAGCCACTGCGTTGAGCTATCACTTGTGATTGCCAGGTCGCTTCTGAAAAATAAGTTACATAGCAGCTCAATGGGAAATTACTCCTGGTAAAATAAAATTACTTTCGATTTAGTATGAGTCTCGATGAGTATGGGTCTCCATGGGTCTTTGTGGGTCTTCGTTGTTCTATACGGGTCTCTGGCTCTTTGTAGGTCTCTGAGTATGAGTCTCTGTGGGTCTATGGGTTTCTATGAGTTTGTAGAAAGACGCGTTTTAAAGTGATTTGGCTGCTGACGTACATTTTCTCCACGATGATGACTATAAACAGCCATATTTTTACATTTGTTCATAGTAGATTGTGAGCCGTTGGTCCTTCAGCTGAGCTGCACTCCCCTGGCAAATCACAAAAAAATAGACCCAGGTGCCATGGGTCGACTGAGATGACTGGCCAATGCACCATCTGTGCCCCCTACTGTGCCAACTTGCTGTGTTTTATCCGCCCGGCGCTCCACTCGTTGTTGTGAGCGTCGCTTCTCTGCCCTGCATTCTTGTTGGAGGGCGACTGCCTCCAACTGCCCAATAGCGTCCTTAATGAGCCTCCTTCACAGAAGCCGATCTTGTCACTGCTGGTACCAGTCATCTGCAAGTCCACTCAGCGCCATATACTCTTGTGTCACATTACTGATGTCAAACTGGAGCTCATCATGAGCACACTGCCCAGGTATGGAAATTCTCCACTTTCGCCACAACTGCCCCATCACCAATGTAGAGTTGAGGGGGTCGAGAGTTTGATGGCACAAAATACCCAGGCAGGCACTTCGTATTGGTGGGCTGATGGTAAGGCCGCACCTCTTAGTAGCACATTCCAGGTTTAGCAGGACCTCCAACTCCTCCTCTGAGTGAGCAGCAATCACTAGATCATCATGAATATATAACATGGTTGACCAATAAGGAGCCATTCCTTGCCCGCACCTGAGCACCGATCAGCCTTCCATTGTATATGTACTAGATAGAGATTCCTCTGGTACAGTCATAGAAGGCTTTGCAAATTACGTTGTTGGAAAACATGTAAAAATTAGGTAAGCGGCAGAGGATATCCCTGTCGCACCCCAAGGTGAATCGGGAATGGTTCTGACTCCCGGGCACGTAGTTTTATCTGGGCCTGCCCACCTTCACGAAGGCCCTTAATGATTGTGAGCTGAGAGTCAGGGACTCCAAAAGCACGAAGAACAACCCAGAGCCCAGGCGTATTGATGGTAGCATAGGCCTTGACCAGGTCAATAAAGCAGAGATGTAGGTCTTGTTGGAATTCCCTACACCTCTGCTGTAGAAGACAGACAGAAAATATGGCATCTGTGCAGGACAGCCCTAGCCTGAAAGAAAAATGTTGCTCTGCAAGCCTCTCCTCAGCGTGCCTGGCAAGGCGATGTTGAATAATCCTTTCCGGAACCTTTACCAGCACACTGAGGAGGGAGATGCCCCTGTAGTTGTTAGAGTCTGTGTGGTCCCCCTTTTTAAAGAAGGGGGCCCAGGAGGGGTCCACGAGGGCATCCTTCCAACCCTTCTAATCCTGCGGAAACCATCCAGTCATCTAGGCTGTTATTGTGATGTCATATAGGGCAGTTTGCACACAAACGCCACCCTCCCTCAGCATTTCGCTTGAGAGACCACCTCTGCCTGGTGCTTTTCATGTTCTCAGACTCTGGATCGCCTTCCGTACTTCCTCAACAGACGGCACTTCAGCCATTCACTCACAGGGGGTGACTACTTCTTCCAATATTTTAGGCACAGCAGCCTCAGCATGGTCATTTCTACTTTGCCCCATTATGTTTTCCAGGCAGAGTAATTTTCCCTCCCCAAGACCTCACAGAAATGCTCAGCAAATCTGCAAACCTATTCCTGGGGGTCGGTGATAGGATCACCCTTCTTTCCCATAATGATGGTGAAAGGTGTGGAACTGCAAGTTTTTTTTTTTATGGAGTTAAACAGTGATTTGTGATCGCAAGCTACTGAGGGAAACTCCATCTCCTCAGCAACCCCACGACCACCACCCATCCTTGAAGGGCCTCATGGCTCTCCGAGCCTTCGAACAAAGGCTGCAGTAAGCCTCCTCATTTTCTGACGTGGGATGCTGTAGACAGTAGGTGTGGGTCTGTCGCTTTTTCTCAGCCAGCTGGAACACCTCCTCCATCATCCAGGGTCTCTGGGAAGATTTGGACCGTGTAAAAAAAGCAGCCATTGCCGCGGCATGAGCCACAGTCCTAAACCTCACCCATTTCCCCACCGCATCAGGAGGAGGTAGGAACGACGCCAACCCCAGCTGCAAGCGATGATGAAATTCTCACTTGGAACGTTCATCAGCTAGCCGAGACCAGGCAACTGTGGGTTTGAATGGGGTCCAAGATGTACACACCACCAGAGTAGAAGAATGGCAGGTGCATCTTACAGATAATAAGCAGATGGTCAGTGGGTTAGCTCCACAGTTGGTCCGGGTGTCAAGGGCATGGGCCCGCATCCGCTGTTCGATCACTATATAGTCCAGCAAATGTTCCTGCTTGAACTCGGCCTGCATCCATGATGTTGCGTGGATACACCATTGCCGGACCAGCGTGTTGGTCTGCACAGAAGTCTAGTAGCCTCCTACCGTTGTTATTGAGCTGATCTGGCCCATGCCTTCCAATCAATTAAGCCCAGGTGTCAGCATAATAACCCATTCAGGCAGGAAAGTCTCTCAACAGGATCACTCTATTCGAAGGGGCCACTTTAGCTAGTACCTGTGAGAGGAGGTCATCAGAGAAATCTGACTCATCGGCTTTGCCTGCATCCCTTTACTGATGTTCGCCTTTGATGGGGGCCTAATGAACCATGACCACCACTCCTCGCCTCTGCTTGATGGGAAGGTGAGCCCGCAATAACCTGGCGCATACAGCTTCCCACACCAACCTGCCACTCTCCCATTTACAATTCATAATTTTGTTTAGAAAAAGAGCCACTTCCTGTTTTTTGGCAGTCTCCTACCCTGAGTAGAGGACTGTCCAAGCCCTCATGGTGACTGGAGCCAGAGCCGGTCCACCTGAATAACGCAGAGATGCAGACGATACTGATCCAGAGGAGTGGCAGCCTTTCCTTCGCAGTGAGCAATCAAACATTTCACATGGCCACTTGCAGTGGCTTTTTGCTGTTCATGGAGGAACCCCGAGGGTGTGGAGTCAGTTCCCTAGCTTTGGCAAATGGGGTCTGGTCAGGAGATGTCATAGATGCCTGTCCCCCGGGACCTCCGGCACAAGCTTAGTTAGATTTTTTCAATGTAGTTTAGTGGTACTTAGGTTGACGTTGGAGGGGTTACTAATCCCCCGTACCTATCCAGAGCCCCCGTTGGCTGCTGTGGTGGCTACACATGCCATGAGGGGAATGGCCAAATGAAATTGGCCTTCCCCCCATGGCACTGCTCATCATAGCATTACCATCTGGCAACACCGAGGAGGTAGGGGGTTGTTTTGCCAGACACACAGACGCACACTCTCACGCATACAAACTCACATACTCGCACACTAACACAAAGAAAAAGATGCCCCGTATAGCCTGTAACAGACTGTGGGGGCAAGTACTGTTAGCGAGTACCTATGATGGCCAGCACCACGCCCGGCCGTCTTTGTATCGATGTTTATACATCGCACCAGGTACTCATTCGAGGTTGAGTCGACCTAGGGGAGGCCCATGACCGTTTCAGATAATCACCACTGATGTTGCCCGTGAGCGGGAATCGAACTTGGGTCGCCAGGTTCATAGCGCAGCGTGCTAACCACTACACTACCGCTCCCCACACACACACATATACACGCACACTCACTCACTCCCGCACACACATATACACAACAACAACCGACATTCGCCACTAAGTGGCGGTGACGTCACCAAGATGCTTGTGCCATGTTGAGGCCACATGAAGTGTCGAACGCCCCCTGGCAGGAGGTCACGGGGCAGACCCAGTGCCACGGGTCGACTGACTGAGATGACTGGTTGATGCACCACCTGTGCCCCCTACTGTGCCAACTTGCTGTGCTTTAGCCACCTGGCACTCCGCTCGTTGTTGTGAGTGTCGCTCCTCTCTCCTCCGTTGTTGTTGGAGGGCGACTGCCTCCAACTGCCCAGTAGCGTCCTTCACGAGCCTCCTCCACAGAGGCCGATCTTGACACCGCTGGTACCAGTCATCAGCAAGTCCACACAGCTCCACATCTTCCTGTAACACATTACTCCATCTCTTCTCTATCCCGTGCCGCGCCCGTTTAGTCCCCTTGATCTCGCCGAACAAAAGCTGTTTAGGCATGCGGTGGCTGGGCATGCGGACTACATGACCCAGCCAACGCAGCCTTGCCTGCCGGAGGAGCTCATCAATGGGACTTTGTCCTGATCTTTCAAGGATATGTGAGCTCCTCACACAATCCAGCCTGGTTAAACGCAGGATGGATCGTAGGCAGGCCAGCCCAAACGTTTCTAACCGGCAAGATGTTTCATTAGGGGGTCCACGTTTCGCAAGCATAGAGAAGGGAGGGAATTACTGTGGCCGAGAAGACATGGAGTTTCGTTCGGAGCAACAGACCAGGTAGCTTTCATACAGCGTTACACAATCGATGAAAAGATAATGCTGCTCGACTGATTTGGAGAGAGACCTCTGTTGTCAAACCAAAGCCGGTCATGAGCCCACTGCCCAGGTATGGAAACTCTCCACTCTCTCCACAACTGCTCTAACACACATATACAAAGAGCCCTAGTATAGCCTTAACAGACTATAGGGGCAAGTGCTGTTAGCGAGCACCTATGAAGGCCAGCATGGCACACGAGGGGTGGGTGGCCAACACCACGCCTGGTCGCCTTTGTCTCCCCAGTGGTGATGTTTACACATAGCACCAGGGACTTTTTTGAGGCTGAGTCGACCTAGGGGAGGCCCAGGACCGGTTCAGATAATCGTCACTGGTGTTGGCCTAAGCAGGAATCGAACCCAGGTCGGCAGGTTCGTAGCGCAGCGCACTAACCGCTACACAACCGCTCTTCACTACACATATATACGCACACACACACATACACACACGAACTCACGCACACTCTGAAACACAAACCCACATAGCTCACTCCTTTTTCCGAACCCCAGCACCACCTGCAGCTTGGCCCAGATCAGACGCACGGAACAAGAATAAGCAGATTAGTAGATTAGCTATATTCCTGTGTTTGTGCGTGTGTCTCTGTATCTGTGTATGGCTGTGCGTATCTGTTTCTATGTGTATGTCTGTGGAGGAGGAGGCTCGTGAAGGACGCTACTGGGGCAGTTGGAGGAAGTCGCCCTCCAGCAACAACGGAGGGCAGAGGAGTGATGCTCACAACAACAAGTGGAGTTCCGGATGGCTAAAATAGAGGAAGTTGGCACAGTAGGGAGCACAGGTGGTGCATCGGCCAATCATCTCAGTCAGTCAACCCATGGCACCTGAGTCTGTCCCGTGACCTCCTGCACCTAGCCTGCCACAGTGGGGAGCACAGCTGGTGCATCGGCCAATCATCTCAGTCAGTCAACCCATGGCACCTGGGTCTGTCTCGTGACCTCCTGCCAGCCGGAGTTCGTCACCTTCACGTGGCCTGAACGTGCACATAGCTTGGCACAAGCACCATGGTGATGTCACCGCCACTTAGTGGTAAATAGCAGTTGTTGCTTTTGTCTGTGTGTCAGGACCAACACCAGTGATAGCGATTAGCTGAACCGGTCCTGGACCTCCCCTTATCCCCTAGGTCGACTCAGCCTAAAATTAGTATCTGGTGCAGCGGTGTGTTTGTGTAGTAAACATCGCCACCGGGTGGAGACAAAGGCGGTCCAGCGTCGTGTTGGCCACCTACCCCTTCGTGTACCACAGTGCCGGTCTTCGTGGGCGCTGCTACTTGCTACACACATCACTCGCCCCCAAGAGTTTCAGATACACGGGGGACGTTTGCCTTGGTTAGTTACAGCTGTGAGTGGGTGAGTTGGTGAGTGATTAGGTTGGTGGATAAGTGGATGACTGAGTGAGTGGATGAATGAGTGAGTGGGTAATTTAGTGAGTGGACGAGAGAGTTGGTGGCTAAATGAGTGGGTGAGTGAGTGGGTGGTGAATGAGTGGGTGGGTGGATAAGTGAGTGGGTGAGTTGGTGAGCGAGTAGGTGGGTGGATAAGTGGACGAATGAGTAGGTGCATGGTGATATGTATTTTTCTCGTGTGTGTCTATGTGTGTGCTTTACACGCGTCTAATCGTCGGCAAGAAAGGCGGAATGGGTTTTACGCTCACAGTCCTACGATGGAAAGCATTCGACGGCTGTTACGTGAGGCACGTGATGGATTTGCGGGGCGGGGGCGGTGGGGGGAGACACGTGCCACGTGGGGCGATCGTGGGGGGTGGGGGTGTTAGTAGGTCACGTGCATGTGGACACGTGGAGCCAGTGGAATTGTACACTGCAGAGGAAGTGGCTGGGGGGGGGAGATTACGAGGCACGCACACGTGACTGGTGGGGGGTGGCGTACACGTGGGCGACGGAGGCACGAGGCACCGCGTGCACGTGTATTTGAGAAGCCCCGATCACTCTCACTGGCGCTTAAGCCTATCTCATAGCCCTATAACGAACACCCGCTCGTTAACACTGCTCACCCGCCCTATCACTCACTCTCTAGACATGCCCTTATCACTCCCACTCTAGCCAATACACGCTACACAATACACATTGTGCAATACACACTGTACAATACACGGTATACACAACACACTGCGCAATACACACTGTACAATACACGGTATACACAACACACTGTGCAATACACACTGTACAATACACGGTATACACAACACACTGTGCAATACACACTGTACAATACACGGTATACACAACACACTG
>CM025680.2:1297214-1315741 GCA_014621495.2 Entosphenus tridentatus | reverse complement strand
CACTGTGCAATACACACTGTACAATACACGGTATACACAACACACTGCAATACACACTATGTAATGTACGCTATGCAATACGCACTATTCATTACACACGATGCAATGCAGACTATACAATACACAATATGCAATACACGCTATATAGTACGCTATAGGATATGCTTTTTTTAAAGGAAGATTTACGATGTTAATCCATTTTAACATTTTTTTTCCCAGGTAAGACCCCACTGAGTTATGTAGATTTTTTTTCAGAAGCGACCGGGCTATCACAGGTCATAGCCCAACGAAGTGGCTTATCATCACGTGGACATTTATAGTGGCAGCCAAATACTCTTAACGTGTGATGTTGAGTCTGAATATGGAAGGGAAAAACCCCGAGGACCTGGAGAGATATTCACGCGACCACGGGGAGAGAGAGAGAGACAGGCAAACTCCAAATATACAGCCGGCGTCAGGGATGAGATCGAACGCACGACCTCCTGTATACCAGGTGAGGGAGTTAATGTCTTGCCACTCACTCATGTATCTACTCACTCACTTACCCACTCACTCACCCACCCACTCACCAACTCACCCATTCACTCACCAACTCAGCCACTAATTCACCCACCCACTCATTCATCAACCCACTCATTCACCCACCGACTCATCCACTCAGTCACTCACCCACTCACTCGACCAATCACCCATTAACCCCCTCAGCCATCCACGTATCCACCCACCTACCCACTCACCAACTCGCCCACTCACTTACCCACTCATCGACCTACTGGCAGACCAATGCACAGGGACAGCTGATACTGACCAGGAAAAATATAAAGATCCCTCGTATAGCCTTAACAGACTATTGGGGCAAGTGCTGTTAGCTAGCACCTTTGAAGGCCGGTATGGCACACGAGGCGGTGAGTGGCCAGGACCACGTCCTGCCGCCTTTGTTTCCCCAGTTGCGATGTTTATGACACACTGCACATTTCACGGAGTTAATGTTAATGGTTAAGATTTTGACATGAATGAACAACTTTTGGATGTTTTTCCCTTAAGCCCAAATTAATAATCTAAAAAAACCTGTTATACTGCATATTGTTAGTCTTAGAATTGTTGATTACAAGTCACACGTGCTGAAACCGAACAAATATGTTGCCTCCGGTTCATCAAAAATCCAGGAGATGACCTCTACAGTACAGTAGTTGCATATCTTTACAGTTGGCATGGCGTTTTATTGATTATGATTGGCTGTGTCTTCCTGGTCACTAATGCAGATAATCGAGAGTTCTACTGCGTGTAAAAAAAAGTTTCCAACTTAGAAGCAAGAAAAAAGGTTACACACATAGAAGAAGAAGACCTGCAGGCAGTGATGAGAAGGAAAACTGGCACTATTTGGACACACACACATATAAGGAATCCGTGAAAGAGAATAAGAACCTGCTAATCACAGAGTAATTAGGCTTGACAATGACAACGTCATGAGAGAGATCGGCGCCAGAAAGATGTGGCGCTACTACTTAAGAAATATTGGCACTTAAAACACAGAGAGAGGAAAGTGGAAACAACGAAAGATAAAATGTGCAGTGGTGGACATACCTGCGATGGTATGTCTGCCCCATGGATCGTGATGATGATAGACTACACTATATTCTACACTAGTATACATTATGCTATACACTACACGATACACTACACTATTATACACGGTGCTATACACTACACTGTAAACTGTACTATTATACACGATATACACTACACTGTTATACACTACATTACTGTACACTATGCTACTATACAATACTATACACTACACTCCTCGGATGTGCACTAATTGAGCAAGATTGTCACTTACAAGACAGAGTGATGATAGCGGAAATAACAAAAGACGAAATGTGCCGACTACGTACCACCTGCCCCATGGATTGTGATGATAGTGGTGAGGATGATCATGACATTTCTACATCATGATGATGATAAGCCACTTCATTATCATTTATAATGGCCAGGTCGTTTATGTAAAAGAGCTACGCAGCTCAGTGGACCTTACACCTGGTAAAATAACAATTGTTTAGTTTTAAATGGAGTTTGGCCAGGCGACCTCTAGGTATGTACGTATGTTGAACTTCTTTCGCACCGTACACAGTCAACCACGCTAATCGTAGGCGCAATTCAGAGTCTATGGACAGTGTTGAGTCTATGGGCAGTGTTGAGTCTATGGACAGTGTTGAGTATGTAGGTAGTGCTGAGTCTATGAGTAGTGTTGAGTCTATGGGCAGTGTTTAGTCTATGGGTAGTATGTATGTTGAATTTATTTCACACCGTACATAGCCAACCATGCTAATCGCAGATGCAGTGTAGAGTATATGGGCAGTATTGGGTCAATGGGCAGTGTTGAGCCTATGGGCAGTGTTGAGTCTATGGACAGTGTTGAGTATGTAGGTAGTGCTGAGTCTATGAGTAGTGTTGAGTCTATGGGCAGTGTTGAGTCTATGGGTAGTATGTATGTTGAATTTCTTTCACACCGTACATAGCCAACCATGCTAATCGCAGATGCAGTGTAGAGTATATGGGCAGTATTGGGTCAATGGGCAGTGTTGAGTCTATGGGCAGTATTGAGTCTATGGGCAGTGTTGAGTCGATGGGCAGTGTTGAGTCGATGGGTAGTGTTGAGTCTATGGGCAGTATTGAGTCTATGGACAGTGTTGAGTCTATTAGCAATGTTGAGTCTTTGGGTAGTGGTGAGTCTATGGGTAGTGTTGAGTCTATGAGCAGTGTTGAATCGATGGGTAGTGGTGAGTCTATGGGTAGTGTTGAGCCTATGGGCAGTGTAGAGTCTATGGGCAGTATTGGGTCAATGGGCAGTGTTGAGTCTATGGGCAGTGTTGAGTCTATGGGCAGTGTTCAGTCGATGGGCAGTGTTGAGTCGATGGGTAGTGTTGAGTCTATGGGTAGTGTTGAGTCTATGGGCAGTATTGAGTCTATGGACAGTGTTGAGTCTATTAGCAATGTTAAGTCTATGGGTAGTGGTGAGTCTGTAATAGAGGACTTCGCCGACACACTGCTTGGTCTCCGTCTCTCTTTATTCCCGTTGACGCTCGCACTCCGCTGGTCCCGACAGCAGACCGGCTGCTCCTCGCGCGCGTCCCGCACGCGCTCTCTTGTCAGTCGCACCGCTCCCGCAGAACACTGGCCGACGGTGTGATCGAAGCTCTTCCCGCCACGTGGCTGATGGCGCAGATACCCTCCGGCCACCCAACGTGGTCCAGCTTTGTGACTCCACCAACTGACCCGGAGCCCTTCCTGGATCCCACCTATATTCCCTTCACCGAACCTTCCAGATCCGACCTCCACATAGCGCCTTGCTGGCTCCGCCCTTAGGTTCCGCCCCTGCTCACCTCGCATCCGATTGGACCGGAGGTGAGCGGCGGACCTTCACATACGCCCCCATACTGGGCCCCGCCCCCCAGTAGTGGTGAGTCTATGAGCAGTGTTGAATCTATGGGTAGTGGTGAGTCTATGGGTAGTATTGCGTCTATGGGTAGTGGTGAGTCTATAAGTAGTGGTGAGTCTATGAGCAGTGTTGAGTCTATGGGTAGTGTTGTGATATTATGGGATATCTGCAACCATGGATTGTGATGATAATGATAATGATTTTGATTTAAAGCTTTCGTGACTGAAGGGATTCATATTCTTGGTTCTTTCGGTAAAGTCACGTATTTTTATTATTTAATTATTTCCCTTCTACGTGACTTTACTGAAAGAACCAAGAATAATGATAATGATGATACATGTTATCCAGACAAATATAGCACTTTAACGAATCAGCTTTCTACAGGGGCAATGCTAAGTGAGCTTTGCCTGTATTCTTGACCATCTGTAATCGTCCCTTATAGCCACGAAGATGATTTAAGTTTGATTGTCGACATACAGTATATTCAAAACAAATCGATGTCTATGAGTCTCGACATATGTCTCCAAGCCGCTATGCATGTCGATGACTATCTATGTATGTCTACGAGTCTTCAGGTATGTCTCTACGTATATGGACGGCCATCACATTACTAGGTCTTCTGTGTGGCACAACATTGCGCCTCAAGTCTCGAGCAGAAGCGTCTGCACAAAACCAGCTGGTGGATACGTGGCTGAATGCAGCCATGAGGGCGACCGCAAAGGCCGTCAGAAATCCAAAAGGTCACAAATAAACAAGGACATCTCCATGCCACCACCGCACAGAGTGCCTCAAATCCCTGACAAATCCCCCCCCCCCCATCTCAGGCAAATATGCAAAGAACCTCCGTGATGACGACAATGACCACCGAAGCATGATGACGAGCGGGAAGCCCTGGGGCAAAAACATGCAACCTTGATGCAGAAATCCATCGTCAGCGACGCCAACCACCACAATCCTCCAAAGCCAGGATGTGACCTACCGAAGATAGGTCCCCGGCTACTCCTCCTCCCTCCTCCTCCTTCTCGAATCGGATCCAGACACCCCATGGATAGACTTCTGGACACTGTCTCCACGAAAGGAACTATTAATGAGAGGTCCAGTTTGGCACGTAGTAGTGGGGAAGCAGCAGCACGGCTTTCGTGACCAATATTATTCGTAATAAAGAGGTCTTTTTTTTGGGTAGGGGTGGGGGTTAGATCGCGTGAAATATAAATGCGTCTTTAAACCCTGGCAGCCACCACCGGACACAGCCAACTGGCAAGGTTTGTCACGTAAACAAAACGTGTCGATTTGCCAGATGGTGCTGGCTGGTTGATGTAATTACCGGCGGAACGTCAGGGTACTCAAATTGTAAATGCTGTGGACTTAACTCTCCAACACACAAGTGGGGCTGCAGTAGTCGTCTTGTTTACGTGACAAACCCTGCCGGTTGGCTGCGTGTCGGGTGGTGGCGGGTTAACGACACATTTGTACGTACCTCTTATGAACGAGAGGTCGAGTTTGTGACTGTGATGGTGGTGCGAAATCATCAGACTGGTGTAAAACAGAATCATGAGCAGACTGCCCCAATCAGATCATTCGAAGGCGATCTGAAGCATTTCCAGGTGGCTTACTCCTGAAGCAGTCGAATGGGGGATATCAAATCTCGACATCAATTTGTAACCCTTGCTGCAATCCCCAAAAATGGTATACGAAAGAATACGTATTCATGCATGTCTATGAGTCTATATGTATGTCTATGAGTCTCTACGTGTCTCTTTACGAACCTCTATGTATGTCTGAGTCTTTATGCATGCACATGAGTATCTACGTATGTCTATGAGCAACTATGTATGTCTATGGGTCTATACGTGTCTCTCTATGAGTCTCAACGTATGTATATGAGTCTCGATGCATGTCTATCAGCTACTATGCATATCTATGAGTTTGGACGTGCCTCTCTATGAACCTCTATGCATATCTATGAGTCTATACGTATGTCTATGAGCCTTTATCAATGTCTATGAGGCTATATGTATGTCTATGAGTCTCTAAGTGTCTCTCTATGAGTCTCTGTATGTCTCAGTCTCTATGCATGTCCATAAGTATCTATGTCTATGAGTCTCTATGCATGTCCATGAGTCTCTATGTATGTGTAGTGACATCACGGATGTCACTGGATGGTGCCGGCCCTAGAGAAGCATGGCGTGCGATGTACTCACATCGCGGACATCACGTATGTAGCAGCATCATGCATGTCACTGAGTAATGCCGGCTCTAGCAAGGCACGACGTGTGATGCACCGTCATTGCGGACACCCTGTAGGTGAGTGTAGTACTAGCCCTAGTGAGGGCTTGGTGAGCTCTGGGATAGCACAATGGCACCATGCATGGCGTGCAGTGCTGTCTCCTACCGCAGGGAGTGGGAGAGTGTCAGCCCAGGGACAGGGTTACCCTGGGCCATGGCACGTGACCGGTAAAGTCTACAGGGGGGCCCCCAGGTGGGGGCTAAGGAGTAGTCACGTGTCCAGGCAAAGTTGTCTCAAGAAGAGTCAAGAGAGAGCTAGAGCTTTCTAGAAGGGCCAAAGGCGGAGCCGGCCCCGACCCGGGAGCATATAAGCCGGGTCCTCGCAGGGACCAGGGTTTGTTGTTGCTACCCTCATCTGAAGATCGACGTTCTACGTCCAGAAGAGTCTCCAACACGTTCGGAATCCAAGCCGGGGTCCGGTCCATTGTAGCTAGCTCCCAATGTGTTAGTGTAGTTAACCGGGTGGTCCACCACCCTAGGCTGTTATCTGGTAAACAGGCAGCTACCCATTTGTGTATTCGTGTTGCTGTAATAAATGTGTTGCCTCTAAGAAGTACATCTTGGACTTAGTTGGGCCCACTACATATGCATATGAGTCTCTACGTGGCTCTCTGTGAGACTCTGTGTATGTCTATGAGTCTCTACGTATGTCAATGAGTCTCTATGCATGTCCATGAGGCTCTACGCCGTTGACAAAATGGCGGCCACTTGCTGCGGGCGAAATGGCGGCCGCTTAGGCGGGGCAAGAAACCTGCCGGTTCCCACGCTGGCGCGGCGGTGGAAGGTGAGCCGTCCACCTGCAGCCCCTGCATTGCGGCTCCTCTGGAGGGGTGCAGCCGACTCAAGTTGTACGACCAGCTGCGCAGCAGAGGAGAGCAGGTGTGCGAGGTGGCCGGTGAGGTCGGGCCACCCCTCGTCGGCTGGTGGTTGCGAGGGGCCGGCATCTGCTCCCGCTTCTCTGCAGGTGCCGCAGCCTCGGGACAGATGACCTGGGGCCCGGATCCTGAGGCTGTTGAGGGGATGACGTTCTTCCTTTTAGCAGCTTTTGAAATGACGAATTTTCTTTTTCTCAGCGCTTCTGACACCAAATGTAGTGACTCAACTCGGAGACAGTAAGACTTGGAGACAATTATTTTATTTAACGAGCACCATCGGGATAATACACACCCTACGTGGGTACACACTATTACTTTTGCTAGACTATACACAACACTAGCCATGTAACACTGATGGCGCCGAACTGAGACAGCCAGCAACTATCTAGCAGCGCAATATTGAGTGAAGATGGCAGCGACAATGATGAAGAGACGACAGCGACGATGGCAACGGGATGGTAACGACGACTATCTTGAAAAGCACGATGGGGATCCCACTTCCAGCAACAGCCACGAAGTCCCTCACAGAGGCCCCTCTCATACTCTCAGCGTGGCCTGGGTCCGCTCCGGCCATGCCCCCTCTCTGGCACCTACTTCCCGATGGGCTCCCCCTCTGTGACCTTTCCCCTAGATGCCCCCCTCTCATGTCTATCGTGGCCTGGTGACGTTGGTACTGCCATACACCGCAGTTACCCTTTATCAACAGCAGCCAACGCTATGCCACGACACGTGTAGTGACATCGCGGGATGTGACTGTGCAGTGCTGGCCTTACAGAGGCATGGTGTGCGATGTAATGACATCGCGGACACCGCAAGGGTTTGGGTGTAGTACCGGCCCTCGGGGGGCCTGGTGAGCGCTGATTGATAGTGCTAAATGGCACCATGCTTGGCATGCAGTGCCAACCCTACAGGACAGGATGTGGGAGTGCCGGCCGTAGTAATGAGGTTACTGAAAGGCCATGGGGGCTAGGGGGGTCACGTGGTTGGGATCCAGATCCTTCCCGAGGATTCTGGAAGGTGGCCGTCCGTGGCCAAGCACGGAGCCAGCCATGCTGCAGAGAATATAAGCCGGGTCCCGAGAGGGACCACGGTTGTTGTTGTTCATCCTGGAAGAAACCTTCATCTCCATTCTCCGTTCAACAAGTCTCCAACATGTGGACCTGGACCCGAGCTGTTGGTCCCGGTTCATAGTAGCAGTTACGTTGTAGCTAGTGTAGTTAGCTTGGTAGTCACCACCAAAGGTTGTTATTCTGTTAAGGGGATGTTACCCCATGTGTTGGAGTTAAATAAATGTGTTGCCTCCAAGTCTACATCTGCGACTCATTTGAACTCACTGGAGATGTATATGAGTCTTTACGTGTCTCTCTATGATCCTCTATGTATGTCAACGAGTCTCTATGCATATATATGAGTCTCTAAGCATGTTCATGAGTCTCTATGCATGTCCATGAGTCTCAACATATGTCTGTGAGTGTCTATAAGTATCTATGCACGTGTAGTGTAATAGCGCTGGACAGCAGCGGCAGCTGTGGTGGACAGACAGTACACACGCCGGTGAGCGTGAGCATGTTGTGTGTGATGGCAGAGTAAAGGACCCCATCTGGAGGCCCCTGGAACCTGCTAGCGGGCTCGAGAAGGGAGGCACGGTCAGGTCGGGGCAGCCAGGCCGCACTGGGAGAATAAAAGGAGCTGAGAGCGGCGGGTCGCGGCTGCCGGTTCTGGAAGTGGACTCGTCTCGTCGTTGCTGTTGTCTCGTCGCTGATCGTCTCTGCTAGATATTGCGCTACGAAGGACAGTAGTTGTCTATCTCAGTCAGTTAGATGGCTTGCGCTATGTATAGGCTAGACTAAGTAACGGTGGAGAGTGTGGACGAGACCGTGAAAGTTGTTAATAAAGAAGGTGCTTCCTAGAAACTCTGAATCGTTGACACGACACATGTGTAAGTCTCTACGCACGTCGATGAGCCTCTACGTGTCTCTCTCTCTGACGAGTCTCTACGAGCCTTAGCTCAGTGCTCTGGGTGAGTGGAGTGGATAAGCCTCGTTGGGTGGGTGGGAGTTGGAAGGAGCGATGGGTGTGGGATGGGAGGAGGGGCCAAACACGTGCACCCCCCCTCCTCCCTTGAGCCCTAATCTCGTGCGCTCGTGCGGAGGTGATTAGCATCAGGATGGGGTGGGGGGATTAGAGGTGGGGGTGAGGAGGATGAAGGGGGGGATGGTGGTTATTTAAGGTGTGGAGACAGGGTGCAGAGACACACAGAGAGGCAGAGAGAGAGAAAAGTGGAAACACACGCGGAGACAAAAGACACAAGCCGAGACGTGGGAAGACACAGGGGAGAGACACGTGGAGACAGGAGACACGCGGAGACACGCAGAGACACGGAAAAGGGACAGCCATGCCTTCTCTCTCTGTCCCCATTCACTCACTGACGAGCAAAACTTCCTCGCAGCACCAGCATTGCTCGAACTCCACCACCTCCTCGCAGCCCCTCGCCTCCTCGCTCCTTCGCAAAGAGAAGGGAGAGGAGGAAGGGTCCTTTGGACGTCAGGAGGAGGGAGATGATGTGAGACGTGAGGAGGAGGTGGAGGTGGAGGAAGAGGGGGAGACGTTGAGACAACAGAAGGAGGTTCAAGATCACCAGACGTTAGAACATCAGGCGGAGAAGTTGATGTCCCACGAACATCAAGAAGAGGTGGTGGCGGAGGAGGAGGTGGAGGAAGAGGAGGTGGAGACTTTAGACCTCCAGAAGATCAAGGAGATCTTCAGGCGCCGCGAATATCAAGACGGCGGACGCGAGGAGGACGACGGCTCGACTGAAGGTCGACGGTCCGACGACGATGATGATGATCACGATGATGAGGATGAAGAGGCGGGTGAAGAGGAGGAGGATGAGGAGGAGGAGGACATCGTGAGGTGTGGCGCTTTGAGGCCCCGTAGGCACACGCTACCCGCCAGCGAGTTCCGGGAGCTGTGCGAGGCAGACGCCACCAGCGTCTTCGAAATCGAGAGAGAAGGTGAGCGCGTGGCCGTGTGTGTCTCTGTGTGTGTCTCTGTGTGTGAGTCTGTGTGCGAGTCTGTATGTGTGTCTGTGTGTGAGTTTGTGTGTGTGTGAATACACGCGTGCATGTGTGTAGGTGTGTGTGGGGAGTGGTAGTGTAGTGGTGTGCGCACTGTGCTATGAACCTGGCGACACGAGTTCGGCTCCCGCTCACGGCCAACATCAGTGACGATTATCTGAACCGGTTCTGGGCATCTCCTAGGTCGACTCGGCCTCAAATGAGTACCTGGTGCAGTGTGTAAACATAGTCAATAGGGAAACAAAGGCGGCCGGGCGTGGTGCTGGCCACTATCACCCCCTTGTATGCGGTACCGGCCTTCATAGGTGCTCGCTAACAGCACTTGCCCCAAGAGTATCTTAATGCTTTGAGGGGAATCTTGTCTTCGTCAGTGACGGTTGTCTCTGTGCATTGGTCTGCCAGTAGGAGGGCGACGAGTTGGTGAATTAATGGATGAGTGAGTGAGTGGGTGATTGAGTACGTAGGTGAGTGGACTGGGCGCCACGGTGGTTAGAAGATGTTAACTACCTCGCCTGGTATTCAGGAGGTCATGGGATCCCGACCCTGATGCCCGCATATTTGGTATTTGCATGTCTTTCTCCCGTGGTCGCGTGGAATTTTCTCTGAATCCTCCGGGGTTTTCCACTCCACATTTTTTAATTAACATGCGCTTAGAGTATTTGGCTTCTATGAATTTCTACGTGATAATAATCCACTTTGTTGATATATAATGTGTGACTTCTGAAAAAGAGCTACAGAGCTCAGTGGGCTTTCTCTGGTAAACTACAAAGTTTAGTTTACTAAGTAGGTGGGTGAATTAGTGGGTGGATAAGTGGATGACTGGCTGGGTGGGTGGGTGAGTAGTGAGTGAATGAGTGATTGAGGCAGTTACTTAGTGAATGAGTGAGTGGGTGAGTGACCGGGTGAGTGAGTGGGTAAGTAGGTGAGTGAGTGGGTGGGTGATGCAGGAGCCCGAGTGACCATGCTGACCGAGACTTTCTACCCTCCTCCTCCACCTCCCCTGTCCCCCCGTGGATCGCAGCCTTCGTATCGGTGTCTGGCGAGTGCCCCCTGCGCGAACCGCAGCTGCGCTCCTTCCTGCGAGCGTGTCCCGAGCTCTCGCTCGGCTGGTTCGAGCAGGGACGTCTCTCCGCCTTCATCATCGCGTCGCGCTGGGACAAGCGGCGACTGTCTCAGGTGAGACGGAGAGAGACGCACCGAACGGGCCAGTGGGACGCACGTGCAGACAAGCAGGGGCCAGTGGGTGGCTGGGTTTGTGCGTGTGTGTTGAACTTCTTTGGCATTGTACGTAGCCAACCTGAGAGCATTGTAGTGTATAGTAGTTTAGTGTACGGTGTAGTGTACATGTGTAGTGTATAGCAGTGTAGTGAATAATAGTGTAGTGTAGTGTATAATGTAGTGTATAGTGTAGTATACAGTTGTATTGCAGTGTAGTGTATAGTGTAGTGTATAGTTGTGTAGTGGGCAGTGGATAGTAGTTTGTATGTGCATATGTTGAACATTTTTGTCACCGTAAGTAGCCAACCGCGCTAATCGCAGGTTGCAGGAGAAGGACAACACATTAAACACAAAAATAAGCAGCAGTTCTATAGAAATTAGTTTTTCAATCTAGGTGCTGATTTAAAAGCGTGTAGCTCCCAGTGGCATCCTAATATCCGAGGGAAGAGTGTTCCAGACGGCCGCAGAAACAGCGCAATCTGAAAGTACGGGAATGCGGTGACCGTCTTTGTTCTATGGCTAGCCGACGCTGCGAGGATGACCAGAGTTCGCGTGATGATCGTTTACGTATGAGCAAGTGGGAGTGTGGGTGCGTGAGTGGGTTAGAGACACAGGGATGAGAGGGAGGGACACACGGGGACACGGGGATTCCATGAAGAGGGAGACACGGGGAGTGACTAGGAGACACGGGAGCCACACCCACTTGCCCACACACGCCCACACGTGCCCTCGACTCGTACTTTTCTGACCTTTGTCTCTGGCCCCCCACTTTCTCCTTCTCTCTCCTCTCGTCCCTCCTCTCTCTCTCTCCTCCCTCCTCCTCCTCCTCCTCCTCCCCACCATCCACCCCACCACCCAACAACAACAACAGGAGTCCCTGGACACACACGTGCCGGGCGGCTTGTGCGCCCACATCCACGTGCTGGCGGTGCACCGCGCCTGCCGCCAGCAAGGCAAGGGCTCCGCCCTGCTGTGGCGTTTCCTGGCGCGCCTCGAGCACGGTGGCGGAAGTGGCGTTGGCGAGCCGCGACGACCCAACGCACTCTCCCCCCTGGCCACACCCACCTCGCCCGTGACGACGCCCACTTGGCCCAGGGGCACTCCGGCGTTTCCTACGCGGGTCAGGGACATCTCGACCACCGCTGCCACAACTGCAGTGGCTGCGGCTGTGGTTCCTCCTACCCCTGCCGGGTACCCCAGGCGGGCGTTGCTCATGTGCGAGCGCGAGCTGGTGGGCTTCTACGCACGCGCAGGCTTCCGGGCACTGGGTGCCTGTGCCGTGCACGTGCCCGGGCTCACCTTCGTCGAGATGGAATGGCGGGCGAGCCGTCGCGCGCTCGGAGCGCGGAGGAATAGCGGTTGGTGATTTAGGCTGGCTGGCTGTCTGATTGGGTGTCTGGCTGGCTCCCTTGAAGAGGACGCTGCTGATTGGCTGCCACCAACAAAACTCACCTACCAGCCATCCGCCACCACCAGCCAACCACCCACCACCGCAGCCCATCACCATTACCACCACAATCACCACCACCCACTATCCACCATCACCACCGACCCACCACCACCTACCATGACCACCACCGCAACCCACCATAACCACCACCACCCACCACCGAAACCCACCATCACCATTACCACCACAATCACCACCACGACCCACCACCACTTACCATGACCGCAACCCACCATAACCACCACCAACCACAACCACCAATCAGCAGCACCACCACCCTTTGAAGACCCCAAAGCCAGACTAACTGGCAAAATGGGTCCCAAAAAAATTATTTAAAAAATACCTCTTGAGGCCAGACTATCGGTCATATACCGACTATAATCACCCAGGAATGTCTGTCAATGCTCGTGACGTCACTCCATATCGACCAGCCCCCCTCTTTAATAATTATTGTAAGGTGACGTCCTCCAAATGGACACTCCCCTCCTCACATTAATAATAATAAGCGACTGACGTCACTCCACATGGGGGGGCCGAGGCGCCGCGTCCCCCCTCCTCGGCGTCAACTTACAACCCTCGCTACAAAGGCAGAACCCTCACGTCACGCGATCTCCGTAACGCTATTGAGACATCAAAGTAAAAAGGACGTCGTGATGGACAAGGGATTATAACCTTAAAATGAAATAGGTCTGTGTCACCGCGTCCTTGCAAATTGCACACGCATTAATGCAATTAATATCACGTCGCTGTCTGCTTTTTGCTTGCAAGTTTAAGATGTACTGCAATACACCCGTCCTTGGATGGGCAAAAGGCTAGATCTTTATAGAGAGAGAGAGACAGGAGAAAAGTCATAGGTCGCTATGTGAATCTATGGATCTCTCTCTGTGAGTATATGGGTCTCTGTGTGAGTCGATAATTCTCTGTGCGAGTCAGTGGGGCTCTGCAAGTTTAAGGGCCTCTGTGTGGTTGTCTGCAATTCTCTATGCGAGTCTGGGATTCTCTATGCGAGTCTACGCGCCTCTGTGTGAGTCTGCGATTATTTATGCAAGTCTACGGGCCTCTATGTGAGTCTGCGATTCTCTATGCGAGTCTATGGGTCTCTGTGTGAGTCGATAATTCTCCATGCAAGTATGTGGGGCTCTATGCGAATCTACGGGTCTCTCTATTTAGAGTCTGCGATTCTGTATGTGAGTCTGTTATATATTGTACATAATATAACTGCTTCCCAACGCATCTAACGTACATGACATACACCAACATGGTTATTCTGCTACATGTAAGAAAATTCACGATACACTTACACGATGGTACTGCAGAACATTTCATATGCATTATATATATGTCTCTTAACTGCTGGTGCGGAAGAGTCCGGAGGAGGATGTGAAGAGGCGATGTTCAATTGTAAATCTATGCGCGTCTTTGTCCATGAAAGATGCGGTCCGGAGATGTTTCTCCGTGTCGGAGCCGTGAATATTGGTTTCTGAATCTGTAAATACCCTCCCTTTGTGCGCAGAGGTGAATTAAACGGCGTGTCTTTACCATACCGAACGCGTGTGGCGCTCAGAATCGTGAATGTGTGTGAGGCTTGAAGTCTGTAGGGGTGTGTGGAGCAGGAGGTATAATAGTTTGGTGGAAATCAGCGGGCGGGTGGGTGTGGTTTTGGGATTGTGGGTGGGGATAGAGGGCGGGTGGGTGTAGCTATGTGCGATAGTGGGTGGGTGTGGCTGTGTGTGGCAGTGGGCTGGGATAGTGGGCAGGTAGGGTGTGGCTTTGGGATAGTGGTGGGGGGGGATAGTGGGTGGGTGGGTGTGCCTGTGTGCGAAAGTGAGCGGGAATAGTGGGTGGGTGGATTTTAGCTCCGTATTATAGTGGGCGAGAATAGTGGGTGGGTGGTGTATGCGTGATAGTGTTTGGGGATAGTGGGCAGGTGGGGTGTGGCTTTGGGATAGTGGGGGTCGGGGGATAGTCAGCAGGTGAGGGTGGCTATGTATGATAGTGGGCGGGGATAGTCGTCAGGTCGGTGTGGCTCAGTGCGATAGTTAGTGGGGGTAGTGGGCGGGTGGGTGCGGCTGTGTGGGACAGTGGGCGGGAATAGTGGTAGGGTGGGTGTGGCTCTGTGTGATAGTGGGTGGAGATGGTGTGGGTGTGGGGCGTGGCTTGTGTGCGCTAGTGGGCGGGGATAGACGACGAGGTAGGGTCGTGAGTAGGCCTCGGCAAGGTAAGGTAAAGGGTAAAGGTGTCGACATGCCAAGGGGTAAGGTAAAGGGTAGGGTAAAGGTAGCTCGGAAGAATTACCCGGTAGGGTAAAGGTAGCGTGAAGTATTACCCGGTAAACACAGTACCTTGTTTACCGCTAAAAGCTCCGTGAGGCAGTCCGTGGCCTCCATTTAATAAGCAATATTTAAAGAAACTCTTTTTTTTTTTAAACACGCTTTTATTAAATGTACTAGTAATGGTAGAACTCCACGACTCCAGGAAGTGGCCCCTAAGCTTGCCATAGCGTCAGGGACCGTGGCCAATTATAGCCAACGTCAGTTGACCGTGGACAATTAGACCCAAGCCGAAACATAACATATAAAAAAGAATGTTTAAAATATATATTTGTTATGATATAATATATTGTCATCAATATGACATAAGTATACCAAGTTTGCAGTCGATACCACATTTGGAAGTGGGTTAAAATTGAGTTACAAGATTTGAGGACACAACAACAACAACAACAAAAGACAGTGAGTTAAAAAAAAGCGTGTAAAATTGGAATCATAGAGAGTATTCTATATGAATAAAGCGCTCTACCTAGCATTTACCGTTATGAACCTTTTTCATGTGTAGTAGTACCCCAGTAATTACGCTGTAATCGGGTAATTTGTATGGGGTAAGGGTTAAAGGTAGGGTAAAGGTAGGCTCGTTGCTTTTTAACCTTTTACCTTACCTGCTAAAGGGTAAAAGGTAAGGGTAGAGTGATTGTATTGTGGTAAGGTAAAAGGGAGGGTAAAGGTAGGCTCGTTGTTTTTACCTTTTAACTTTTACCTTATCTTGCCGAGACCTATGCGTGAGGGTACTTTGAGTAAAGTCAACAAACCTTCTAGGTCGGTTAACAATGGCCATGTCCCGGTGTTGAACGAAGCATAAGCTTGTGCTCGACTCAAGCACTAGCCCAGAAGAAGGGGCTATTTGAGTCCTGGGAGGGGCTACCCGAGACGTGGGCTGGGCTACCGGAGTAGTGGGAGGAACTACGCGATTAGTGGGCGGAGCTATGTGAGTAGTGGGAGATGTTACACGAGCAGTGGGAGGGGCTTCCTGAGGAGTGGGAGTGAAATAAATAGTGGGCGGGGCTACCCGAATAGTGGGCGGGAATAATTGAGTAGTAGGAGGGGCTACATCTACGGAACCCCTTATACTGGTCGGAACCTTACACCAGCCCACAGGGGATTATTGTGTCCGTCCGTCGTGCATCAAAAAATGGGAAGGGTGGGGCTGGGTGGAGAGGGGCTGGGGGGGAGGGGCTGGGTGGGGAGGGAGGGGCTGGGAGGGGAGGGTGGGGAGGGGTTAGGTGGGGAGGGTGGGGCTGGGTGGGGAGGGAAGGGTGGGGAGGGGCTGGGTGGGGAGGGGCTGGGTGGGGAGGGTGGGGCTGGGTGGGGAGTGGGAGGGGTGGGGCTGGGTGGGGAGGGGCGAGTCACCCCGTGGTGCCCTTATACAACTCAACGTTAGACCTACTCATGCCGGCTTGTGCCCGCCCTCACAGTCGGGCATATTTGCGGAATACACCACGCCGCCGTTGACCCTGGCCATTGACCGAGCAACCCAACGTTCCTACCAGCTCCCTTGCGCAGGAATGTGTTTGCTGGTTATTAAAATTATACATGAAAAAAAAGGCTTTTGAGGCTAGGTCGACCTAGGGGACGCCCACGACCGGTGCAGATAATCGTCACTGGTATTGGCTGTGAGTGGGAATCGAACTCGGGTCTCCCAAGTTCGTCGCGCTAACCACGACACTACCACTCCCCACACACATAGACACACACGCATATACATAAACTAACACACAGACACAACAACGGCGGTTGTGCCAGGCTAGGTGCACTTTGAAGCCATTGAGTGAAAGTGTCCAAGGCCTGCCGCTGACAGGTCATGGAACAGACCCAGCAGGTGCTATGGGTTGAGATGCACCATCTGTGCTCCCCACTGTGCCAGGCTAGGTGCAGGAGATCATGGCACAGACTCAGCAGATGCCATGGGTTGGCTCACTGAGATGGCTGGGCAGATGCACTACCTGTGCACCCCACTGTGCCAGGCTAGGTGCAGGAGATTACGGGACAGACCCAGCAGGTGCCATGGGTTGGCTGAGATGACTGGCCGATGCACCACCTGTGCTCCCCACTGTGCCAGGCTAGGTGCAGGAGGTCACGGAACAGACCCAGCAGGTGCCATGGGTTGACCGACTGAGGTGACTGGGCAGATGCACCAGCTGTGGTCTGTGCTCCCCACTGGACCAACTTTAAATCCACCCGGCGCTCTGTTGATTGTCGTTGTGAGCGGCACTCCATTCATTGCCCTCCGTTGTTGCTGGAGGGCGACTGCCTCCTACTGCCCAGTCACGTACATCACAAACCTTTCCACTCTAAAATCCTGCTGCATAGAAACCGAACTTGACAACCGCTGGGGGTATCCTTACTGGATACACACAGAGATCCAAAAAACACAGAGACACAGATTCCCCGTATAGTCTGAACAAACTGTTGGGGCAAAGTCTATCAGCGAGCACCTATGAAGGCCGGAACTGTGGCACACGAGGGGGTGGATGGCCAGCACCACGCCCGCCCGGCCGCCTTTGTCTCCCCAGTGGCGATGTTTACTACACACCACTGCATCAGGTACTCATGTGGTGGCAGAGCCGACCTAGGAGAGTCCCAGGTCCGGTTCAGATAATCGCCACTGGTGTTGGCAGTGAGTGGGAATTGAACTCGGGTCGCCTAGGTTTCTTATGGCAGCGCACTGCCGCTCTACACATTTGTAGTGGGTTAGATTCATTCTAGATTTAAAGCTTTCGTGACTGCAAGGATTCATACTCTGGTTTTTTCGGTAAAGTCACGTAGGTGAAAAATAAAATAAATGAAAACAACTCAATTGAATTGAATCACGACGTTTCGGGCGCAACACAAGCGTCCTTCTTCAGGTGGGGACAACATAGCTTAAGCGGTTGTGCTACGTTGTCCCCACATGAAGAAGGGCGCTTGTGTTGCACCCGAAACGTCGTGATTCAATTTAATTTAGTTGTTTTCATTTATTTTATTACATTTTTCACCTACGTGACTTTACCGAAAAAAACAAAGTGTAGGGTTCAATTCAGGCGCACACTGGAACTTTGGAGGCAACACTATTTATTAGCTAAACACAACGGGTAACTCTTGACATTAACAGGATAACGGCATAGGGTGGTAACCACCGTTCCGAACTTAGCTTACATATCTGGACCGGAGTCCGAGGATCGTAGATGGTGGCTTCATCTCAGAGTTGACCCAGCAGAACAGCATAGAACAGCCATACTATTTGGTTATTTCGGTAAAGTCACGTAGGTATAAAATAAAATAAATTAAATCACGACGTTTCGGGCGCTACACAAGCGTCCGTCATCAGGTTGGACAACCACAGCAAGAAACAATTGCTGATGTGGGCAAGAGGGCTGCTGTGACAAGAGGCTATAAAGGTAAGAGAGGGGGGAGGAGCCAGGGAGGAGAGATAGAGAGGGGGGGTTGGGTCGGGCGAGCAAGGAGAGCACGGCAGGGGGGGGGGAAATGAGCGCGGCTGGGAGTGGGAGGCTGCCAGTTCGAGAGGGGGGAGGAGCAAGGGAGGAGAGATAGAGTGGGGGGTGTGGGATAGGGCAGCCCAGCTCTCCGTTCACACCCCGCATGGCCGGCTCCGCCCCAGGCAACGCCCCCCTTCCCGATCCTTCGGGAAGGCCCGAACCCCAACCACGTGACTCCCCTGGGGCCCCCCTTTATCCGGTCACGTCTTCTGTTGGGTTCATGCAGAGTGTCATGGCCCGACACGACCCCCGTGACACCTGCCTACAGCCCCGATACCGAGCCAATACAGGAGTGTCGTTCTGCACATTCTCGTTCACACACACATGTATGGGGCCGTCCATAAATGACGTCACGCGATTTTTGACGATTTTT
>CM025680.2:1277796-1288176 GCA_014621495.2 Entosphenus tridentatus | reverse complement strand
GGGGGGTTGAGAAATGTGACGTCACATCAAAATGCGCAACTTGAAATAAATATAGACAACACGTTCTACTTAATTAAATATACTTTTAATACATGTTTTCTCCTACAACATCAGAGTGCAGTGCCACATTAAATACACACTACAATGACAATAGTTCAAAGCGATTTGAAGCATGTTTTTTTGTTGGGGGGCGGGGGAGAGCTTTGTGACGTCATATTTGAGGGGGGGAGGGTCTGACTTTTTGTGACGCCGTGTGACGATGGGGGGGGGAGTGGGTCAAAAATCGTCCAAAATCGCGTGACGTCATTTATGGACGGCCCCCAGGTGCCATGGGTTGGCTGACTAAGATGACTGACCCATGCACCACCTGTGCCCACTACTGTGCCAACTTGTGGTTTTAGCTGCCCGGCGCTCCGCTCGTGGTTGTGAGCGTCGCTTCTCTGCCCTCCATTCTTGTGCGCAACAAGAGCGCACACGTGTGGTCACCACATCTACGCCTCTATATAAGGAACGAAACAGGTGGACTTCACAAATCTGGCTGATGAAGCTAGTTGGAATTACGGGCTAAAAGTCGTATTCAGATTGTAAATGTTGTGGCTTGGCTCTCCAACACACCGGTGTGCTGTACTAGTGACGAACTTCGGCTCATCCCTCTGATTGATTGATGGCCCAGGCGGCGGAGCCTATCCCACCGATCGGCGATCGGCAGTGAACTCTCGTATTACACCAGTATTAAATGAATGGGAATAAATGTGATGTCGTCACTGTGTGAGCCCAATCAGGTGCGAAGACCAGAGGGGTGTCGGTGGTTGATGTGTTCACGTTTGGTGTTATTATTTTAATCTCTGCATTAAGTTCCTCTTTTTTTTATTACATTTAATTAAGAGTGTGAATTGTGACACAAGATCTGCTGAGACAGCTTTAGCCTTCCGTCGGCCAAAGTTTCCTGGGGAGGAGTGCGACTGGGTTACCGAAATACAGCTGTAGTGCCACCCAATACAGTAAGTCTTCAAGAATAGGAGTCTTTATTTCTTCCAGCACGAGACCCACACACACGCGGGGTCTTCAAGGGTTCCCTTCATTCATCCCCCTTATATATCCCTCAAGCCCCTTTCCCAAAGGTTCATTAACCCGCTTTCCCTCCATCCAATCATCTTCCCACTTTTCCTAATTCATCTCCAAACTACCACCCTGTCGATCATCCCGCTCTTTCCATTTAGTATTTCTCCCTCCAATCCCCTTCAATTCCCCCCTGCCTTGAACCAATCCCCTTTCAGGCTCCGTTAAGTAACAAATCAGAGTTCTTGTTTTACTTCCTGACTCCATAATAGAGGTTTTTGGGTTAGATCGCGTAAATATATAAATGTGTCGTTAAAACCCACCACGACCCGACACAGCCAACTAGTTGTCACGTAAACAGAACATGCCAATTCGTCACTAGTACAGCACACCGGTGTGTTGGAGATCCAAGCCACAACATTTACAATCTGTGTATGACGTTTCACCAGTAATTACAACTAGCTTCATCAGGCGACAGCCAGATCTGTGGAGAAGTCTTACTGTTTCGTTCCTTATATAGAGGTGTAGATGTGTTGATCACCCTTCTACGCTCTTGCACAATGTGGGCGGGGGGGGATTACTGAGGCAACTTACATTATGCATGTGCATTATGCGAGCCCTTTGAACTTGTCCATCCTGTTTATTGTGTTTATTAAAATAGCTCTACCAATGGTAATCCCTATTGAAGTATGCTACCCTTTGTCGGCATGCATTTAAATAATGTACTATTTGCTGATTCGCTTCCACACAGCACTAAGGCGGTAGCTATCCGAACGGTTAAAGTTATTTTGACTTCTTTCAATTTCGATAGATTCTCTAATTAGTCTTGGCCAGTAGTAACTGGTTTTGCACGAAACTTGAACATTATCAAAATGAATAATAATAGGGTTTTTTCCCTTTTTTCTGGCGACAAAACTGAAACCTTTTGCAAGGAATCATGTTTACATTAACCACAATACTTGTAGTCAGAATGCAAACAAAAAACAACACTCTGATAATTTATGCATTGTCCTTGGAACTGATTGGTCCACACCAGAGACAGCTTTCCTTAGAGCCTAGTCTCATACGGTGTTCGACCAAAGGCGCACAGTTCAAAGACAACGCACTATCAGAGTAATGAGGGCTCGAGGTAAGCATCTACATCATGAGGCCTCCTCCTTTGCCAGTACCAAAATATACTAATAGGGGTTTTCCCCTTTTTTCTGGCAACAAAATTGAAACCTTTTGCCAGAAAAAAGGGGAAAAACCCTATTATTATATTTTTGTACTGGCAAAGAAGGCCTCATGATATTATCAAAATCAATTGAGTGTCCTTGTTGGCATGCGTGTTCTGCTACTGCTGACAGTTATATTTGGGATAATTTAATATGTTTCTGATGTTCTTTTAGTCTCGTGCTGATCATTCGTCCTGTTAGCCCAACATAACTTTTACCACACGCCCAGTTAATCCCGTGCACACCTTCTGTTGATAGCTTCGGTAATACATCTTTTGTACCAGATATTAATTTCTGTATCTAACTCGGATGTTTTGTTTTTCCAAACATCTGGCTAGTTAATAAGTTACTCCCGCAATGTACGGTATTTTTCATCGTTTTAATTACTTTGGCAGTTTCAATTCTCTTGTTATTTGATTTGCAGCGCTTCTTTAACATGTTGAATTTCACTTCTCAGACTGTCACCATCTCACACTTCTTAGCTCGATGAATGAGCGTCTATGATAAGAGCAGATTGCTGTGCGGGGTGATGGTGTGACTCTGCATTCAGATAGGCGTCAGTATGCGTTTTCTTTCGGTAAACAGTGTGTAATTTTACCATTTCTACCCCGTCTGAGCAGAATATCCAGAAATGGTAGAGTTTAGTCAGCTTCCACTTCCATGGTGAACTGGATAGATGGGTTTTGCGAGTTGAGATGATTTTGAAATGCGTTCAATGTATATTTGCCGTGTGGCCAGTCCACCAATGTGTCATCCACATATCTAAACCAATCAAATTATTTTAGTGTGCTTGTAGCTATTGCTTTTGTTGCAAAATCTTCTATGTACAAATTCGCTATCACAGGAGACAAAGGAGAGCCCATTGCTGCTCCTTCCTTTTGTTTATAGAAGTCACCTTGCCACAAGAAGTAAGTGTTCTTTAGACAGTGTTCATCTCGTCTTGGGATATCTTTGGCTAAACCTATGTTCGTTACCAGAGGGTTTTAATGACACATTGATATATTTACGCGATCTAACCCAAAAACCTCTATTATGGATGATATTGGTCGCGAAAGCCTACGTGTTATACTTCCTGACTGTCCATGTCATGCACGCAGGGCCATATTATCCAACCGTCAAAGTAGGCACTGTGCCTCAGGTCTACTCACTCACCCATTCACTCAGCCCCCACTGACTGAATGATTCACCCGCCCATCAGCGCCGTATTATCCAATAGGTCATAATATTGAGGCACTGTGCCCAGGGTCTACTCATTTACCCCCTCACCCAGCCACCAACACATTCACTCATTCACCCATCCACCAGGTCCGTATTATCCAATTGCACTGTGTCTAGGGCCTATGAAAAAGGTTTGATAATGTTTTGTTTGTATAACAAACATATAACCAAGATATATTTTTAAATAAATATATTCATATGGCTGCAAATTCTTAGCAGTGGTAACAAGTCATTGACTCGTTGTGAGGCATATTACACCTCACATAACATTCAAACAAATCTTTGAGGCTTAAACGAAAGCAAAGCAATATGGCGTTTGCCATGTGTCAAAACTTTCGATTTGTTATTTATGAAAATGAACAGCATAATTTTAAAGCCGCGTAATCTTATATGATTATCAAAGTTAACAACATAGTTGAAGATTGTATTGCTTATATTTTTAGGCTTGCCTTGTTTATTCTCAACAACTACTTATCTGCGGCACACAGGGCGCCGACATTCAATGACGGCACAGACTAAATAATGTACCATATCAGGAGCGAAATTTGTGCAGCAGCTGGACGAAGCAACGCGTGAAACAAGCAGAGTGACAGCAGTGGTAGTAGTGACATGGGGCACTCGTGCCAACTGGAGAGAATTTTCACTGAATACCGAACAAAACAGAAGTGCCTAGTGCCTACAATAACTTTAACTTGGCCCTGCATTCACACCGTCTTCATAACGTCGGGTGAGTATTTTCGATTGTAATTAGATTACTACACAACATAAGCAAGTGGCATTAACCACCCAAAAGACAGGTTGTTTTTTGTTGAAGTTAAATCGTGCGAATATAAATGTGTCGTTTAAACCCAGCACTACTACCCGATACACAGAACCAATAATTAAACGGGTTTGAAACGTTTTTCCGCCGTTTTTCTGCCTGCTGTATTTTTTAAGTTTGTGTGTCTCTCTCTTTTTCTCCGTGGTCGCGTGGGTTTATTTCTACGTCCTCCAATTTTTTTCCTCTAAATTTAGAATTAACATGCATTCAGAGTTATTCAACCATTGCTATACATTGCCTCATAAGCCCACTTTGCTGAGTTATGATTTGTGATGGCCAGGTCACTTCTGAAAAATAACCAATACAGCTCAATGGGGGCCTTACTTGGAATTAATAAATAAATACACATATGATTTAAATATCTTCTGCACAGTGCTACACAAACCAATGGAATGGTCGTGCCACTCAACCTGATTCAAAATTGCACCTCCACACATAGGCGAATCCCTCGCGTGCAGCCGCCGTGGAAAGCTTTTTCGAATCTACGTTTGGCGCAGGGGGTCAAAGAAGAAGTTAAATAATTGTAGGAGCCAGAGTACATCTCCCCCCCCCCCCCGTCGAATCACCGATTAGGTGAAATGTAAATGGCTCTGGCTCCTGGCTATTCGGCTTTACTGCGGGACCCTGCCCAACCATCGTGAAGTTAATTTTCACGATCCTGAGCAGATGGTCAGTACAAATAATATTCCAAAGCCTGGCCTACTTAAGATATTATAGGGCCTTTGGCTCTGTCAATAAACAGAGATGTAGGTACCGTTTTAAATTCCCTGAATATCTCCTTGTAGCAGATGAACATAAAATGGTCGTCTGGAATGCTCTTCATTTCAATGCTAGGAAGTCATGGGAGATATGCACTTTTAAATCATCTCGATTTAAAACGAACTTCTTTAGAACTGCTTGTTGTTGTGTTTAGGTTGTTGTCCTTCGCCGCACCTCCAATTGGCACGGTTGGCTAAGTACGGTGTCAAAGAAGTTAAATATAGATACATAATAGCCAAAGACTTAACACTACCCATAGACTCAACACTACCCATAGACTCAACACTGTCCATAAACTCAACACTGCACCTCCAATTAGCACGGTTGGCTACGTACGGTGCCAAAAAGGTTCAACATACATACTATGCATCGACTCAACACAAACATTAGACTCAACACCGCTCATAGACTCAACTCTGTCCATAGATTCAACGGATCCTTAATGATTGCAAGCAGACAGTCTGGGACTTCACATTGACGGTATATTAGGATGCCTTTAATCAGGCAAATAAAGCAGAGATGTTAGTACCAGTTGATATCCTCTACAACTCTGCTGTAGCATACAAACAGACAAACAAAGTAGCTTCCATGCAGGATCGCTTCCGTCTGAAACCCATACAGGGGCTCCACAACCCTCTCTTTAGCGTTGCTGGCAAAGGGGGCGGTGTTGAATAAGTGGGGAGTGGTAGTCTAGTCGTGGTTAGTGTGCCGCGCTACGAACCCGGTGACCCGAGTTCGATTCCCGCTGGGGAGACAAAGGCGGCCGGCCGTGGTGTTGCCCATGGACCCCCTCGTGTGCCATGCCGGTCTTTAAAGGTGCTCGCTAACAACACTTGCCCCAACAGTCTATTAAAGGCTATACGGGGGATATTTGTCTTTTAATGTTGAATAATCATTGCCAGGATACTTTCCTGGCCACACATTGAGGAGGAGGAGAGAGATATATCCCTCGGGAGTTGTTACGATCTGTGCAGTCCCTTTTCTTATAAGAATCGGGGACCACTATGGGCATTTCTCCAATCCTGTGGAACCCGTCCAAGAGCTCCAGACTACTGTTGTTGTTGTCATTGTGATGTCAAGTAGGGCAATGTGTGCACACAAACGCTTCCATCCCTCCATTTTCTTCTTTTTTTCATGCTTGTTTATTCGGCACTTTTACTTCGTTCATTATGTCGTTTTTTTTATTGTTTTAATAACGTAGCACAATGGTGGGACATAGGGAAAGTACACATTACAAAAACTGTGTCAGTCGTTACCTGGGGAAACACAAAACACGTTGACCAGGAAATGCATGAGCTTGAGAGAAGGTTCCATAACGTAGAGCAAAGGCGGAAGATTGGGGACAATCCAGGCATAATACAGGAATACGTGGAGACTCTGGAATGTCTAAAAGGTTTTCCGAAAGAAAAGGCAAAAAGGGTAATTTTTCGCTTTCGTTTAACATACTCACTGGATATGTATGTTAGCTCAACACTTTTCTTCTCGTTAGGGAAGCAGATTGGTAAGCACAAAGCTATGGAGGTTTTATTTGATGACAAGTGAGTCCTTGTTTCAAAACAATAATCAAATAGTTTCAACAATAGCCCAGTACAATATACATCTATTTTTCCAGAGTATATATCCACACAGACGCAAGATGAAATCTGGAAGGACCTGTGTACTTTGGGTGAAGAATACTTTCTGGAAGAAGAGGTCAAACAGGGTGACCTATACATGGCAGTGAATGCCATGGCCAGGAGCAAATATCCAGGCAATGATGGGCTGATGCGGGAGTGTTATCGCCATTTTTGGCACTCCTGGTGGCATGATTACAAAGCTATTAAATATGAAGCCGTGGATACCAACATGATGCCTCAGTCCTGGAGGAGAGCCGTGCTCACACTACTTCCCAAAATGGGTGACCTCAGACACCTGAAGAATTAGCGTCCAGTCTCAGTGCTGAGCATAAACTGTAAGATTCTTGTGAAAGCTGTATCTGCAAGGCTTAAGAGGGTGTTGGCTCAGGTTATTGACAATGGCCAGTTATACACTAGTCCAGGGAGGACCATCCATGATGGGATTTTCTAAGTGAGATATTTGATCACTGTCGGAGCATTTTTACTTTGCACTTGGCTTTCTCTCCCTTGATCAAGAGAAAGCCTTGGACAGGGTTGATCACCAGTTTCTACTTGGCACCCTAAAAGCTTTTGGCTTTGGCACGAACTTCATACGGTTAGTTGGGTTGCTCTGCAGCATGGCCCAGTGTCTCGTCAAAGTTAACGGTCCACTAACTGCTCCTATCGACTTCATAAGAGTATTCAAACAAGAGCTGTCCAATGTCAGGGCAGCTCTCCACCGTCGTGGTGGAACCTTTTCTGTCTACTTTGACAGAGATCACCGGCTTAACTCTGAAGGAGCCCGATATGAAAGAGACTCTTCCAGCATGTGCTGACGACATTCTTCTTACGAAGCTTTGACGATATTGAACGGTTACACGAGTGCCAAGAGGTATATTCTCGTGCGTCCTCCTCCGGATGAATTGAGAGAAATGCAGTGGGCTACTCGGTTTTGGTTTTGGCACGAGCTTCATTTGGTTAATTGGGTTGCTCTACAGTATGCTCCGGTGTCTCGTCAAAGTTGTCGATGCGCTAACTGCTCCAATACACTTTAAAATAGGTATCAGGCAAGGGCTGTCCTATGTCAGGACAGATCTAAAACCCTCATTGTGGAGCCTTTTCCGCGTCTACTTGACGCCGACTAAACTCTGAAGAGGCCCAGTATGAGAGTGACTCTCACCGGGCATGCCGATGACATTCTCCTGTTTTTACAAAGCTTTGGCAAGATCGAACGGCTACACGAGTGCCAAGAGGTATATTCTCGTGCGTCCTCCTCCAGGATAACCTTGAAGTGCAGTGGGCTTCTTGTGGGGGAAGTGGGATAAAGCCCAGTTCCCTGAGTTGGCCAAAACACTGTTGTGGAGCAAACAGTGTCTACGCCATTGTGGCATGCTTCTGCAACCTGGAGATATAAACCGTTACAAAATAATTGGGATCGTTTTGAAGAGAAGGTATAGGATCCTTGGGAGGCCGCGCCTGTGTAAAACTCTCAGAGAGAAAACCCTGGAAGTGAACCAGTTGATTGCGTCCACTTTATGGCACAGCGTATCCCCCCCCCATCACTCCCCCCGCATACCTGATAGCCACACATCAAATAATGATAGCTGCTTTCTTCTGGTCACATTCCTATGTGAATCTTAGCTTTGCCACTGCGGGAGGTCGGGCAAGGTCTAGCGTAGGTACGGAGCCAACTCTCTACCTTTCGCTCACCAGCCGTACACACGTTTCTCTACACAGCCCCATCAACCGTGTGGTTGTTTTCTTTTTACACGCTTTCTTTTAACTCACTCTGTTGTTGTCGTTGTCGTATCCTCAAATCTTCTAACTCAATTTTAACCCACTTGCCAATGTGGTATCGACTTAAAACTTGGTATAACACGTTCCTTCGGAGTGGGCAGGTAGGAACTTGGTTGGACAGCGCATTCGTGCGATCCGTGTCACGCGGCGCAAGCTGCGTGGGGCGGCGCGTCACGTGGTGCTGAGCCTGCCAGAAGCGCTCTATGAAATACAAATCAAGGGCGTGGCTATGCACGACAGACAGACAAATAATCCCTGGTGGGCAGTGTGGAACTGTTGTTCCTACCTGTACTTAAGCCAATACTACATTCTATCATACAAGAAAAAATCGATATTTTTAAACATTCTGTTTTATATGTTATGTTTCGGCTTGTCAACTGATGTTGGCTGTTATTGCCACGGTCCCTTACATTACGGCAATCTTCGGGGTCACTTGCTAGAGTCATGAAGTTTTACCATTACTAGTACATTTCATCAAAGCATGTATTTAAAAAAGTTTTCTAAAATATTACTTATTTCTAAATAACCTGGGGGGCCTGCGGTGCATCACACGGCTCTTTTGTATGGACATTACGGGCTATTCCACTCACGCAGATTCCCCACTTCTACAGGAGTGGCCTACAGACCAGGCATTTTCTCGTCACTACCCCGACGGATTAAACTCCCGGTCAGCATCAGAATTATCTCACGAGCCGCTGTTGCGGAACCCCAACACAGCACTATCCCTCTCTTGTTTAGGCCCAGCCATGGAGAAACGTGTGGTAGGCACGCGTCGCACGCGTCTCACGCGGGTGGGTGATCTGGTGAAACCAGGCACGGAGGGGCAGTGGGTTCTCCCTACCAAGATAGCTGCAATGACTGCAATGCACTCGGCTAGACTTGCTGCGAAGCTTGTGAATGAAGTACATAGTAAGGCTTTCTCAACAGGAGTGGGAAGCGTACCTGCCCTGAGTGCTGGCGACGAGTCTGCTAGCGGTGGCCGAGTGCCACCAAAGCTGAATATCGTCCCAGCAAAGGAAGCACTCAACTCTCTTCTTCAAAGCAGCACTTGGGGCACACACCTCAGGGAATGACCAGGAGGGGGTGCTTCTCAGATGTAGAGCGGAGGAAGCTGCTGCGCTCAAATTCTCCAATTCCATCATTAGCAAATAATAATGTCACGCAAAGGCCACGCTTTGGGGGAGACGATGCCCTTGCATTGATCGCGTGAGGCCTCATTGGGAGCTTTTTTACTCCAATCCATCGTATATTCGCCACGATGACCTGAGCTGGAAGCATTGCTCATGGGACGGTGACCACCATGAACACATTTCTGGCACATTTCACAGAGACAAAAACAAAAATGTGTGTATCCTGTGGTGAGATCGAAACAGGAGCGGATCGATGCGCGCACTGCAAAACGCCTAGACTCACCTCTATAAGCTGCTACGAAATATCCTACTATAGGGGGAACGAAGGCACCAACGACATAGAAGGGTTGGTGAACAATGCTAAACTGGCTATCCATAGGGCTGGGTAATTTTCCATTGAAGGAAATCGTTCAACCAAGCCACTCTCGCATCTTCAAAAGCCCCTAGGTTTTCTGCCAGAATGTGGCTAAATATTCATCTAAGCTCGGTTGACGAGGAGGTGTCCCCATCCTTCTTGACGCGTTGGGCTAGAGGAGTCTGCTTTATGTTCGATTGCTGATGGAGGGGGGAGCTGAGTGTGAGGTTTCCGAGGTGTTTGTTGTTGTGCTTGCACCGTGTAAATGTTGCGTCTCTTGTATTTAAAAAGCCAGAGAGAGCCCCCCTCCAAAAAAAGGCCGTAAAAATACCGACAGGATGAACGAAAGAAATCGCCGAATCACTGAGTAATTTTTGAATGTTTCTTATGATCTTATAAACAATAGAGGGAGAGACGGGGGGGAGAGACGGGG
>CM025680.2:1259788-1274745 GCA_014621495.2 Entosphenus tridentatus | reverse complement strand
GTGATGTTGGTGGTGATGATGGTGGTTATGATAGTGAGGATAGTGTTGGTCGTGGTGCTGGTGATGATGGTGATGGTGGTGATGTTTATGATGGTGATGTTGTTAGCGATGATAGTGGTGATGATAGTGGTGATAGTGAGGTGGTGGTGAAGGTGATGGTGGTGGTCATTATGTTGGTAGTGAGGATGGTGGTGGTGATAATGGTGATGGCGATGATGTTGGTAATGATGGTGTTGGTGGTGATGATGGGGGTGATGATAGTGTTAGTGGTGTTGATGGTGATGGTGATAGTGGTTGTGATGGGGATGGTGATGGTGATGATGGCGCTGATGATGGTGTTGATGATGGTGTTGGTGGTGATGTTGGTGGTGATGTTGGTGGTGATGATAGTGATGATGGTGGTGATAGTGATGATGGTGGTGATGTTAGTGGTGATGATGGTGGTGATGATGGTGGTGGCGCTAATGATGGTGATGGTGATGATCGTGATGATGACGGTGATGGTGTTGGTCGTGATGGTGATGATGGTCGGGATGATTGTGGTGGTGGTGATAGTGGTGGTGGTGGTGGTGGTTATAGTGGTGGTGGTGGTGATGATGACCGTGGTGGTGATGCTGGTGAGGATGATCATGATGATGATGATGATGATTGTGGTGGTGATGATGGTGGTGGTGTTGGTGAAGATGATGGTGGTGGTGATGAGGGTGGTGATGATTGTGGTGGTGATGGTGGTGATAGTGGTGGTGGTGGTGGTGGTGGTGATGATGATCATGATGGTGGTGGTGGGGATGGTGGTGGTGATGATTGTGGTGGTGGTGGTGATGATATTGGTGGCGGTTATGGTGGTGATGATGATGATGGTGGTGATGATGGTCGTGATGATGATGGTGATGTTGTTGATAGTGATGATGGTGGTGGTAATGATTGTGGTGGTGATGGAAAGAGTGGTGTCGATGATGGTGGTCATGTTAATGATGGTGGTGGTGATGATGACGGCAATGATGTTGATTATGGTGGTTTTGATGATGATGGTGGTTGTGTTGATCGTTATGTTCATGATGGTGGTAGTCATCATGGTGTTGTTGATGATAATGGTGATGATGGTGATGATGGTGGTGATGATGCTGATGATGGTGGTGATGATGATGGTGGTGATGATGACGGTGGTGATGGTGGTGGTGATGATGGTGGTTATTATTTTGGTGATCCTGATGGTGGTGATGGTAATGATGGTGATCGTGGTGGTGATGGTAGTGATGATGATGTTGGTGATGTTGGTGATGATGGCGATTATGGTGATGATGATTGTGATGATGGTGGTGATGATTGTAGCAATGAAGGCGATGGTGGTGATAATGATGATGGTGGTGGTGGTGATGATCGTGATGATGATGATGGTGTCTTAATGATGGTGTCTTAATGATGGTGGTGATCGTGGTAGCGATGATGGTGGTGATGGTGGTGTTGGTGATGATGACCTGGTCTGGAGTGATTGGAAGGCCTGGTCCAGATCAGCTCAATAACAACGGTAGGAGGCTGCTATATTTTTGTGCAGCTCATGGGCTTGTAATTACCAACACGCTGTTCCGGCATCGGCACATTCACACAACATCATGGATGCATGCCAGGTCTAAACAAGAACATCTTCTAGACTACATATTGACGGACCAGCGGATGCGGGCCCATGTCCTTGACACCAGGATCTGCCCTCTGACCATCGACTTGTCATCTGTAAGATGTGCCTGCCATTCTTCCACTCCGGTGGTGGGTGTACACCCAGAACCCCATTCCAACCTAAGGTGGTCTGGATTCAGCTAGCTGATGGAAGTTGCAAGCGATAATTTCATCATAGCTTGCGGCTCGGAGGGCATCGTCCCCCACTCCTCCTGATGTCGAGGGTAAATGGGCGAGGTTTAGGACCGTGACTCAAGCAGCTGCAATGGCTGCTTTTGGTATGCGGTACAAACCTCCCCAGAGACCATGGCTGACAGATGGTTGAGAAAAAGCGACAGGCCCACTATTATCCTCTACAGCATCCCACGTCAGAGAATGAGGAGGCTTACTGCAGCCTTCGCTCGGAGGTGAGGAGAGCCCTGAGGCACTGCAATGATGGGTAGTGGTCGCTGGTTGCTGAGGAGATGGAGTCTGCCTCAATGGCCCGCGATCATAAATCCCTATTTAACTCCATCAAAAAAGTAACCTGCAGCACCTCACCTATTACCATCAATAGGCGAAATAACGGTGATCCAATCTCTGACCCCCAGGAACAGGTTTGCAGATTTGCTGAGCATTTCTGTGAGGTCCTGGGGAGGGGGAATCCCTCATCTTGGAAAACATCATGGGACAAAGTGGGGATGACCCTGCTGAGGCTGCGGTGCCTCAAATTTTTGAAGAAGTCCCACCCTGTGAGTGGCTGGCTGAAGTGTCATCTGTTGAGGAAGTACTAAAGGCGATCCAGAGTCTGAGACCAGGAAAGGCACCAGGCAGAGATGATCTCCCAAGCGAAATCCTGAGGGAGGGTGGCGTTTGTGCACAGACTGCCCTACATTACATCATAACAACAGTCTGGACCACTGGATGAGTTCCTGCAGGTCTGGAAGGATGCGCTGGTGGTCCCCCTCTTTAAGAAGGGGGACCGCACAGGGGCATCTCACTTCTCAGTATGCGGGAAAAGGTCCTGGCAAGGATTATTCAACATCGCCTCGCTAGGCCCGCTGAGGAGGGGCTTGTAGAGCCTCAATGTGGTTACAGGAAAGGGCGGTCCTGCACGGATGCCATATTTTGTATCCGTCTGCTACAGCAGAGGTGTAGGGAATTCCAACAAGACCTACATCTCGGCTTTTTTGACCTGGTCAAGGCCTATGATACCATCAGTAGGCCTGGGCTCTGGGTTGTTTTTTGTGCTTTCGGAGTCCCTGACCCTCTGCTCACGATCATTAAGGACCTTCATTATGGTGAGCGGGCCCAGGTAAAACTATGTGGCCGGGAGTCGGAGCCATTCGCTGTACACCTTGGGGTATTGTTAAGTTTACTTGCAGTTTTGTATCTGTGGGCAGTGTTGAGACTATGGGTAGTGTTGAGTCTATGGGCAGTGTTGAGTCTTTGGGCAGTGTTGAGTCTATGGGCAGTGTTGAGTCTATGGGTAGTGTTGAGTCTATTGGCAGTGTTGAGTCTTTGGGCAGTGTTGAGTCTATGGGTAACATTGAGTTCATGGGTAGTGTGGAGTCTCTGGGTAGTGTTGATTCTATGGGCAGTGTTGAGTCTATGGGTAGTGTTGAGTTTATTGGCAGTGTTGAGTCTTTGGGCAGTGTTGAGTCTATGGGTAACATTGAGTTCATGGGTAGTTTGGAGTCTGTGGGTGGTGTTGAGTTCATGGGCAGTATGCATGTTTCTTCAACTTCTTTCACGGCATACGTAGCCAACCACGCTAAATGTAGGTGCGGGGGGAAGGACAACAAACTAAACACATCATCAAGCAGTTTTGAAGAAATTAGTTTGCCAATTTAGATTTGTCGTTTAGTGTATAGTAGTGCAATGTAAAGTGCAGTATACATATGTATATTAGTGTAGTAAAGTGTAAATTAGTGTTGAATATAGTCGTGTAGTGTATAGTGTATTGTATAGTGTATTGTATAGTAGTGTATAGTGTAGTGTTTATCAGTGTAGTGTGTCTGACCAGATATTTGTGCCTCAGGCTTGTTCCATCTGGCCGGGCCCTCTAGCTGCTACCGTAAGCGCACACCAGGCTCAAGATCCCTGGTGAGACAGTACAGTCAGCAGCTACCAAAAAACCAGGCTCAACATCCCTGGTGAGTCGGTACAGTCAGCAGCTGACAACACACCAGGCTCAACATCCCTGGTGAGTCGGTACAGTCAGCAGCTGCCAACGCCGAACCCTGGGTGGCGGTTAACTAACCCGGAAAACTCAGCTTGTATGAGCCTGGGCATATGGAACCCCTGGTGGAGGAAATTCCACCAAAAAGGGTCTTTGGATCTTCCACTGCAACCAGGACCATCTCCAGTCGTCTTGGCTATGTCTTGCCACTGGGTACAGATGGGGCTGATCGAGAGAGTGAGGTTGACGCTTCGCAAATCACCCTCACTTTAATCCAAGTTCTTTGCGCAAGTAATGGCACTTTTTACCATCGTCATCATCGAAGTCCTGTGGCAATGGGTGAGCGACGAAGCAGCAGGCACGGATATGCTGGAAGCTGTAGTCGCAAACCTGCACGCAGGCGGCTCAGGATATTGGTCGTTCCCTCACTGGACCGAAGCAGCAGTGAAGTCCGGCAGCACCCTGAGCGACTGAGCAGCCCTATTCAGGATCACACTGCTCACCTCCGTAGTGAGGAAAGGGTTAGAAAAGGTACCCTAAACATTGCCTGCTTCAAAACATCCTGGCCAGCCTATCGCAGCTGGCAGGATCCCATACTTGTGGTCGAAAAACAAAAAGATAAACAAATAAAATGAAAAATACCAACGTGATACCACTCACTGTTGGCGCCTGGAATGTACGCACTTTGATGGACACATCTGGATCAAAAAGACCTGAGAAACGTACCGCCCTCGTGGGCAGAGAGCTCGCCAGATACAATGTGGATGTTGCTGCCCTTAGTGAGACCCGACTGGCCAGTATTGGACAGGTGACTGAAGTGGGTGCAGGTTACACATTCTTCTGGAGCGGACGAGGCCAGGAGGAGAAACGTGATGCTGGTGTTGGTTTTGTAGTAAAAAACCACCTGGTCAACCAACTGGCAAGCCAACCCAAGGGGATAAACGACCGTTTAATGACCTTAAAGCTCCACCTATTGGGTAAAAGAAGGGCACCATCATCAGTGCCTATGCCCCTACCATGACCAAATCTGACGAGATCAAACCCAAGTTTTATAACCTGGAAGTCATTATTGCTGCCACAGCCAGCTCAGACAAACTCATGATACTTGGTAACTTCAACGCCAGAGTTGGAAGTGACCATCAATCATGGAATGGCATCATAGGTGCACATTGCATTGGAAAATGTAACAGTAACGGTCTTCTACTGCTGAAAACATGCTCTGAATTTGACCTGCTCATCACCAACACGATATTCCAACTACCAAAGCGCAAGAAAACTTCATGGATGGATCCTCAATCACACCACTGGCACTTGATTGACTACGTCATCATGAGCAAGAGCGACCGGCACGATGTCAGGGTGACCAAGCCAATGTGTGGTGCTGAATGTTGGAATGACCATCGTCTCATCATCTCCAAAATTAACATCCGGATTAAGCCTCCCAGGCGCCCACAAGGAAAAAGACGTGTCATGCGTCTTAACATCACTCGCCTACAACAGGAACACACCAGACTGGCCTTTGTTGAGGCTCTAGACCATCACCTGGAGTCTCTAAGCTTCGAGCATACAGACGCTGAGGCAGGCTGGAATGCTCTCAAGACCGTGCTGCATTCTACAGCCCTTGAATCACTTGGTGTTCCCATACATACACATCAAGATTGGTTTGATGAAAACGATGCAGAAATCCGAGAACTCCTTGACGAAAAACACTGCCTGCATGAAGCATATCTGAATGACAGCAGCTCAAGCTTAAAGAAATCTGCCTTCCTCAACATTTGCAGGGTTGTCCAGCGGAGACTCAGAGTCATGCAAGACACCTGACTGTGCGCAAAAGCTGAGGAGATTCAATCCTACACTGACAGTAACAACACCAAATGCCTCTATGATGCACTCAAGCAGGTCTATGGTCCGCAACACTCAGGAACGTCACCTCTCCTGAATGCAGATGGAACAACACTTCTCACAGAGGACAAAATACTTGCAAGGTGGGCTGAACACTTCAGCGTAGTCCTCAACCAGCCATCATGCATAAATAAGGAGGCAATTGCGAGACTGCCTCAAGTTGAAATAGACCAGTCTCTTGCTGTTCTTCCATCCATTGAGGAAACCAGCAAAGCCATAAGCCTCCTCTCATTAGGCAAAGCTCCAGGGTCCGATGCCATTCCAGCAGAAATCTACAAGGCTGGAGGGCCTCGCCTAGTCGAGAAACTGACCGACCTCTTCCAGTCTCTGTGGAAATTAGAAGCCGTTCCCCAGGTGTTCAAAGATGCCTCTATAATCCATCTCTATCAGAGGAAAGGCAATCGGCAGGCCTGCGACAACCATAGAAGCATCTCCATACTATCAATCGCTGGCAAAATCTTGACAAGAATCCTTCTGAACCGCCTAATTGTCCACCTAGACCAGGGTCTGCTACCTGAGAGTCAGTGTGGTTTCATAAAAGACCGCGGAACCACTGACATGGTATTTACTGCCCGGCAGTTACAGGAGAAATGCCAAGAACAAAATGTTGATCTATATATGGATTTCGTTGATCTAACAAAAGCATTCGACACAGTCAGCCGGGAGGGCCTATGAAAAATAATGACCAAGTATGGGTGTTCAGACAAGTTCATTGGCATCGTGTGCAACTCTTCAATATGGGTGCGAAGCCTGGACAGTTTACCAGTGCCATGCCAAGAATTTTAATCATCTCCACTTGAGCTGTCTGAGGAAACTGCTGAGGATCAAGTAGCAAGACAGAATCCCTGCCACGGAAGTCCTCAGCAAGGCCAATATCCCCATCATCTACACCTTGCTTGCGAAGGAACAGCTTAGATGGACTGGCCACGTGACCAGAATGCTCTGCGCGAGACTTCCAAAACAAGTCTTCTTTAGCGAGCTGAAGAATGGCAAGCGAGCACAAGGTGGCCCCAAAAAGCGCTACAAGGACATCCTTAAAGCTTCATTGAAGAGCTTTGGATTCGACCTGAAAAGCTGGGAATCCCCTGCACAGGACTGACCTGCCTCGAGAAGAAAAGTACAGGACGGTGCAGTCCTCTGTGAGAGTAGGAGAAGCTCCTGTGCTATCTTGAAGAGGCAGCAGCGCAAATCTACCAAGAAAGGACTTGTGGCTGCACCTCAGAGCTCTACATCCTCCCTGACCTGTCCAGTGTGCCACAGATAATTCCGGGCTCGGATTGTCCTGTTAAGCCATTTGCGCACTCATCAAAACCCAACAAAATGACAAACGTGCCATGGTCATCATCAACTATGATGGACGAACAAGAAGAAGAAGAAGCGTATAACAGTGTAGTGTTTTAGTGTCGCGTATAGTGTATTGTGTAGTGTATTGTATAGCAGCATAAAATAGTGTAGTGTGTAGTATAGTGTATAGTGAAGTGTGTAGGGTAGTATATGGTGTAGTGTGTAGGGTAGTATCTCGTGTATAATAGTGTAGTGTAGAGTATTGTCGTGTATAATGTAGTATATAGTCTAGTGTATACTCGTGTAGTGTATAGTGTAGTGTATAGTGGTATATAGTATAGTGTACTGTATGGTAGTATATATAGAATAGTGTATAGTTGTGTATAGTTTAGTGTATAACGGTGTAGTGTATACTAGTGTTGTATATCGTACTATATAGTGAAGTGTATAGAGTATTGTATAGTACTATATCGTGTAGTGTATAGTGTAGTGTATTGTAGTATGTAGTATATAGATAGCATCTATAAGCACGGCGCAATGCTGCAGTGATCTTCATTGTTTTACGGCTCGCAGCCAAAAGCCGCCGATGCTGCTGCTGCTTCGAGGATGACCGAGCCGAGTTCACGTGATGATCGTTGACGAGATCAGCGAGACACACTGAACCCCGTGTGCAGTGTGTGCGTAGTGTGTGTAGAGTGTGTGTCTGTGGTGTGTGTAATGTGTGTGCGTAGTGTGTGTAGAATGCATGTAGTGTGTGTAGTGTGTGTGTAGTGTGTGGGGTTGTGCGTATATAGTTTGTGTGTAGTGTGTTTGTAGTGTGTGTATTGTATGTGTAGTGTGTGTGTGTAGTGTGTGTGTGTAGTTTGTGTGTGTCGTGTGTGTAGTTTGTGTAGTTGTAGTGTGTGTGTGTAGTGTGTGTGCAGTGTGTGTATAGTATGTGTGTGTGTCTGTGTGTGGAGTGTAGGGTCTACACTATCCCATGTCAGAGAATTAGGAGGCTTACTGCAGCCTTCGCTCGGAAGTTTGGAGAGCCGTGAGGCGCTGCAAGGATGGGTAGTGGTCGCGGGTTGCTGAGGAGATGGAGTCTGCCTCAGTAGCCTGCGATCACAAATCACTATTTAATTCCATGAAAAAAGTAACTTGCAGTACTACACCTATCACCATCATTAGGTGCAAGAAAGGTGATCTGATCTCCGACCCCCAGGAACAGATTTGCACATTTTCTGAGCATTTCTGTGAGGTGTTGGAGGAGGGCAATTCCCTAAGCATGGAAACATGGGGCAAAGTGGGAATAACCCTGCTGAGGCTGCTGTGCCTCAAATATTAGAAGAAGTAGTCACCCCCTGTGAGTGAATGGCTGAGGTGCCATCTGTTGAGGAAGTACTGAAGGCGATCCAGAGTCTGAGACCAGGAAAGGCACCGGGCAGAGATGATTTCCCAAGCGAAATGCTGAGGGAGGGTGGTGTTTGTGCACAGACTGCCCTACATGACATCATAACAACAGTCTGGACCATTGGACGGGTTCTGCAGGACTGGAAGGATGCCCTGGTGGTCCCCCTCTTTAAGAAGGGGGACCGCACAGACTATACCAACTAGACGGGCATCTCACTCCACAGTGTGCCGGGAAAGGTCCTGGCAAGGATTATTCAACATCACCTTGCTAAGCACGCTGAGGAGAGGCTTGCGGAGCCCCAATGGGGTTTCAGGAAAGGGCGGTCCTGCACGGATGCCATATTTTCTGTCCGTCTGCTACAGCAGAGGTGTAGGGAATTCCTATAAGACCTACATCTCTGCTTTATTGACCTGGTCAAGGCCTATGATACCATAAGTAGGCCTGGGCTCTGGGTTGTTCTTCGTGCTTTCGGAGTCCCTGACCCTTTGAGTGGACTTACCAATGACTGGTACCAGCGGTGTCAAGATCGGCCTCTGTGGAGGAGGCTCGTGAAGGACGCTACTGGGCAGTTGGAGGCAGTCGCCCTCCAACAACAACGGAGGGCAGAGGAGCGACACTCACATCAACGAGCAGAACGCCGGGTGGCTAAATCACAGTTATTTGTACAGTAGGGGACACAGGTGGTGCATCGGCCAGTCCTCTCAATCAGTCGACTCATCGCACCTGGGTCTGCTCCATGACCTCCTGACAGCAGGCGTTCGACACTTCACGTGGCCTTAACGTGCACATAGCCTGGCACAAGTGCCGTGGTGACGTCACCATCACAAAGTGGCGAATGGCGGTTGTTGTTGTAAGTGTAGTGGCTAGCGCTACGCGGCACGACGAACCTCGCGACCTGAGTTTGATTCCGGCTCACGGCCAACACCAGTGACCGTGATTATATTTTCTGAACCGGTACTCGGATTCCCCTAGGTCGATTCAGCCTCAAATAAGTACTTGGTGTGGTGTGTAAATATCGCCACTAGGTAGACAAAGGTGGTCTCGAGTGATGCTGGCCACCCACCCCCTCGTATGCCACAGTGCCGGCCTTAATAGGTGCTCGCTAAGAGCACATGCCCCAACGGTCTGTTAAGGCTATATTTTGGATCTTTGTCTTGGTGTGCGAGTGTATGTGGTGAGCTGTAGTCTAGTAGCGTTTATCGCGCTGCGCGACGAACCCGGCTGAAACCCGTGTTCGATTAGAGTTCTCGCCCAACACATTTGACAATTATTTGAACCGGTCTTGCGCCTCTCCTAGGACGACTCAGTCTCAAATGAATAGCTCGTACGGTATTTAGTAAACATTGTCACTGGTGTGACAAAGGCGGCCGGGCGTGGTCCTAGCCACCCTCCCTCTCGTGTCCTGTGCCAGCCTTTATAGTGGCTCACATACAGCACTTGCCCTAGTCTTTTCATGAGAGTGTGGCGTTTGCATGATCTCCCCCTGTTCTACATAGTGAGAGAGTGGAATTTGTATGATCTCCCCCTGTTCTATAGAGTGAGTGAGTAGAGTTTGTATGATCTCCCCGTATTCTAAAGAGTGAGGAAGTGGAGTTTGGATGATCTCCTCTTGTCCTATAGTGGAGTTTGTATGTTCTCCTCCTGCTCTACAAAGTGTTGTGAGTTCAGTTTGTATCATATCCCCCTGTTCTACAGAGTGAGTGAGTGAAATTTGTATGATATCCTATGCTGCAGAGTGAGTCGAATCTTGGTTTGGTTCCCCATCCAGATAATGCCTGCTGCTGTATATTTGAAGTTTGCTTCTCTCTTTCGCTCCCCATGGTTGCGTGGATTTGTCTATATAGCAACTCAGTGGGGCCTTACTTGGTGAAATAAATATACATAGCAGTTATATGTACCTACTATGTTTACATCTATCCCTCTAATTAAGAACGAAGCAGGAGGAATATTCCTCCATAAATATGTCTATCGCCTGACGATGCTTGTTGAAATTACTGGCGAAACGTCGTAATCGAATTGTAGATGTGGTAATTTTACTCTCCAACACACAACCAGTTAGTGCTGTCCTGGTAACAAATTTATAACGTTTGGTTTACGTGACAAACTCTTCACTAATTGGCCGTGTCAGGTGGTGGCGGGTTTAACAAAACATATATATTGGCACGATCTGACCAACAAAAACCTCTATTATGGATCGTATTGGTCGCGAAAGCTTACAGCGGTAACTGGAGACCTCCTCTCGTAGGTCGACTAAGCCTGACCCTCAAATGAGTGCCTGGTGCAGTGGTATGTAGAAAACTATGGGCATTGTTGAGTATCTGGGTAGTGTTGAGTCTATGGGTAGTGTTGAGTCTCTGGGTAGTTGTTGAGACTATGGGCAGTGTTGAGTCTATGGACATTGTTGAATCTATGGGTAGTGTTAAGTCTATGGGCATTGTTGAGTCTCTGGGTAGTGTTGAGTCTCTGGGCATTGTTGAATCTATGGGTAGTGTTGAGTCTATCGGCATTGTTGAGTCTATGCGTAGTCCCAATAGGGGTTTTCCCCTTTTTTCTGGCAACAAATCTGACACCTTTTGCAAGGAATCATGTCTATATTAACCGCAATACTTGCAGTTAAATGCAAACAAAAACACAATACTCTGGTAATTTATGCATTGTCTTTGAAACTGATTGGTCCACACCAGAGACAGCTTTCTTTGGAGCCTCGTCTCATATGGTGTTCGACCAGATGACGCCAAAAGGCGCACAGTTCAAGACAACGCACTACCAGAGTAATACGGGTCTATGGGTAGTATTGAGAGGTCCAATGATGATCTATGCGTAGTGTTGAATCTCTGGGCATTGTTGAGTCTATGGGTAGTGTTTAGTCTCTGAGCATTGTTGAGTCTCTGGGTAGTGCTGAGTCTCTGGGTAGTGTTGAGTCTATGGGTAGTGTTGAGTCTCTGGGTAGTGTTGAGTCTATGGGTAGTGTTGAGCCTATGGGTAGTGTTGAGTCTTTGGGTAGTGTTGAGTATATGCGTAGGATTTAGTCTATGTGTAGTGTTGAGTCTATGGGTAGTGTTGAGTCTATGGGTAGTGTTGAGCCTATGGGCAGTGTTGAGTCTATGGGTAGTGTTGAGTCTATGGCTAGTGTTGAGCCTATGAGCAGTGTTGAGTCTCTGGGTAGTGCTGAGTCTCTGGGTAGTGTTGAGTCTCTGGGTAGTGTTGAGTCTCTGGGTAGTTTTGAGTCTATGGGTAGTATTGAGTCTATGGGTAGTGTTGAGTCTATAGGTAGTGTTGAGTCTATGAGTAGTGTTGAGTCTCTGGGTATTGTTGAGTCTTTGGGTAGTGTTGAGTCTCTGGGTAGTTTTGAGTCTCTGGGTAGTGTTGAATCTATGGGTAGTGTTGACTCTGGGTAGTGGTGAGTCTATGGGTAGTATGTATGTATGTTGAATTTCTTTCGCACTGCACATAGCCAACCGTGCAAATTGGAGGTGAGAGATGCGAGTGAGTTGGTGGGTGAGCGAGTCACGTCCATCTCAGTCGCTGTACGGGACTTCTGGAAAAACAGCGGTAGTTGGGGAGAGAGGTTGCGCTACGAACCTGGCAGAGACCCGAGTTTGATTCCTGCTTACGGCCACCCAGAGCAGTGATAGCCAGTACCTGGGCCTGCCCTGGGTAGACTTAGACACCATTGAGTAGTGTTTAGTCTACCTGGTATAGTGGTGTTTAAACATCACCACTGGGGAAACAAAGGTGGCCGAGCGTGGTAGTGCTGGCCACCTACTGACCTCTTCGTATGCCACAGTGCCGCCCTTCATAGGCGCTGCTACTCACTATGAACATAACTTTTCGCAAGAGTCTGTTAAGGCTTTGGGCGTTCGTAAGTTGAGTGTTCGTGAGTGTGGGTGTTGGCACGTAGGGGTGTTTGTAAGTCGGTTGTTCTTATGTCAGGTATTCATAAATGAGGATGTTTGTAAGTGCTGGTCTTGGTAAGTTGGGTGTTTGTAAGTCGAGGACTGCCTGTAACGTGTATCTTTTAAAAGTTTAAATACCATTCTGGTCCTCATACTGATGACAAAATGAGAATAGGTTTTACCCTTTCTGAGTAAACCCCCCATATCGCCTGCAACATACTCTATTGGTAAATGCTGTTAGTAGCGAGGGGGTAGGTGGCCAGCACCACACCCGGTTGGCTTTGTCTCCCCCAGTGACGATGTTTATTGTACACCACACCTGGCACTCATTTGAGGCTGTGTCGATCTAGGTGAGGCCAAGGACCGGTAATCGTCACTGGTGTTCATGGCCGTGAGCGGGAATCGAACTCAGGTCTCTGCTGAGTTCATAGTGTAGCGCTAACCTGCTACAGATGTGCGGAGGTAGTCGCACTGCTGGGATCTTGGAGTTCTGTTTAAGCTCCACAATTGAACTGAGTTCACGTAAGAGCTATGATTTTAATTATATTGATTGATTTACCAGGTAGCTATAGAGTGTATAGGTCTTTCATCAGAAGTGACCTGGTTATCACAGTCGGTGATGGTGAAGATGTTGGTGATGGTGGTGGTGATGATGGCCATGATGATATTGGTGATGGGGGATGTTCATAAATGCCGATGTTTGTAAGTGGGTGTTCGTAAGTGTGGGTGGTGTTCGTAAGTGAGGGTGTTCATAAGTGTGGGTGGTGTTCGTGGTGGGGCCTGACCATCAGCCCCACCAAAACTAAGCACCTGCCTGGGTATTTTGTACCATCGGACACTCCACCACCACAACTCCCAATCGGTGATGGGGCAGTTGTGGAGAGAGTGGAGAGTTTCCCATACCTGCGCAGTGTGCTTATGACTGGCTCCAGTTTGACGGCAGAGGTCTCACTCCGAATCAGTCGAGCGGCAATATATTTTCATCGGTTGCGTAACACTGTGTGGAAGCTACCTGGTCTGTCGCTTCGCACGAAGCTTCAGGTCTTCTCGGCCACAGTCATTCCTCCCTTCTCTACACTTGCGAAACGTGGACCCCCCTAATGGAGTATCTGCGCCAGTTAGAAACATTTAGGCTGGCCTGCCTACTATTCATCCTGGGTTTAACCAGGCTGGATTGTGTAAAGAGCTCAGAAATCCTTGAAAGATCTGGGCAAAGTCCCATTGGTGAGCTCCTCCAGCAGGCGAAGTTGCGTTGGCTGGGTCATGTAGCCCGCATGCCCAGCCACCGCATGCCTAAACAGCTTTTGTTTGGCCGGATTGAGGGGGCTAAACAGACGCGGCACGGGCTAGAGAAGAGATGGAGTGATGTGGTACAGGAGTACGTGGATCTGAGTGGACTTGCCGATGACTGGTACCAGCGGTGTCAAGATCGGCCTCTGTGGAGGAGGCTTGTGAAAGACGCTACTGGGCAGTTGGAGGCAGTCGCCCTCCAACAATAACGGAGGGCAGAGGAGCGATGCTCACAACAACGAGCGGAGCGCCAGGTGGCTAAAGCACAGCAAGTTGGCACAGTAGGGGACACAGGTGGTGTATCAGACAGTCACATCGGTCATCTCAGTCAGTCGACCCGTGGCACCTGGGTCTGCCCCGTGACCTCCTACCAGCGGGTGTTCGACACTTCATGTGGCCTCAAGGTGCACATGGCCTGGCACAAGCGTCGTGGTGATGTCACCGTCACTGAGTGGCGAATGGCGGTTGTTGTTGTGGTGTTCGTAAGTCGTAAGTTAAGGACTGCCTGTAACTTAAATATATATTATATATATTACTGCTGAGATCGTGGGGTTTGTGTTTAAGCTCGCGAATGAACTGAGTTCACATTGCGATGTTCTCGTGTACAGACTGATAAGAACTAAACTCTTGCTCTGATTACATTTTTATTTATTGATTTACCAGGTAGCTCTATGCTGTATAGGTCTTTTTTCAGAAGCGACTTGGCTATCAGTGATGGTGATGATGTTCGTGATGATGTTTATGATGGTGATGATGATGATGGCAATGATGATGATATTGGTAGTGGTGATAGTGATGGCGGTGATGTTGGTGATGGTGATGATATTGGTGATGGCGGTGATTGTGATTATGGCGGGGATGGTGATGATGTTGCTGATGATGTTGTTGATGATGATGACTATGCTGCTGCCAGTCTCTCTCCACTGCTAGCTCTGTATCACATTGATGCCAGTCTCTTCGCTGCGAGCTGTGTATTACGATGATGCCAGTCTCTCTTGACTGCTATTCGTGTACGTCGATAATGCCAACCTGTCCCTCCGCTGCTAGATGTCCGCGTGCGGGCCACGCGCCCTTGCGCTGCTGAGCGCGTGCGCCGCTTTGCTTGCTGTGGCATCGCTGCTCTTGGCTGTGAGCACGGACTGGTGGCTCCATGCCCAGGAGCTGGAGACGCATGCTCGCAACCTGTCCCGTCGCGTCCGCGTCTCCCTGCACTCGGGCCTGTGGCGAGTGTGTACAGATATGGGTGGGTAACGGTGATCGCTCACTCGCTCGCCCGCTCACTCACAATCTTCACTCAATCGCTCGCCCGTTCACTCACAATCTTCACTCAATCGCTCGCCCGCTCACTCACAATCTT
>CM025680.2:1230812-1254451 GCA_014621495.2 Entosphenus tridentatus | reverse complement strand
CACTCACTCACTCACTCACCCAGCCACCCACTCACTCTCCCACTCACTCACTCACTCACCCACTCACCCACCCACTCACTCACTCACTCACCCACCCACTCATTCACCTACCTACACACCCATTCACTAACTCACTCACCCGCTCACCTGCTGACCCACTGACCCACTGACTCGCTCACCCGCTCACTCGCTCACCCACTCACCCACCCACTCACTCACCTACCCACTCACTTACCCACTAACCCACTCACTCACCCACTCACTTACTCACCCACTCACTCACTGATACCAGCGTGCTACCTCTCCTTTTCAGTGGTGTGTTGCTCTACATACCGTCAGGTGCGGCACAACCACCACCACTCCCAACACGTCATACAACTCACTCATCCATCCATTCACTCACCCACCAATCCACTCACCCACTCATTCAACCACTCACTCATGCATTCCACCCACTTACACTCACGATGCCATTGCTTATGCTCTTGATGATGATGTTGCTGATGCTCATGCTAACGATGCTGCTCATGCTAACGATGCTACTGACGATGCCATTGCTGATGCTCCTGATGATTATACTGCGTCACAAACATTTTTTCCTGGGTAGTAAGTGTTATTTCCTAATTGCTTAAGCCTCAAAAGTAAAAAATGGCTATTATTCCCCACAAACCTTGCTTTTGTGACCGTGACATCGATATTTCGAAATTGTACTATTTTCAATGAGAAAACATGTGCATTGATGTCTTTCGTTCACATTAAGTGCTGGTCACAAAAGCCATTCTCTATACTTTTTAGGCATAATAAATAAATAACACGTAGTACCCAGGAACAAAAATTGTGTGACAGTGTTATAATGATGCTACTGACGATCCCACTGACAATGCTAAAAACAATGCTACTGACGATCCCACTGACAATGTTACTGATAATCCCACTGAAGATACCACTGACGATGCTGATGCTGACGCCGCTGCTCTCCTCAGGCCTGTCGCTAGTGCTCGGCCTGGTGCTCTACATCTCGGGCGTGAACGACGTCCATGATGAGGTGCGCTCCAGGGCCGGCCCGGCGCCCCTCGCTTTCCACTACCGCTACGGAGTCTCCTTCCTCCTCGCTGGGGCATCATTCTTCCTCAGCGAGGTGGGGATGCTGGGGTGGGGTGGGGGGAGGAATGGGAGAAGAGGGTGGGAGGGGCTAGTGGAGTGTGGGAGATGCTTCTGGGGAGTGGGAGGGTCTAGTGGGGAGTGGGAGGGGCTAGTGGGAGGGGCTAGTGAGATGGGCTAGTGGGGACTGGGAGGGGCTAGTAGGGAGTGGGAGGGGCTAGTAGGAGGAGGTGAAGGGGCTAGTCGGGAGTGGAATGGTCTAGTGGGGAGTGGGAGGGGCTAGTAGGAGGGGCTAGTGATATGAGCTCGTGGGGACTGAGCGGGGCTAGTGGGGACAGGGAGGGGCTAGTGGGGAGTGGGAGGGGCTAGTGGGGAGTGGGCGGTTGGCTAGTGGGGAATGGGAAGGAATAGTTGGAGGGGCTAATGGGAGGAGTGGGAGAGGCTGGTTAGGTCAATGGGATGGTCGACTAACAAAACATGCAAACAACGGTGCTCTGTAGTAGGGCTGTCGCGACCAATATTATCTGTAATAGAGGCTTTTTTCATGAGGTTCATAAAAAAATAGTTTATAGTTTAATTTATTCTTAAAAAGTTGTCCTGACACCTGGTAAAATAAAAAAAGTGTTTACAGCATAGCTCAGTGGTCCTTTCACAGCAGTGGTTCTTAACCTTGGGTGCATGCCCTTTCTGGGCACCTAAAGTACAACTACTTTGTTTCATCAAACCTAATGTATTTATTAATATTATTTAAAAAAATTACGCTTGAGAAACGTAAGGAGTGCAAGTGAAAGGTTAAGAATCACTGCTTTAGAGTATAGCTCAGTGGGCCTTACACCTGTAAAAATAAGAAAACACAGTTAATAGTTTACAGTATAGCTGTGTGGGCCTTACAAATGGTAAAAAAAAAATTGTTATTTTAGTTTAAATAGTTATATTTTATATATTCCGCAGGGCGCTGGGGTTCTGTGTGTCTACCTCTTCACCCGCCGCTACTCGGGGGGAGGTCCACGCGGGGCGGGGGGTGGGATGGGTGGGGGGATGGGCGGGGCCGGTGGGATGGGGGGCGGGGCCCACCGCAACAGGCCCCGCCTCTCGGACGGCTCCAACCAATCGGCGCGCATGCTGCACCCGCCGTCGCCGCCCCCTCGCTCGCGCACCCTCTCCGACAGCTCCTCGCACCTCGCGCTCCCATTGGCCAAGGGCGACGAGTGGGGCGGGGAGGGCTACGTGGTCGACGCCTCCGCGTGGGGGAGGGGTGGAGGTGGTGGTGGTAGTGGAGTGGGTAGGGGCCGTGGTGGGGTGGGGCTCGCTGCCGATGCCGTCGTCCCCGTGTACGTGGACGAGGAGTGGGGCGAGGGGCGCGGCCTGGACGAGTGGGGGAGGGGCCTCGAGTCGTGGGGGCGGGGCGACGGGCGTGGCGCGGAGATGCTCAAGTGCCCTGAGTACAGCGCCGTGACGTCATCGCCCTGTTAACCACCGCGGCGGCAGCAGCAGCAGTGTGCTGGCTCCACGTGGCGGCCGTGTTTGTTCGGTGTGTCCGCTTATGTCCACCTGTGTGTTTACCTGTATGTCTGTCCACCTATGTGTATGTGTGTCCACCTGTGTGTGTGTGCGTGTCCACCCGTATGTGTCCATCTATGTGTCCACCTGAGTGTATATGTGTGTGTGTCTACCTGTACATGTGTGTCCATCTGTACGTGTCCACCTGTGTGTGTGTGTGCACCTGTGTTTGTCTCCAGTCTGTTAAAGCTATACGGGGATCTTTGTTTCGTCTCTTTGTTTTTTGTGTGTCCACCTGTGTTAATGTGTGTCCACCTATGTGTTTATGTTTCCATGTGTATGTGTTCACCAGTCTGTGTGTCCAACTGTACTTGTGTGTGGAGACGCAGTGGTGCAGCAGTTAGTGCGCTGCTGCTACTAACCCGGTGACCCGAGTTCGATTCCCGCTCAAGGACACCAACACTAGTGATAGCAATTATCTGAACAGGTCCTGGGCCCTCCCCTAGGTCGAATCAGCATCAAATGAGTACCTGGTACGATGTGTAAAAGAAAAAAAACATCGCTACTGGGGAGACAAAGCCAGACGGGCGTGGTGCTGTCCACCCATTCGGTACCGACCTTAATAGGTGCTCGCCCCCAGCACTTGCCCCAACAGTATGTTAAGGCTATACGGGGTATCGTTTTTTTGTCTTTGTGTGTATCCAATTTTTTGCGTGTAAGTGTTGGTTGTGAGGAATAGTGTTGGTGGTTGCTTACTCCCCACCACCGAAGATGAACATCAGTGGAGGAATCTAGATAAGACCGATGAGTCAGACACTGTTTATAAACCTATTGTCCCAACTGTGAGCTAAATTTACCCCTTGGGATAGTCATCGTGTTGGGTGGCTTTCATTCCTGAGTGGGTGATGATGTGGACACCTGGGACAGAGTGATTGGGCCAGATTGGCTCGAAAATAACGGTATTAAGCTGCCAGACTTCTGTGCAGCTCAATGGCTTGTAATTACACTGTTTTGGGATTGGCACATCCACACAACATCATGTATGCACGCCGGTTCCAACCAAGAACATTTTCTGGACTATATAGTGATGGGCAAGTGGATGCGGGCCCATGGCCTTGATACCAAGACTGTCCGTGGAGCTGATCTGCCCACTGACCGTCGCCTTGTCATCTGTAAGATGCACTTGGCATTCTTCCACTCCGGTGGCGGGTGTCCATCGAGGACCCCATTCAAACCCACAGTAGCCTGGTCTCAACTAGCTGAGGAACGTTGCGAGTAGGAATTTCTACATCACCCCCACCCCTCCACCTGTTGCAAAGGGAAATAGGTGATGTTCAGGACTGTGGCTCATGCAGATAATTGCTGCATTGGGAATGTAAGCTAGAACTCCCCAGAGACCACGGCTGAAGGAGGAGGTGTTTTGGCTGTGTAAAGGAAAACGAAAAGCCCACTACCGTCATCTACAACATCCAACATTGGAGAATGAGAAAGCTTACCGCAGCCTTCGCCCGGAGGTTTAGAGAGCTGTGTCGGGCTGCATGGAATCTGCCTAAGCAGCCCACAATCATAAATCACTCTTTCATTCCATCAAAAAAGTAACTTGCAATACCTCACCTATCATCACCCTTAAGGCAAATAACAGTGATCCGATCTTCAACTCCAAAAAACGGGTCTGCAGGTTGTCTGAGCATTTCTACGAGGTCTTGGGGGACAACCCTGCTGGGGCTGCGGTGCCTCAAACATTGGCAAAAGTCACCAATCCTTCCAAGTGGTTGGCTGAGGTGCAATCTGTGCAGGAAAGTACGCGGGGCGATCCGGAGTCTGAGATCAGGAAAAGCACCAGGCAGAGACGATCTCCCAAGCGAAATGTTGAGAGAGGGTGGCGTCTGTGGGCAGACTGCCCTGTATGACATCACAACTACCTGGACCACAGGACAGGTTCCAGAGTATTGAAAGGATGCCCTGTTGGTCCCTCTCTTTAAGAAGGGGGACTGCACAGATTGTATCAACTACAGGGGGTATCTCCCTCCTCACGATGCCAGAAAAGGTCCTGACAAGGATTATCAAACTTTGCCTTGCCAGGCATGCTGAGGAGAGGCTTGTGGAGCTCCAATGTGGTTTAAGGCCAGGGATATTCTGCACAGATGTCGTATGCTACGTCCTTCTGCTATAGGAAAGGTGTAGGGAATTACAACATGACCTACATCTGCTTTTTTTACCTGATCAAGGCCTATGACACCATCAATAGGCGAGGGTTCTGGGTTGTTTTTTGTGATTTGGGAGTCTCTGACTTTCTGCTCACAATCATTAAGGGCCTTCATGATGGTGGGCAGGCTCGGGTAAAGCCACGTGACCCGGAATTAGAGCCATTACTTATTCACCTTGGGGTGCGACAGGGATGTCTTCTGGTTCCCACATGTATGCTGATGGTCTGGTGATGCACACTAGGAGGAGGAGATGGATATGTTGTTGCTGAACCTTGAATGTGCCACTAAGAGGTGGGGCCTTACCATTAGCCCCAACAAAACTAAGCATCTGCCGCCCATCATAGGTGCTCGCTAACAGCACTTGCCCAAACAGCCTGGAGAGGGTATACGGGGGATCTTTGTCTTTGTGTGTTTCTTTCCCGGAGTCATCTCAGTCAGTCAATCCATGGCCACCACCTGGGTATATACCGTGTGCCATAACCTGTTAGCGAGCCTTCAACACTTCATATGGCCTTGGAGTGCACCTAGCCTGGCACAGGCGACGTGGTGATGTGTACACATGTGTGTGTCTATCTCTGTGTGTCTCTCTGTCTGTCTCCAGGTGTCTGTGTCTTTAAGTGTGCGTTTTCATCATCTGTGGGGAGCGATGGTACAATGGTTAGCGCACTGCACTATGAACCTGGCAGAGACCCGAGTTTGATTCCCTTTCACGTCCACCAAGACCAGTGACGACTATCTGAACAACCGGTTATGGGTCTCCCCTAGGTAGACGCAGCTTCAAATGAGTATCGGGTGCAGCGGTGTGTATGTAGTAAACATCGCCATTGGGGAGACAAAGACGGCCTGGTGTGGTGCTAGGCACCCACCCCCTCATGTGCCACAGCGCTGGCCTTCATAGGTGCTTGCTAACAGCACTTTCCCCAACAGTCTGTTAGAGGCTATACGGAGTAACTTTGTTTTTTGTTTCCATCTGTATGTATCTCTATGTTTCCCAATGTCTCTCCACGTGTTTTGTGTCTGTGTGTGAGACTGTCAGAATGTGTCTCCTTGTGTCTCCACGTGTGTTCACTGTATCTCCCCATATCTCCTAGTGTCTCCCCGCCGTCTCCCTCCGTGTCTCCCTCCGTTTTTCCTCCTGTGTCTCTCCCCGTGTGCCCCTGTCTCTCTCCATGTGTCTCTCCGCCTTGTCTCCGCCATGTCTCTTCACGTGTCTCTACTCGTGTCTTTCCCCGTGTCTCCCACCCCGTGTCTCCGAGGGGAGCCTCGTGTCTCTGTCTCCCCCCTCTACTTCGCGCTATGCTAACTGCATGAATATCGTGGCACGCGTGCAAAAAGTGGTGCACTTAGCATTGGTTATGCTGTGTACATAGTTATAGTGTGAGACGTGTACACACACACAGATACACACACACAGATGCACATACATATACACAGATTCACACGCAGATATACACACACAGACAGATGCACACAGAAAAATTACAACAACCGCCATTTGCCACTAAGTAGCGGTAACGTCACCACGAAGCTTGTACCAGGCTAGGTGCTCGTTGAGGCCACGTGAAGTATCAAACGCCTGCTGGCAGGAGGTCACGGGGCAGACTCAGGTGCCACGGGTCGACTGACTGAAACGACTGGCTGATGCACCACCTGTGCCCCCTACTGTGCCAACTTGCTGTGCTTTAGCCACCCGGCGCTCCCTTCATTGTTGTGAGCGTCGCTCCTCCACCCTCCGTTGTTGTTGGAGGGCAACTGCCTCCAACTGCCGAGTAGCGTCCTTCACGAGCCTCCTTCACAGAGGCCGATCTTGCCACCGCTGGTACAGTCATCGGCAAGTCCACTCACCTCCACATCCTCCTGTACCACATCAATCCATCTCTTCTCTAGCCCATACCGCGCCCGTTTAGCCCCCTTGATCCGGCCGAACAAAATATGTTTAGGCATGCGGTGGCTGGCATGCGGGCAACATGACCCAGCCAATGCAGCCTAATAATCCTTTACAGGACCTTTAAAGCCACACTTAGGAGTGAGATGCCCCTGTTGTTGTTACAGTCTGTGCGGTCCCCCTTCTTAAAATGGGGACCACCAGGGCATCCTTTCAATCCTGCGGAACCCGTCCAGTGGTCCAGACTGTTGTTATGATATCATGTAGGGAAGTCTGTGCACAAACGCCACCCTGCCTCAGTATTTCTCTTGGGAGATCATCTATGCCCTGTGCCTTTCCTGGTCTCAGACTCTGGATCGCCTTCATTACTTCCTCAACAGATGGCACCTCAGCCATCTACTCACAGTGGGTGACTTCTTCCAACATTTGAGGCACCGCAGCCTCGGCAGGATAATTCCCACTTTGTCCCACGTTTTCCTGGCTGAGGGATTTCCCCTCCCCCAGGACCTCACATAAGTGCTCAGCAAAATCTGAAAACCTGTTCCTGGAGGTCAGATATTGGATCACCGTTCTTTCCCCTAATAATGGTAATCGGTGTGGCGCTGTAGTTACGTTTTTTATGGAATTAAAGAGCGATTTGTGATCGCGGGCCATTGAGGCAGACTCCATCTCCTCAGCAACCAGCTGCCACTACCCATCCTTGCAGTGCCTCACTGCTCTCCGAACCTCCGAGCGAAGGCTGCAGTAAGCCTCCTCATTCTCTGACGTGAGATGGTGTAGATGGTGAGTGTGGGCCTGTCGCTTTTTCTCAGCCAGCCTGAACACCTTCTGTCAGCCAGGGTCTCTGGGGAGGTCTGGACCGTGTACTCAAAGCAGCCTTTGCAGCTGCTTTAGCCACAATCCTAAACCTCACCCATTTCTCCTCGACATCAGGAGGAGTGGGGGACGATGCCAACCCCAGTCTCAAGCGATGATTAAATTCTCGCTGCAACTTTCATCAGCTAGCTGAGACTATGCCACTTTGGGTTTGAATGAGGTCCTGGGTGTACACCCACTGCCGGAGTGGAAGAATGGCAGGCGCATCTTACGGATGACAAGTCGATGGTCAGTAGGCAGATCATCTCCACGTTAGGTCCTGGTGTCAAGGACATGGGCCCGCATCCGCTGTTCAGTCATTATGTTGTCCAGCAAATGTTCTTGCTTGGACCCGGCATGCATCCATGATGTCGTGTGGATGTGCTGATGCCGGAACAGCGTGTTTGTAATTACAAGACCATGAACTGCACACAAATATAGCAGACTCCTGATCTGGCCGATGCCTTCCAATCACTTCAGACCGGGTGCCAGCATCATGAAGTCACCCAACAAGATGACTCTGTCTCGCGGGGCCACTTTAGCTAGCACCTGTGACAGGATGTCATGGAAGGCAACTGACTCTATGGCCTTGCCTGCATTCCTCCATGGATGTTCGTCTTTGCTGGGGGCATAAGTTACCACGACCACCACTCCTCGCCTCCTGTTGATAAGAAGGCGAGCCCAAAGTAGCCTGTGGATTACAGCTTCCCACACCTCTCCATCATGCTCCCATGCCCCCTTCATTCTTTTGTTCAGAAGAAGAGCCACTCCCTGTTGCTTGGCAGTCTCCTGACCCTAGTAGACGACTGTCCGCCCCTCATGGTAGCAAGAGCCAGAGCCGGTCCACCAGACCTCCTAAATTCCACAGAGATCCAGGCGGTACCGGTCCAGCTCTCAACAGAGGAGTGGCAGCCTCTCCTCCACAGTGAGCATTCGAACATTCCACGTGGCCACCAGTAGTTGTTTTTTGTTGTTTCTGGAGGAGCTCTGAGGGTAAGGATTCAGTCTCCTGGCTCCGCCAAATGGGGTTTGACCCAGAGACATCATAGACGCCTATCCCCCCGGGGCCTCTGGCACAAGCTTAATAAATAAAAATTGTAATTAATTGAAGGTGGAGGGGTTACCAGCCCCTCGCACCCGTCCAGAGCCCCCATTTGGCCGCTGTGGTGGTTACAAACGCCCTGAGGGGAAAGGTCAATCTAAGTTGGCCCTCCCCCCACGGCACTGCCCACCACAGCGTTGCTGTCCGGCACCAAAGAAGAGGTAAGGGGTTGTTTTTGCCAGACACAGGACATATACACACGGATATACACACACAAATACACAGAGACACTTACACAGAAACAAAAAGACACATAGACATACACAACAAAGACACAGAGACACATAAACGTAGAGACATACACAAACACAAACGGACACACGCTCACAAAGACATACACATACATAAATACACAGACACACGCAAAGCCACGCACAGGCACGCACAGGCACGCAAAGACACACACACGCACAGACACACACACACGCAGGTACAGAGATATACACACAAATATATACATAAGCAGATACACACACTCGCACACGCCCACACTCCCCCCCCCTTCTCTCTCTGGGCCTCACTAAACTCGTCGGAGGGAAGGCGGGGGGGGGGTGATCACACTGCAGGCGATGTGAATATTACGGTAATGCGCATCCCCCCTCCGCATGCCTCGGTCACCCCGCGGTTCCGCCGACCCCCCCCCCCCCCCACGGATGTTCGTGCGCGCCTATTCGTGTACATACGGTACGAGCCCCCCCACCCCATCCCCAACACCTCCAACCCCCGACCCGCGTGTAAATACGGTAACGAGCCGATGGTGATGTAATGGGTGGCGCTGGTGGTGGTTGTGATCATTTGGGGAGCGGTGATGCAGCGGTCAGCGCGTGGGTGGCTTTACGAACGACCCGAGTTCGATTCCCGCTCACGGCCAACAACAACAACCAGTGACAACTACGAACCGGTCATGGACCTCCCCTAGATCGACTCAGCTTCAAATAAGTACCTGATGTAATGTGTAGTAAACATCACCACTGTGGAGACAAAGGCGACCGGGCGTGGTGCTGGCCACCCACCCCCCTCGTGTCCCGCAGTGCCGGCCTTCATAGGTGCTGCTACTCGCTAACAGCACTTGCCCCTACAGCCCTACTAGAGGCTATACGGGGAGGAAGGAATATTTGCCTTTGTTCATTGGTAACTTCTATTACGTAAAGGTGATCGATGGGGTTTATCGATGGGTCCAATCATTTCACGGGGATTTTTTCGCAATATCTAAATAAATAAATATATCAATAAAAATATTTTTCTCAATCCGAATGGATTTAGAAAAAGGAAACAAAACGATTCGAAACCCAAAATGCAATCGGTTACCGGTAAAAAAATATATAATAACGTCACCAGTTTTGTTTCTTCTCATATCCAAATTAGTACAAAAATAGATCTATTTAATTAATAAATAACACGTCGCGCTTATGTGGTATCAATCGGTTACCGGTTTTTAAACCGCAAAACATTTCAATGAAAAGACGGCAATCCTTTTTATTTTCGATTACCGGTTCGGAAATTAAACAAAAAAATGATTTAAGAGTGTGCCCCACACGTGCGGCAAAACCGATTTAAACCGGTTTTGCCCCAGCAGACTTTAACCGGTTTTTTTAAATCCCCACCACCACCGAACCGGTTTTTAACAGTCCCATGCGAGAACAAGTGTACATAGTCGTTCAAGTGCGCGTTTGGTCGTGTACATACAGTAAGGGCTCGCGGTCTATTCTATACGTACGGTGATGGGCTCGGATAATAGCGTAAATGCGGTACACGTGCATGCACGGTACTAGTCTCACAAGCGTATGTACGGTAGTGGTCTCCTCTAGACGTGTATATAGGCACTGGACCCAGCTACACATGTACGTATGGTACTGGACTCAGCTACACGTATATATACGGTACTGGTTTCAGCTACACATGTATATACGGTACTGGTTCAGCTACACGTGCATATACGGTACTTAGTGTCAGGTTAATGGATTTTAGTATCGGTCGTGATGATGGCGATGGTGGTGATGACAGTGATGATGATAGCGGTGATGATGATGATGGTGATATAATGAAGGTGATGATGGCGATGTGGTGTGACGTTTATTTAGCTTACACGTCCGTGGTTCGATTTCACGTTCCGCCTCCTCTCATTGGGGTTGTAACCTCCCGTTGTAAATAAATGTAATCTTTATCCTCCTTCCTCATCATTTTCTATCAACATCCTTATACTCATCATCCGCCACCTCATTATCATCATCATCATCGACTGGTTTGGGGTTGTCACGCTGCCTCTGATCCAGCAGCCAGGCGATTGACGGTCTAACACGTAGTGGGTTTTCATGAATTCGTAACATGTCGTGGGTATAACCCTCTCAACAGAAAAAAATGGTGAGTTGGTGAATTCGTAACTCACCGTTGTAGACTCGATTATCCGCATTGCACAATTTATCCGATTTGCGGATTAACCGGCACCGCAACCTGAGATTTTGACGTATGTCAATAACTCGTTTAGCTTTCCCTTGAGCCCAAATTAATACATTTTGATAATACAAAAAAAAATTGGGCTAAAGGGAATACTGTCGATCGACCGATCGATTTATGCGTGTGCTCAGTGATAACACTTTCCTGCTTAGTGGATGATAGCAGATGATAGAGCCACGGGAAATCAACATCAATCAAACTCCACCTCACCAACTGGATGACAGCGGAGCTGCAGCCAATCAACATCAAACTCTGCCCACCAAGTGGATGATAGTAGAGCCACAGCCAATCAACATCAATCATTCTGCTCACGAAGTGGATGATAGCAGTGCCACTGCCAAGCAAACTCTACCCGACTAAGTTGATGATAGCAGTCACAGTTAATCAACATCAATCAAACTCCACCTCACTAACTGGATGACAGCAGAGCCACAGCCAATCAAAATCAATCATACTCTGCCCACTGTATGTAACGATATTGCAACTACTGCACTGCAGCGTCGATAGTGTGGATTAAGGATTAACTGGAGGCAACATATTTGTTCGGATTAAGCACCTGTGACTTGTAAATAAACATTTCCAAGTAATAAGAATGTTTTGACTTAAAACTTTCGTGACTGCAGGAATTCATATTATTGGTTCTTTCGGTAAAGTCACGTAGATATAATTTTGTTAATTTTTTTAAATAAAAATAAAAGCAAAAAGCACACGACGTTTCGATCACAACACAAAGTCTTCATCAACCCACGACGTTTCGATAGCAACACAAGCAGTCTTCATCAACCCACGACGTTTCGATCACAACACAAGCGGTCTGATCATCAACGATGATGCCCTCTAACGATGATGAAGACCGCTTGTGTTGCGATCGAAACGTCGTGGGTTTTTTGCTTTTATTTAAAAATTTATGTTATTATTTTTATGTTCTATCTACGTGACTTTACCGAACGAACCAAGAATATAATAAGAATGTATAACTGTTTTTAAATATTATTTGTGCTTATCCGATTTGCGGATTAACCACGCTGCCCCTGAGATTTTGATGTGGATTAATAACTTTTCCCTGAAGCCAAAATGAATTATCTAAAAAAAATTGTGATACATTGTTATTCTTGGCTCTGTAATCATCCACTGGGGAGCGGTCGTGCAGTGATTAGCACGATGCTGCTGCGCTACGAACCCGGCGACCCGACTTCAATTCCCGCTCACGGTCACCAACACCACCGGTGACGATTATCCGAAACGGTCCTGAGCCTCCGCTAGGTCGACTCAGCCTCAATTGGGTACCTAGCGCGATATGTAGTAAACTTCACCACAGGGGAGACAAAGGCGGCCGGGCATGGTTGTTGGCCAGCCCACCCACCCCTCTTGTTCGCCACAGTGCCAGTCTTCATAGGTGCTGTAACTCGCTAACAGCACTTTGCCTCAACCGTTTGTTCAGGCTTTTCGGGGGATCTTTATCTGTGAGGATTAGTGAGTTTGTGTGGGAGTGCCAAAGCCACCGCATGCCCAACACAGCTTTTACGCGGTCCGATAGAGGGCGCTAAGCTGGAGCGGCACGGGGAATAAATGCGGCATGAGAGAATGTGGAGCTGAGTGGACTTGCCGTGAGCGAAAACCCGCAGTGTCAAGATCGGCCTCTGTGGAGGAGGAAACTTATGAAGGACGCTGCTACTGGGCCACAGTTGGAGACATTCGCCCTCCAGCAACAACAACAACAACAATGGAGGGCGACTTCCTCCACCATAAAGACTGGACACGGAATCGAGTTCTACCATCACACGCTCGCCGCCTCTATCATCTCTTGCTGAGTCGACAACCCCAGCTCCTCGGCTGCCTCAGCCACTGCTCTGGGAGTTCGCTCTACGAAGATCCCCCCTCCCGTTGCGCAGTGGCCATAACATTCACTAACCTGTACTCTCACCTGTACACTCACTCAGAGAGGTCCTACCCTGGCGGGGGTGTGTTTGTGTTTCTATGACTGGATTGTCTGGAGCCGGGTGGAGAGGACCGCTGCCATAACATTCACTCCTCTGTACTCACTCACCTCTACTCTAACTCACTGTACACTCACGTGTACACTTGCTCCGAGAGGTCCTACCTTGGCTGGTTTCTGTGCTTATACTACTGGATTGTCTGGAGCTGGGTGAAGCGGACTCCTGCTGCTACATTCACTCACCTGTACGCTCACTCACTCAGATGTACACTCACCTGTACACTCACTCAGAGCTGTCCTCCCTGGCTGGTGTGTGTGTGTGCTACGACTGGGTTTTCTGGAGATGCCGGGATCGGACCTCTGCCGTAACATTCACTCACCTGTACTACACTCACTCACCCGTACACTCACTCAAATAGGTCTTTCCCTAGCTGGTATGTGTGCTTCTACTATTGTGAATTGTATGGAGTGGACCACTGACATAACAATCACTCACTTGTATCTCTTACTCACCTGTACTCTCACTCACCTGTACACTCATTCAGAGAGGCCCTACTGTGGCTGGTGTGTATGTGTGTGTATGCTTCTATTACTGGGTTGTTTTGAGCCTGGTCGAGCGGACCACTGCCATGCCATGGATTCACCTGTACTCTCAATCACTCATCTGTACACTAACTTGTACACTCACTCACCTGTACACTTACTCACCTGTACACTCACTCAGAGAGGTCCGCCCGCTGGTGTGTGTGTGTGCTGCTAATACTGGGTTGTCTGGAGCTGGGTGGAGAGGATCGCTGCTCGTCTCCCACCCAATAATTCTCAGTTTTCAACGGTTAATAATTGTTTTTTTAAGATTCTCAGTTTTTTTACTTTTCACTTCTCAGTTTTGAACGTGCATATATATTCTTAAGATTCTCAGCGTTTTCGCTTTTTATCTAAATTTTTAACGGTCCATAGTCTTAAGATTCTCAGTTTTCTACTTTTGTATTAAGTTATTAACGGTTCTTGTATGTCTTTTTTAAGATTTTCAGTTTATTTATTCATTTTCAGTTGTAATGGCATATATCTTAAAATTATCCGTTTTTAGCCAATATTGTATGTTTTTAAGATTCCAATTTTTTTACTCCCCCCCCAGTTTTTAATGGTCTATATATATTTTACAAGTATCAGTTTTTAACCATTCTTGTATGTTTTTTTTAAGTTTCTTTTGTAACGGTCACCCACCCACTAACTCTGTTGTATTGTTTTTAACCCCCATTGTTGTCACTGGACCCGACAAACCCACTGTCACCTCATCCATCACATACACAACACACACACCATACTTTATCAAACAATGGCACCTACCCATATTCCGTAAAAAAATTCCTCAGATCAACAATATTCCACGATTTTGACGATGGTGTTCATTTCATAAGTTCTTCAACGGTCACCCGTAGCTAAACGCCTATGTCAGAAAACGCCATTTAGGACAGCACTCGGTAACAAAATATACTTTAAAACTTTTAATATTGTTATTTAGGTCAAGCATTGAAACCAACCCTCGAACCATTACTGCCACATCTTCTCTATCGCTCACCTTGAACTCAATATATGTCAAAAACTCACAGGGTCTTCGTATTGTCTATGTCAACGTTAGATGCCTCAGAGCTGCATTTGAAAAATTAAAATGTATTTAAATGATCTTTGAACGGGACATGTTCTGAATATCTCAAAAACGGCTTACCTCACATATAACTCCTCGTCTAAGTAGACATTGAAGGATATAATTTATTCCCATTAGACAGATAATCAAGAGGAGTAGCAGTATAAGTGAAAAATGACTTTCCTTGCATTCAATTTCATACTGTATCCGACCCGAGCTTTTTTGAATGTATCACAGTTGTAATTTCTTATCCAGGTAACCAATATTTTACCATGGTGTGTTGCTATAGACCACCAAATAGTAAAATATCAAATTAATCCCTGGATGAAAATTATTCCACCCATTACAAAAAGGTGAACTATTGATCATAGGGGACCGACATTGGAATTTGGTAAACCTACAACATGATGGATTTGACTTTTACAAAGCAGTACAGTCTAAATGAACTGATTACTTCAACCACTGGACCCAAATATATATAAAAATTCAGACTGCTAGTCTATAATTGATATCCTACTTAACAAATTCATCCGGTACATTTTCGAAAGTGGGAGTCTTACATAACAATCTCAGTGACCATGCCATTATCTTTGGCATTCGTGAGACACACACAAAAAAAACTAAAACGCCTTATAAAAGCATTATGAAACAGGTCATTAAAACATGTTTGACCTTAAAGAATTCATACATGACACTCTCCGTTAGAAACAGGGATCACGGTGAGCAAAATACCCAGTTTTTGAAAGTGCTTGGACATATTTTAAGACAAACGAGCCCGCCCCCCCCCCCCCCCTCTTACGAACAAAACAGATTGGAGCATTTCTGAATTATTGAAAACTCGAGATATAGCCTCGAAAAATGAAAAAAACCCCCATCAAAGAACCTCTCTGATTGGATGAACCATAGAACAATTTCAGACATAGATGAGGTGTATTTAAATCTTCACTTAGTGACTGCAGGAATTCATATTCTTTGGGTCTTTCGGTAAAGTCACGGAGATAGGTTCAAATTAATAAAAATAAAATAAACAAAAAACGACGACGTTTCGATCGCAACACAAGCGGTCGTCATCAGGCGGAGAGAAAAAGGGGGGGGGGGGGGGGTAAGCCTCGAATGCAACTGTTTATAAAGATTTAAAAGTGGGCGTAGCCCAAGTGTCAGAACAGAGTGGGCGGGGCACAAGAGTATCGCTCAGCAGTGGATAGAGCATCCTATCCACTGCTAGCTTAGACGACCACTAGTACACCACGCCTTTAGCTTGCTTTATTCACTGCTGGCCTAGACTACCACTAATACACCATGCTTATTGCATGCGCTATCCACTGCTGGCCTAGGCTCCATCTCTATAGCTTTTGCTCTATCATGGCCTAGACTCCATCTCTATAGGATGCTCTATCCCCTGCTGAGCGAGACTCTTGTGCCCCGCCCACTCCGTTCTGATACTTGGGCTACGCCCACTTTTAAATCTTTATAAACAGTTGCATTCGAGGCTTACTCCCCTTTTCTCTCCGCCTGATGACGACTGCTTGTGTTGCGATCGAAACGTCGTCATTTTTTGTTTATTTGATCTTTTATCAATTTGAACCTATCTACGTGACTTGACCGTAAGACCCAAAGAATATGAGGTGTATTTGTTATTTATTGCAAATTTGGTGGCCTATAGATGGACTCACCAAGTAGGTAAACGCAAACATGTTCTAACTACCACCAAACTACTTTAAATTCGCAAAAAAAAGTATTTTCTGGCAAACGTTCAACTCGGTTGAAAACAAAGAGAAGTGAAACCATCTTAGAAAAAAAAATCCAAACAACTCATCTTTGAATGCAAAGAGCTGCTCACAAAACAAGATATGATCAAATGATTGAATTCTCATTTAGGATCAACCGTTGACAAAAAAAACACGACCAGATTAAGAATTCTCACAATACACCACCGTTCACATAACCCACTTCTTCCTCATATAATAATAGATCACGACGTTTCGATTGCCACACAAGCGATCGTCCTCAGGTGAGATAGAGGTCGATCGCTTGTGTGGCGATGGAAACGTCGTGATCTATTTTTTTTCTAGAAGTGACTTTACCGAAAGAACCAAAGAGTATGGATTCCTGCAGTCACGAAATCTTCAAATCAAGGTGCTATTGAAAGCCATCGTCCATACTTCCCGCTTAGTCCCACATCTGAACTGGATGTATAGTATAAGCTACTATCAATAAAGACATCATCATAACCATAATCTAGTTGCCTGTATTTGCACCCGTGGCTGTGGCAGATCTTTAATCTATAAACCTCTTGCACACATTTTCAACCTCTCACTTACAAAAGGTACATTACTGCTCGAGTGGAAATCCACTCTCATTTGTCCAATTTATAGAAATGGCTCCAAAATAAGACCCTATTATCCATAATATATATATTTTTGGGTTATATCACATAAATACAAATGTGTCATTAAACTTGCCACCACCCTACACAGCCAATTAGTAAGGGTTGTCACGTAAACAACACATGCCTATCTATTACATATTCAGCACACCGGTGTGTTGGAGAGTGAACCCCACAACATTTACATTTCGAGTACCGTGACGTTTCGCCGGTAATTACAACAAGCAGCCTCATTAGGCGACAGTCAGAGTTGTGGAGAAATTATCCTGTTGCGGTATTAAATCGAGGGGTAAATGTGACATGTTTACATATGATGTAGACTCTAATAATTATAGACCAATGTTTATTCTTTCACCAGTTACTAAAATATTCGCAAAACATTTTAATGACGAATAAACAGCCCCCTAAAAATGCATAATCACCTTCACAGTAAACAGTCTGGTTTTAGAGAGGATTCTTGCAATACCACAGCAATGATGTATGCATTCAATTGAATCTTCAGTAACCTGGACAAAGGCCATTACTCCTGTGCACTATTCCCTGACTTGTCCAAAGTATTTCATATTGTTGAACCATGATATTATACTCACAAGACTTGGTCAATTGAACATTGTCAGACTACAATAAAATGGTTTAAGAGCTACCTCTCAGACCGTTCTCAAAAGGTACATGGTGATAATATATTGTCCACAATTATTAAAATAACAAAGGGTGTTCCATAAGCTTCCTTGCTGGAACTAATTCTGTTCTCATTACATTTAAACAATCTTTGACTGAACTTAAATAACTCAAAATCAAATATTTTTGCTGATGATGCTGTCATGCTAGTGTAGTGGCAGTGTGCTGGCTGCTGGCATGGAAGGGAGTCTGCGGCTTACGGCAGCCCTGACGCCAGCAGGCCACGTGATACACCAGAGGGGGATCTAGGGGAAAGGTCACAGAAGGGGCACACCAAGAACCCGCTGGTAGGTTCCAGAAAGGGGGCGTGGCCGGGAGCGGAGCCAGGCCACGCTGACAGTATAAGAGGGGCCCCTGGAGGGGACCTCGGGGCTGTTGGAGTGGGATCCCCGTCGTGCTGCTGAAGTCTTCATCACCATTCTTCTCGTCGTCTTCACCATTCTTCTCATCATCTTCACCATTCTTCTCATCGTCTTCACCATTCTTCTCGTCGTCTTCACCGTCCTTCTCGTCGTCTTCACCATTCTCCTCGTCGTCTTCACCATTCTTCTAGTCGTTTTCACCATTCTCCTCGTCGTCTTCACCATTCTCCTCGCCGTCTTCACCATTCTTCTCGCCGTCTTCACCATTCTTCTCGCCGTCTTCACCATTCTTCTCGTCATCTTCACTATTCTTCTCGTCGTCTTCACCATCCTTCTCGTCGTCTTCACCATTCTTCTCGTCGTCTTCACCATTCTTCTCGTCGTCTTCACCATTCTTCTCGTAGTCGTCTCCGTCTCTAACATCTCAGGGCGCCGCTAGTCAGGTAGCCTACCAACTTTGCTGGCTGAATAACGTCGCCGACAATAGACGGACTTATTACGATGTGTTAAACCCGATGGTGTTCGTTAATAAAGAAGTGCCTCCAAATCTTTTCGTCTTAGAGTTAGTCACTGCACTAGTATCAGGTAAATCTCCAAACGAAGTCATACAGAATCTCCAACAAGATTTCTATTTAATTCAACATAAATTGTCATCCCTAGAATTTCTCCTAATTCCTAAAAAAAATAAAGATGGTCTTTTCTTTAAAAAAATAAACACTTTAATTATCTTCATCTATTACGAATTTGATCAACATCATTGAACAAACAGCGTGCTTCAAATACTTGGGTTTACTAATTGATTCACAACTTACATTCCAATCCCATATTGATCACATCTAGAAGAAAAAAAGTGTTTTAATATAGAAAATAAAACATTGTTTTCTCATTCGATTACGCCTATACATTGTTGAAGCTTTCATCATTCTGCCACTGTTTGACTACGGTGATGCTGCTTACAGATCAGCTCATAATGAATCACTAAACAGACTAAATAAACCTGCTTCATCAAACTGCTCTTCGATTTGCACTGAATGTTCCATACAGAACCCACTGTTATGACCTCTACTTAAAATTCTAATCTCACGTAACTTGATGCGAGAAACATATCTCATACTTTATGTCCTGTCCATCCATACAAATCCTTATTGGCAATTCTGCGCTACACTTGGCAAATGCAGAAACTAGATCGTCAAATCTAAGGAAACCAAAACATACATCCAATATGCCATTAACTATCCCAAGAACAAGAATTGGGATATGTGACAAAGCCTTTGCCGTAGCAGCACCGACATTTTGGAATAACCTTGTTTCCTCCCTTAACATTATGAATCTTCCTTCAATAATGTATATATTCTGAAGCAGAACATTAGTGCTGCATACAACCGCATTTGTCCACGTGATTCGTATGTATGCTTGTTAACAATGTGCAGTGACACCCGACACAGCAGTCTTCAACACACTTGAGTCTTTATTTCCTTAGGCACGAGACAGGCGGGGTCTTCAAGGATTCCCCTTCACTCCAAGCATCCCGAACTCTCACTTCCCCCACCTCTTGTATATCCCCGCAAGCCCCCTTTCCCAATCAGCTTCCCAATTTTCCAATGAATCTCCAACTCCCTGTCAATCATCCCTCCGTTTCTACCCGCTCTTTACATTTTGTATTTCTACTGCCCAACCCAGGGCCAAATTACGGTTATTCGAGACCCTAGGCACTCCTGTTTCGTTTAGGGCCTTCAGTGATACAGTGAGGAGAAAAAAATATTTGATCCCCTGCTGTTTTTGTACGTTTGCCTACTGACAAAGAAATGATCAGTCTATAATTTTAATGGTAGGTTTATTTGAACAGTGAGAGACAGAATAACAACAACAAAATCCAAAAAAACGCATGTCAAAAATGTCATAAATTGATTGGCATTTTCATGAGGGAAATAATATTTGACCCCTCTGCAAAACATGACTTAGTACTTGGTGGCAAAACCCTTGTTGGCAATCACAGAGGTCAGACGTTTCTTGTAGTTGGCCACCAGGTTTGCACACATCTCAGGAGGGATTTTGTCCCACTCCTCTTTGCAGATCTTCTCCAAGTCATTAAGGTTTCGAGGCTGACGTTTGGCAACTCGAACCTTCAGCTCCCTCCACACATTTTCTTTGGGATTAAGGTCTGGAGACTGGCTAGGCCACTCCAGGACCTTAATGTGCTTCTTCTTGAGCCACTCCTTTGTTGCCTTGGCCGAGTGTTTGGGGTCATTGTCATGCTGGAATACCCATCCACGACCCATTTTCAATTCCCTGGCTGAGGGAATAAGGTTCTCACCCAGGAGTTCACGGTACATGGGCCCCGTCCATCGTCCCTTTGATGCGGTGAAGTTGTCCTGTCCCCTTAGCAGAAAAACACCCCCAAAGCATAATGTTTCCACCTCCATGTTTGACGGTGGGGATGGTGTTCTTGTGGTCATAGGCAGCATTCCTCCTCCAAACACGGCGAGGTGAGTTGATGCCAAAGAGCTCCATTTTGGTCTCATCTGACCACAACACTTTGACCCAGTTGTCCTCTGAATCATTCAGATGTTCATTGGCAAACTTCAGACGGCCATGTATATGTGCTTTCTTGAGCAGGGGGACCTTGTGGGCACTGCCGAATTTCAGTCCTTCACGGCGTAGTGTGTTACCAACTGTTTTCTTGGTGACTATGGTCCCATCTGCCTTGAGATGATTAACAAGATCCTCCCGTGTAGTTCTGGGCTGATTCCTCACCGTTTTTATGATCATTGCAATTCCACGACGTGAGATGTTGCATGGAGCCCCAGGCCGAGGGAGATTGGCAGTTCTTTTGTGTTTCTTCCATTTGCGAATAATCGCACCAACTGTTATCACCTTCTCACCAAGCTGCTTGGCGATGGTCTTGTAGCCCATTCCAGCCTTGTGTAGGTCTACAATCTTGTCCCTGACATCCTTGGAGAGCTCTTTGGTCTTGGCCATGGTGGAGAGTTTGGAATCTGATCGATTGAATTGCTTCTGTGAACAGGTATCTTTTATACAGGTAACAAGCTGAGATTAGGAGCACTCCCTTTAAGAGTGTGCTCCTAATCTCAGCTCGTTACCTATATAAAAGACACCTGGGAGTCAAAAACTTTCCGATTGAGAAGGCGTCAAATACTTGTTTCCCTCATTAAAATGCAAATCAATTTATAACATTTTTGACATGCGTTTTTCTGGATTTTGTTGTTGTTGTTCTGCCTCTCACTGTTGAAATAAACCTACCGTTAAAATTATAGACTGATCATTTCTTTGTCAGTGGGAAAACGTACACAATCAGCAGGGGATCAAATACTTTTTTCCTCACTGTAACTCCTCACAGCTGATAGTACTGCCTCATGTCACTGCTTCTGCCGCTTTCACTCTGCTTATTTCACGCGTTACTTTGAATTGCTAAGGGGAGCGTTGTTTTTCGGAGCTAAAGCTGATTACAAAATACAAAAAACTGTCTCGAATAAAGGATTGGATAACAACGTTTGTCTTCCCCTGCATTGCTCTCTATTGAGAATGAGATTGTGTGAAAAACACCATTTGAAGATGTTATTTGCTGAGTTTGCAATGAAAAAAATCTCGAAAAGTTAATCTCTGGTGTTAATTTCTCTCACTCAATGAAATAAAAAAACTATTGATTTTGACATGACTCTGCCTACTTTGTATAACCACTGTTGCCTATCATTGCTATTTAAATATATGTATTGAAGAAGATATCCTGGTTAAAACATTTTTATCATACATACAAATTAAAAAAACTTGGTCAAACATTTTTATGTAGGTCCTAGGCACAGTGCCTACTGTGGCCTATTGGATAATACGACCCTGGTGGGTGGGTGAATGAGTGATAGGGTGGCTGGGTGAGTGGGTGGGTGAGTAGGTGGGTGGGTCAGTGAGTGGGTCGGTGGGTTAGTGGGAGGGACATTGGGTGAGTGGGTGGGTCGGCGGGTGAGTGGGTGGGTTGGTCGGTGGGTGAGTGGGTGGGTGGGTGAGTGGGTGGGTCGGGGGGTGAGTGGGTAGGTGGGTCGGGGGGTGAGTGAGTGGGTGGGTCGGTGGGTAAGTGAGTGGGTGGGTGAGTGAGTGAGTGGGTGGGTGAGTGAGTGAGTGGGTGAGTGGGTAAGTGAGTAGGTGGACGAGTGAGTTGATGAGTAAGTAAGTGAGTGGGTGAGTGAGTGAGTGGGTGAGTGAGTAAGTAATTTGGTGCGTGAGTGAGTGAGTGAGTTAGTGAGTGATTGAGTGAGTTGGTGAGTGAGTGAGTGAGTGAATGAGTGAGTGGGTGGCTGGGTGAGTGAATGGCATAATGAATAATACGGCCCCACTCCAATCGGCCCTGCTTTAAATTCCCTGCCTCTAAGCAATCCCTCTCTCTGTGTCATCACACACACCGTGTCCAATCGCAACCGAGCATTTTCGGTTGTGAGTGAATCACTGCTAATGTATCTACAGTTAAATTCCTAATGCACACTCATATTGAGGGAGTGTGTTCTCCCAGTGTTTTCTCGGACAGTTTTTTCTTAAGCTTGGGGAATTGATGCACCAATGCAATTTTAACTTCTATACTTAATGTATTTCAAGAGTGGTTATGATGTCCTCTCCGACGCCTGGATTGCAGGAGGTCGTTGGGTCGATCGCGACCCTTACGCCTGCTGTGTACAGGGACTCCTCTACTTACGAACGAGTTAGGTGCCAGACGTCTGTTCGTAAATCAATTTGTTCGCAAGTCCAACTTTACTCCCGTTGATTCCAAAAGTGTTGTACGGCATGTACGCTAAACACTGGTTCTTAATGTTCTGAAGATGTTGATGCTACTGGTTTTGCACGTCTTGGTTCTTCACATTCTGCAGATGTAGAAGCCACTGGTTCGTCATGTTCTGAAGATGTTGATGCCACTGGTTCTGCACGTTCTGCAGATGTAGATGCACTGTTGCTTCACGTTCTGCAGATGTAGATGCCACTGGTTCTTTACGTTCTGTATATGTAAATGCCATTGGTTCGTTATGTTCTGGAGACGTAAATGCCACAGGTTCTTCACGTTCTGCAGATGTAGATGCCATTGGTTCTTCATGTTCTGCAGATGTAGATGCCACCGGTTCTTCATGTTCTGCAGATGTAGATGCCACTGGTTCTTCACATTCTGCAGATGTAGATGCCATTGGTTCTTCACGTTCTGCAGATGTAGATGGCACTGGTTCTTCACGTTCTGCAGGTGTAGATGCCACTGGTTCTTCACGTTCTGTAGATGTAGATGCCACTTGTTCTTCATGTTTGTAGATGTAAATGCCGTTGGTTCTTCATGTTATGAAAATGTAGATGGCACTGGTTCTTCACGTTCTGCAGATGTAGATGCCACTGGTTCTTTACGTTCTGCAGGTGTAGATGCCACTGGTTCTTCACGTTCTGTAGATGTAGATGCCACTGGTTCTTCATGTTTGTAGATGTAGATGCCACTGGTTCTTCATGTTCTGCAGATGTAGATGGCACTGGTTCTTCACGTTCTGCAG
>CM025680.2:1203608-1214675 GCA_014621495.2 Entosphenus tridentatus | reverse complement strand
GGGTGATTGTGAGTGGGTGAGTGTGAGTGTGTGAGTTAGTGCGGGTGGGTGAGAGTGGGTGAGTGTGAGTGGGTGAGTGTGAGTGGGTGAGTGTGGGTGGGTGAGAATGGGTGAGTGTGAGTGGGTGAGTGAGAGTGGGTGAGTGAGAGTGGGTGAGTGTAAGTGGGTGAGTGTGTGTGGGTGGGTGAGTGTGAGTGGGTGAGTGAGAGTGGGTGAGTGAGATTGGGTGAGTGAGCGTTGGTGAGTGAGAGTGGGTGAGTGGGAGTGGGTGAGTGACAGTGTGAGTAGGTGAGTGTGAGAGGGTGAGTGTGAGATGGTGAGTGAGAGTGGGTGAGTGTTGGTGAATGAGAGTGGGTGAGTGAGAGTGGGTGAATGAGATTGGGTGAGTGAGAGTGGGTGAGTGTGAGAGGTCGCGTGAGATTGGGTGAGTGTGAGTGGATGAGTGTGAGAAGGTGAGTTGAGTGTGAGTGAGTGGGTGATGAATGAGAGTGGGTGAGTGAGAGTGGGTGAGTGTGAGTGAGTTCGTCTATGGCCAATGTTAAGCTTTTGGACAGTGTTAAGTCTGTGGGCAATGAGAGTCAATTTGCAGTGTTAAGTCGACGGTCAATGTTAAGTATATGGGAAATATTGAGTCTATTGAGTGTTAAGTCCATGGATAGCGTTAATTCTACGGACACTGTTAAGTCTATGGGCAATGTGAGGTCTTAGGGTAGTGTTGAGTCTATGGAAATTGCAGAGTCTATGGGCAGTGCTGAGTATATGGGTAGTGTTGAGCCTACAGGCAGTGTTGAGTCTATGGGTACTGTTGAGTCTATGGGCAGTGCTGAGTCTATGGGTAGTTTTGAGTATATGGACAGTGCTGAGTCTATGGGTAGTAATCTTGATTTGAAGCTTCCGTGACTGCAGGAATCCATTCTCTTGGGTTCTTTCGGTGAAGTCACGTAGGTAGAAATAAAATAAATCACGACGTTTCGAACGCAACGCAAGTGCCCGTCATCAGGTGAAAATCGCGACAGCTACGATGTTGAGTCTACGTGTAGTGTTGAGTCTGTGGGTAGTGTTGAGTCCTATGTGTAGTGTTGACTGTTGAGTCTATGGGTAGTGTTGAGTCTATGGATAGTGTTGAGTCTATGGGTAGTGTTAAGTCTATGGGCAGTGTTGAGTCTATGTGTAGTGTTGAGTCTATGGGTAGTGTTGAGTCTATGGGTAGTGTTGAGTTTATGTGTAGTGTTGAGTCTATGGGTGGTGTTGAGTATATGGGTAGTGTTGAGTCTATGGGTGGTGTTGAGTATATGGGCAGTGATCAGTCTATGGGTAGTTTTGAGTCTTTGGGCAGTGTTGAGTCTATCAGCAGTGTTGAGTATATGGGCATTGCTGAGTATATGGGTAGTGCTGAGTATATGGGCAGTGCTGAATATATGGGCAGTGCTGAGTTATATGGGCAGTGTTGAGTCTATGAGTAGTGTTGAGTCTATGGGTAGTGCTGAGTATATGGGCAGTACTGAGTATATGGGCAGTGCTGAGTATATGGGCAGTGTTGAGTATATGGGCAGTGTTGAGTCTATGGGTAGTGTTGAGTCTATGGGCAGTGTTGAGTCTATGTGGAGTGTTGAGTCTATGGGTAGTTTTGAGTCTATGGATAGTGTTGAGTCTATGGGTAGTGCTGAGTATATGGGCAGTACTGAGTATATGGGCAGTGCTGAGTATATGGGCAGTGTTGAGTATATGGGCAGTGTTGAGTCTATGGGTAGTGCTTAGTACTATGGGTAATGTTGAGTACTATGGGTAGTGTTGAGTACTATGGGTAGGGTTGAGTCTTTGGGTAGAGTTGAGTCTATATGCAGTGTTAAGTCTATGGGGTGTCTTGAGTCTAAGGGCAACGTTGAGTCGATGGGCAGTGCCAAGATGATATTTACTATAAATTCGCACTTATCATATGGAGTTCATACTGGTAGGAACCTCCTGGTTACACCAGCCCACAGGGGATTATTGTGTCCGTCCGTTGTGCATCCAAAAATGGGAGGGGTGTGGCTGGGTGGAGAGGGGAGGGTGGGGAGGGGTGTGGTGGGGAGGGTGGTGAGGGGTTGGGTGGGGAGGGGAGCGTGGGGAGGGGCTGGGTGGGGAGGGTGGGGCTGGGTGGGGGGTGGGAGGGGTGGGGCTGGGTGGGGAGGGGCTGGTCACCCCGTGGTGCCCTTATAAAACTCAACGTTTAACCTACTCACGCCGGCTTGTGCCCGCCCTCACAGTCGGCCATATTTGCGAAATACACCACGCCGCCGTTGACCCTGGCCATTGACCGAGCAACCCAACGTTCCCACCAGCTCCCTCCGCAGGACAATGTGTTCATGATGCTCATGTTGCCTTGATGCTGTTGATAATCATAAGGTGGATGATAATTATATATCCCCACTGTAATGTCACCGATTATGATGACATTGGTTTGACGTGATGATGGTTAAGATGATGATTCCTAATAAAATGTTAATGCTACTGCTGTTTCTTCTGATTATGCTGATTATTTATGTGATGTTAATGCTACTGCTGCTTCTTCTGATGATGAAAATGCTGATTCCTAATTTATGTTAATGGATGCTGATTCTTCTGATAATGCCGATTTTTACTGTTATGTTAATAGTACTACTTATTCTTCTTAGGATGTTGATGATCATGATTCTGATTCTAATAATACTCACTCATACCTGTGCTATTACTGACTCCGAACGCTCCCAGTGCTCATTAAGTCCCGAACGCCTCTTACACCCCTCCCTCCCATCCCCTCCCTCCCTCCCCTCCCTCCCCCCTCCCTTCTCTGGGGTCCCCATCTGCACCAACCCGCAGGCCCAATGACCTCCGCTTCCCGCGGGGTCCTCGTCATTAGAGGAGGAGGTGGTGGAGGTGGTGGAGGAGGAGGGGGAGGTGGAGGAGGAGGTGGAGGAGGTGGCGGTAGAGGGGTTGCTTGGGGCAGAATCGACGAGCGAAGTGGCCGAGGGAGTGTGGGAAGTAACGAAGTTGGTGGTGGCGGTAGCGGCAGTGGTGGCGGTGGTGGCAGTTACCACCACCACGACCACCACGCGGTCACGGGAGTGGTGGCAGCGAGGGGTGGCCCATGGCGAAGTAGTCTCGCCTGCTCCGCATCGCTCGTCGCCTTCGCCCTCATGCTGCTGGCCATCAACACGGACCACTGGGTCTACAAACGGGGCGTGTGCGGGCCACGTGACTCCTCTGACTCCTCCACCTCATCATCCTCCGCCAAATCATCCTCGAGTCCAGCTCCCAACCTCCTCAACGCCACCTCCAGCACTGCCGCCACCGCCGCCACCGCCGCCGTCACCACCGCCGCCACCAGCAACCTCAATAATCCGAGGAGGGGCCGCCCCAAGCCGGAGTCGAACTCGAACCTCAGCGGCAGCGCGGGCCCAACGCCGCTGGAGGCGATGGCCCCCAGGGGTGACCGGGGCACCGCAGCTGATCGTCAGCGAGCCGGCCTGAAGGGCATCGGACCGAGCATCGAACCGGAACCCAGCGTGGAGCCAATAGGAGGTGGTGGAGGTGGTCGAGGAGGTGGTGGAGGTGATCGTGAATTGACTGACGTCGTCACGTCATCTGGTCGAGGAGGAGGAGGCGTCGTGTCCGGAGTGATCACAGGGGGAAGAGGAGGTGGTGGTGGAGGTGGAGGAGGTGGTGGTGGTGGTGAAGTGACAAAGAAAGTAGGAGGAGCGGTCACAGGGAGAGGTGGAGGAGGAAGTAGTAGTGGGGGTGGTGGAGGAGGAGGAGGAGGAGGAAGAGAGGTGATGAAAAAGGGTGAGAGGGAAGAGGTCACGGGAGGAGGAGGTGGAGCAGGAGGAGGAGGCAGAGGAGGTGGAGTAAGAGAAGAGGCGGTCATGGTGAAGGTCCCATTGGGAGTCGTAGCAGATGGCCAGGGCAAGAGGGAGGAGGTGCTCATGAATTCGGGGTTGTGGAGGAGCTGCTGCCTTGAGGGTGAGTTGGTGGAGCGGAATCCTCACCACCAAACTCACCATCAAACTCACCACCAAACTCACCAACATCCACTCACCGTGGAGTCGCGTGTCTGGCTTTCGCTTATCACCACTCGTTATTCTCACCAACTCCTCACCATGAATGCGAGTTGGTGAATCTGAGTGTGAATGAGTGGGTGAATGTGAGTGAGAGCGTGGGTGAGTGAGAGTGTGAGTGGGTGAATGTGTGAGCGAGAGTGTGGGTAAGTTTGAGTGAGAGTGTGAGGGGGAGAGTGTGTGAGATGGGAGGGAGAGTGTATGTAAGAGTGTGTGTGAGAGTGGGAGAGTGTGTGTCAGAGTATGAGTAGATGATTGTGAGTGGGTGAGTGTGAGTAGGTTAGTGTAAGTGAGAGATGACATGACTGGCTGATGTACCACCTGTGCCCCCTACTGTGCCGACTTGCTGTGTTTTATCCATCCGGCTTTCCACTCATTGTTGTGAGCACCGCTCATCTGCCCTCCGTTGTTGCTACAGGGCGACTGCCTCCTACCCAGTAGCGTCCTTCGCGAGCCTGCTCCACAGAGGCCGTTCTTGACACCGCTGGTACCAGTCATCGGCAAGTCCACTCAGCTCCACGTGATCTTGTACCACATCACTCCATCTCTTCTCTAGCCCATGCCGACCCCGTTTAGCCCCTTCTATCCGACCGAACAAAAGCTGTTGAGGTATCCGGTGGCTGGGCATGCGGGCTACATGACCCAGCCAACGCAGCCTTGACTGCCGGAGTAGCTCACTGATGGGACTTTGTCCAGATATTTCAAGGATTTGTGAGCTCCTCACAGAATCCAGCTTAGTTAAACTCATGAGCGATCGTAGGCAGGCCAGCCTAAATTTTTCTAACATTCGAAGATGTTCCATTAGGAGGAGGGTCCACGTTTAGCAAGCATAAATAAGGGAGAGCATGACTGTGGCAGAGAAGACTCAAAGTTTCGTGCGGAGCGACAAACCAGGTAGCTTCCACACAGCATTACGCAACCGATAAAAATATAATTCCGCCCGACTGATCCGCAGTGAGACCTTTTCTGTCAAACTGGAGCCGGTCATGAGCACCCTTCCCAGGTATGGAAAACTCTCCACAACTGCCCCGTCACCAATTGTGAGTTGTGGGAGTGGAGTGTTTGATGGTACAAAATACCCAGGCAAGTGCTTAGTTTTGGTGGGGCTGATGGTAAGGCCCCACCTCTTAGTGGCGCGCTCCAGGTTCAGCAGCAGCGCATCCAACTCCTCAGATCATCGGTATACAAAACATGGTTGACCAATAGGGAGCCATTCCTTGACCGCACCCGGACATCAATTAGCCTCCCATTGTATCTGTACCAAATATAAATTATTTCGGTACAGTCATCGACAGCTTCACCAACTACGTGTTCAAAATCGATATTAAATAATGTTGGAGTCAATAGACCTCCCTGTCGCATCCCAAGGTGAATAAAGAATGGCTCTGACTCCTGGCCACGTACTTTAACCCGGGCCTGCTCACCATCATGAAGGTCCTTCATAATTTGAACAGAGTCAGGAACTCTGAAAGCACGAAGAACAACCCAGAGCCCAGATCTTCTGATGGTATCATAGGCCTTCACAAGGTCAATAAAGCAGAGACGTAGGTCCCGTGGGAATTCCCTATATCTCTGTTGTAGCAGACAGACAAAAAATATGACATCTGTACAGGACTACCCTTTCCTGAAACCACATTGGGGCGCCGCAAGCCTTTCCTCAGCGTGCCTGGCAAGGCGATGTTGAATATAATTCTTGCCAGGACCTGTCCTGGCACATTGAGAAGGGAGATGCCCCTGTAGTTGTTACAGTCTGTGCATTTCGCCTGGGATGTCGTCTCTGCCCGGTGCTTTTCCTGGACTCATACTCCAGATCGCCTTGTGTACTTCTTCAACAGATGGCACCCCAGCCAGCCACTCACATGGGATGACTACTTCTTCCAATATTTGAGGCATCAGTCAGTCATCTCAGTCATTCGACCCATGGCACCTGGGTCTGTCCCATGACCTCCTGCAAGCAGGCGTTCGACACTTCAAGTGGCCTCAACGTGAAAATAGCCTGGCACGAGCGCCATGGTGACGTCACCGCCACTTAGTGGCTAAGGGCAGTTGTTGTTGCTGTGAGTGAGAGTGAGGGTTAGTGAGTTGTGTCTATGTGCGTTGGTCATCCTCAAAAACCTCACCAACCTCACCACCACTGCATCTCTGCACGCTCACCGCTAGCAATTGCCTCACTTGTACACCTCTGTTTTCTCACATCCAGCGATTAGCTCACTCATTCACCACTACATCTCTGTACGTTCACCTCCAGCAAATAACTCACCACAACATTTTCGTCTTCCTGCTTTCAAAGTGGATTCTTTGTGTCGTCCAGTAAATAAATAATAATTACACTTTTTATCTGAAGTACTAATCTCTAATGCTACTTTCGGAGTTTCCCCCCTCCTTTATTCCATGTCACGGATGGAGATAATCTAGGCCAGAAATCTTCCACGTCATTTTTTAAATGAAATGACGAAAAATATTTCACAAAGTCAGCTTTCCCTTCCCCATTCCGATGACGTACCTAAGGATGTACACGTGCGTCATCCTTTTTCTGCCAATCCTGTTCAGATGACTAAACGTTCCGATGACGTACACCTACATACCCACATGTCCGTACACATATGTTAACCGTTTTTTCTTCCCATTCCGTTCCGATGACGTACATATACCATGTGTAACCATGTGCGTTGTGGGGTTCAATTCCCCAACACGCAACAAACACTCCACCCCCACAACTCCTCATTGGTGATGGGGCAGTTGTGGACAGAGTGGAGAGTATTTCATACCTGGGCAGTGTGCTTATGACAGCAGAGTTCTCACTCCGAATCAGTTGGGTGGGTCTGTCTCTCCGCATTCGCTATGCTCCTTAAAAGTTCTGGACAAAGTCCCATCGGTGAACTTCTCTGGCACGCAAGGCTGCGTTGGCTAGGTCATGTAGCCCGCATGCCCAGGCACCGCATGCCCAAGCAGCTTCTGTCTGGCAGCATAGTGAGGGCTAAACGGGAACGGTACGTGCTGGAGAAGAGATGGAGTGATGGGGAATGGAGGATGTAGAGCTGAGTTGACTTGCTGACGACTGGTACCAGCGGTGTCAATATTGGCCTCCATGGAGTAGTTGGAGGCAGTCGCCATCCAACAACAACTGAGGACAGAGGAGCTACGCTCACAACAATGAGTGGAGCGCCGGGCGACTAAAATACAACAAGTTGGGACAGCAGGGGGTATAGCTGGTGCATCTAACGGTCATCTCAGTCAGCCAACGTATGGCACCTGGGTTTGTCCCGTGACCTTCTGTCAGCGAGCCTTCGACACTTAACGAGCCCTCAAAGTGCACCTAGCCTGGCACACGCGCAGTGGTAACGTCACCGTCACTTAGTGGCGAATGGCGGGGTTTTTGTTTTGATGCCTTTGTGTGTGTCTGCGTGTGTGTTTGTCTGTGTCTGTGTGTGTATGTCTGTGTCTGCGTGTGTGTCTGTGTATGCGTGTGTCTGTGTGTGTCTGCGTGCGTGTATGTGTGTATCTGTGTCTGTGTGTGTTTGTCTGTGTCTGTGCATGTCTCTGTGTGTGTGGAGTGGTAGTGTAGTGGTCATGAACCCGGCGACCCTAGTTCGATTCCCGGTTTGTGTCAGTCTATGGGTCTCTGTGTGAGTCTATGGGTCTCTGTGTGAGTCTATGGGTCTCTGTGGGAGTCGATGGGTCTCTGTGTGAGTCTATGGATATGAGTCTATGGATCTCTCTCCACACCCTCTCCACTTACATCTCCCCTTCATCTCTCTTCCCTCCCCCTCACCGCTCTCCCATCTTTGCCCTCTCTATCTCCAGGGCCTCACGTCTCACTGAATATTTTCTGCGTCGCTGTGCAGGCCCTTGCGTAAGTGGCACGTGACCCGTGGCTCGGAGATGTTAACAACCTCGCATGGTACACAGGAGGGCATGGGTTCGATCCCAGACTCAAAGGATGCTTGCTGTATATTTGGAGTTTGCGTGTCTCTCTCTTTCTATCCCCGTGGAGATGTTAACAACTCGCCTGGTACACAGAAGGTTGTGGGCTCGATCTCAGACTCTGACGATGCCTGCTGCTGTATTTTGGGGGTTTGCGTCTCTCTCAATCACTCCCCCTGGAGATGTTATCTTCATCGCCTCGTAAACAGGAGTCTGCGTTTCTCTCTCCTTCTCCGTGGAGATGTTAACTACCTCGCTTGGTATACCGGACGTCGTGGGTTCAAACCCGACCCTGACGATGCCTGCTGATGTACATTTGGAGTTTGCGTGTCTCGCTCTCCCCCTTCCTCCTTTTCGTCTCTCCCGCTCTCTCACCCCCTCTCCACCTCCATCCTCCCCCCTCTCTCCTCTCCTTTCTCCTTCCCTCTTCATTTCTCTCTCGCCCTGCCTTCTGCCCTCTCCCCACCACTCTTTTTCCCCATCTCTCATTCCCTCCCCCCTCTCTCCTTCCCCCTCTCCCTCCCTCTATCTCCCAATCTCTCCTTATCTCTCCCCGCTCTCCCTCTATCCCCATTCTCTCTCTCCGCTCTCTCATTTTTACGATCAGTGGAAACAAGAAGATGCTCGGTGTAGTCGGCACTTTGCTTCGTTCATCATTTCGTTTTTTAATCTCTCACCGCTCCCCACATCTCTCTCTCTCTCTCCATCCACCCCCCTGCTTGCTCTCTCCATCTCTCCTCTCCCCATCTCTCTCCCCCTCTCTCTCCCACCGCTCTCACCCACCGCTCTCTCTCTCCCCCCTCTCTCTCCGTACGACGATGCGAGTTGACGCCGTCGCTTCAATTACGCGCAGCGGGAGCACGAAGCGGAAAGGGGGCGGGGCTGGGGAGGATGGGTGAGGGGCTGGGGAGGAGGGGTGAGGGGCTGGGGAGGATGGGTGAGGGGCTGGGGAGGAGGGGGGATGGGGAGAATGGGGGTGGGGAAGAGGGAATGGGGAGGGGCTGGGGAGGAGGGGGAAAGGGGCTTGGGGGAGGGGGTAGGGGCTGGGGAGGAGGAGGGAGGGTACGGGGTAGGGGCCGGGGAGGAAGGGGGAGGGGCTGGGAGGAGGGGGCATGGGTTGGGGAGGAGGGGGGAGGGGCTGGGTTAACGGGAGAGTGGGTGGTTGTGTGTAGTGTGGGGAGCGGTGGGGTAGCTGTTAGCGCCCTGAGCTATGAACCTGGCGACCGGGTTCGATTCCCGCTCACGGCCACCAACACCACTGACGAATATCTGAACCGGTCTTGGGCCTGGTGCGATGTGTAAACATCGCCACTGGGGAGACAAAGGCGGCCGGGCGTGGTGTTGGCCACCCCAACCCCCTCGTGTGCCGTGCCGGCTTTTGTAGGTGCTCGCAAACGGCACTTGCCCCTACAGTCTGTTAAGGCTACAATGGGAATCTGTGTCTCTGTATAGAATGGTGTGTGTAGTATGTGAATTAGTGCCTGTTGCTGATGATGCGGCTGGTGCTGCTGATGATGCTGATGATGCTGACTGATTATGCTGACTCATGGTGCTGCTGATTATGCTGATGAGGCTGATGATGCTGATGATGTAAATGGTGCTGCAGATGATCATCATGCTTCTGATGATGCGGCTGCTGCTGATGATGATTATTATGATTATGATGATAACGTTTCTGCTGATGATGATGCTGCTGATGATGCTGCTGATGCTGCTGATGATGCTGCTACTGATGCTCATGCTACTGATGCTCATGCTACTGATGCTGCTGATTATGTTTCTGCTGCTGATGCTGATGATTATGATAACGTGGCTGCTGCTGATGCTGCTAATTATGTTGCTGCTGATGATTATGTTGCTGCTGATGATGATGCTGATGCTGGCTCATGATGATGCTGCTGATGCTGCTTATGGAAATGGTGCTGCAGATGATGATGCTGCTTTTGGTGCTTCTCATGATGCTGCTGATGATGCTGATTATGATAATGATGTTGATGCTGCTCATGATGATAATGCTACTGAGGATGATGTTGCTGCTGTGAATGATGATGTTGCTGCTGATTATGTTGATATTGCAGCTGATGATGATGCTACTGATGATATTGCTACTGATGATGCTGATGATGCTGGTGTAGCTGATGCTTCTGATAAACATGATGATAAAGTTCCTGATGCTGATGATGATGCTGCTAACAATGATTCTTGTGATGCTGCTGCTGCTGCTGATGTTGCTGCTGATGCTGATGTTGCTGCTAATGCTCCTGCTGATGCTACTGATTATGTTGCTGCTAATGATGCTGCTTATGATGCTGATGCTACTGATGTGACTGCTGATGTTGCTGATGATGCTGCTGCTGATCCTACTGATGATGATGATGATGCTGCTGATGATGCTGCTGTAGCTGATGCTTCTGATTAACATGATGATGATGATGTTAAAGATGCTGATGCTGCTTATGATGCTGCTATTGATGCTGCTGCTGATGATGATGCTGAGTATGCTGATGATGATGCTGCTGAAAAGGCTGCTGGAATGATGATACTCAGTTTAACACGTAGGATTTCGAGACCAATATTATTCATAATCGCAGGTAATTGCATCCAGCGTCATCGGGCAATTCGCCCGATGATGCGAAACGTCGTACTCAAATTGTAAATGTTGTGGTTTCACGCTTCAACACACCGGTGGGCTAAAGCAGTGGACTATTTGTCTTTTGTCAACGTGACACTTTTTTACTGATTGGCCGTGTCGGGTGGTGGAGGGTTGCGACACATTTATAAATAACGCGATCTAAACCCAAAAACGTTGATTATGAATAATGATACTGCTGATGCTACTGCTGATGCTACTGCTGAAGATGCTACTGGTGCTGCTGATGCTGCTGTTAATGATTATGATAATTATGCTAATGCTGCTACTGATGCTGTTGATGATGCTGATGTTGCTGCTGATTATGCAGCTCATGATTATGCTACAGATGATGATAATAATGATGCTACTACTGCTGATGCTGCTGGTGCTTCTGATGCTGTTGCTGCTGCTGATGATGATGCTACTGCTTATGCAGCT
>CM025680.2:1186368-1203598 GCA_014621495.2 Entosphenus tridentatus | reverse complement strand
TGATGATGATGATGCTACTGCTTATGCTGCTACTGATGTTGTTACTGCTGATGATGATGCTACTGATTATGCAACGCATGATGCTGCTACTGATGATGATGCTGCTGATGCTGCTGATGCTGCTGATGCTGCTGATGATGCTGCTGCTGCTGCTGCTAATGATGCTGCTGCTGATGATGATGTTGCTGCGTGTGCCAGGCGCGTCCCAGGGCGCGTGTCGCCCCATCGACGACGACGAGGAGGAGGAGCACGAGGCAGGGCCTGGGGAGCGCGTCCTGAGTGAGTCCAGCAGCATCAATAGCAGCATCATCATCAGCATCAGCAGCAGCAGCATTAGCAGCAGCATCATCATCAGCAGCATCAGCAGCAGCAGCAGCAGCATTAGCAGCATTAGCAGCATCAGCAGCAGCAGCATTAGCAGCATCATCAGCAGCAGCATCAGCAGCATCATCATCAGCAGCATTAGCAGCAGCAGCATTAGCAGCATCATCATCAGCAGCAGCATCAGCAGCATCATCATCAGCAGCATTAGCAGCAGCAGCAGCATTAGCAGCATCATCATCAGCAGCAGCATCAGCAGCAGCAGCATTAGCAGCATCATCAGCAGCAGCATCAGCAGCATCATCATCAGCAGCATTAGCAGCATCATCATTAGTAGCATCATCATCAGCAGCGTCAACATCAGTAGCATCATCAGTAGCATCAGCTACATCATCAGCAGTATCAGCATCATCAGTAGCATCCTCATCAGTAGCATCAGTAGCATCAGGAGCAGCAGCAGCATCATCATCAGTAGCATCATCGTCATCATGAGTAGAATTATCATCATCATCATCACCATCATCAGTAATATTATCATCAGAAGCATTATCATCAGTAGCAGCATCACCATTATCAGCAGCAGCAAGATCAGCATACTCAGAAGCAGCAGCATCATCAGCAGCAATGTGTCATCATCAGTAGCATCATAATTATCATTAACATCATCAGTAGCATTATCATCAGTAGCATCAGCAGCATCATCAGCAGCATCATCAGTAGCATCACCACCATCAGCAGCAGAAAGATCAGCATCAGCAGAAGCAGCAGCAGCATCAGCAGCAGGTTCATTATCAGCAGCAGCATCATCAGCAGCATCATCAGCAGCATCATTATCAGCATCATCAGTAGTATCACCACCATCAGCAGCGGCAGCAACAGCAGCAAGATCAACATGAACAGAAGCAGCAGCATCATCATCAGCAGCGGCTTCTTCATCAGCAGAAGCAACATCATCAGCAGAAATATCAGCAGCAGCATCAGCACTAATATCATCATCAACTTAATTTGCAAGGCCACAACTATTACCTTCTGTCAAGGGAATGAATGGTGACCCGATCTCCAACCCCCAGGAACCGGTCCTCCACGTTTTTGCTGAGCAATGTCTGTGAAGTCCCGATCGGGATGGGAACCCCCTCAGCTCAAATTCATGACATCGTGGGGCAAGGTGAGGACGGAGACCCTGCTGGGGCTGCCGTTCCTCTAGTATCGGAAGAAGTAGCCACTACCCCCTGTGTGTGAGTGAAAAGGTGGGGTGATGATCCCCCTGGAACTGCTGTGCCTCTAGTATTGGAGGAAGTTCCAGTCCCTGTGAATGAGTGAGTGGAAAGGTGGGGATGACAAGCCTGCTGGGGCTGCCGTACCTTTAGTATCAGAGGAAGTAGCCACCCCCTGTGAGTGAGTAGAAAGGTGGGGGTGATGGCCCTGCTGGGGCTGCTGTGCCACTAGTATGGGCGGAATTAGGCACCCCCTGTGAGTGATTGAGTGGTAAGGTGGGGCAGTTTTCAGTTTCAGTTTCATTTATTAGGTATAGCCCTGTGAGCCATTCGGCTCTTGAATCGGATGCAACCGCAATAAACAAAAAAGTGAACAAAGAACATCTTAAAGTGACTACACGCAAACAGAAAAATACAGGAAAAAATTGCAAAGTCTTCCAGAAAAAGCACCGTATATCAAAGCTGTGTGTAAAAATCCCAGTGGGATGCAAGTCAAACAATAACAATCATAAGACAATTTAGTTATCAGGGACTGATGGCCCTGCTGGGGCTGCCGTGCCTCTAGTATTGGAGGAAGAATCCAACCCCTGTGAGTGAGTGGCAAGGTGAGGGATGATGATCGCGATGGGGCTGCCGTGCCTCTAGCATTGGCGAAAGTAGCGAACCCCCATTGCGAGTGGTTGGCTGAGGTTGTCCATCTGTTGAGAAAGTGAAAAGGGGGCGATCTAGAGTCTGAGAGCAGGAAAAAGTGCTGCGGTGGAGATTATCACCCAAAGCGAACTGCTGATGCAAGGGCAGTGATTGAGTGCAGGCTGCACTATGTGTATCGACATCATCACAATTGGCTGGGTCACTATACGGGGTTCTGCAGGATTGTAAGAATGTTTGTACGTTGAACTTCTGTTGCATCGTACTTAGCCAACCGTGCTAATCGGAGGTGCAGTGCTAAGTATATGGGCAGTGTTGAGGCAGTGGACAGTGTTGAGGCAGTGGGTAGTGTTGAGTCGATGGGTAGTAGTGAGTATATGGGCAGTGTTGAGTCTATGGACAGTGTTACGTCTATGAGTAGTGTTGAGTCGATGGGTGGTAGTGAGTATATGGGCAGTGTTGAGTCTATGGACAGTGTTACGTCTATGAGAAGTGTTGAGTCTATGGATAGGAGTGAGTATATGGACAGTGTTGAGTCTGTGGACAGTGTTATGTCTATGAGTAGTTTTGAGTCGATGGGTAATAGTGAGTATCTGGGCAGTGTTGAGTCTGTGGGCAGTGTTACGTCTTTTGGAAGTGTTGAGTCTAATGGCAGTGTTGAGTCTTTGGGTAGTGGTGAGTCTGTGGTCAGTGTTGAGTCTAATGGCAATCTTGAGTCTGTGGGTAGTGGTGAGTCTTTGGGCAGTGTTGAGTCTTTGGGCAGTGTTGAGTCTTGAGCAGTGTTGAGTCTATGGGCAGTGTTGAGTCTGTGGGTAGGGGTGAGTCTTTGGGCAGTGAGTCTGTGGGTAGTGTTGATTTTATGGGCAGTGTTGAGTCTAATGGCAGTGTTGAGTCTTGGGCAGTGTTGAGTCTGTGGGCAGTGTTGAGTCTTTGGGTAGTGGTGAGTCTGTGGTCAGTGTTGAGTCTAATCTTGAGTCTGTCGGTAGTGGTGAGTCTTTGGGCAGTGTTGAGTATTTGGGTAGTGTTGAGTCTTGGGCAGTGTTGAGTTTATGGACAGTGTTGAGTCTAATGGCAGTGTTGAGTCTGTGGGCAGTGTTGAGTCTTTAAGTCGATGCGTAGTGTCAAGTTTACGGGCAGTGTTGAGACTATGGGTAGTGGTGAGTCTATGGCCAGTGGGTCTGTGGGTAGTGTTGAGTTATGGGCAGTGTTGAGTATGTGGGTAGTGATGAGTCTTTGGGAAATGTTGAATTTATGGGTAGTGTTGAATCTATGGGCAGTGTTGAGTCTATGGGCAGTGTTGAGTCTGTGGGTAATGGTGAGTCTATGTGCAGTGTTGAGGGCCATGCGCAGTCCTGCACAGACGACACATTCTCTGTTTGTATGCTGCAGAAGAAGTGTAGGGGATTTAAAATAAAAAATCAGTACCCACGGCGTTTGTGAGATGTTATATACCTCGCCTGGTATACAGGAGGTCGGTTGTTTCGATCCCGACACTGACGATGTCTGCTGCTGTATATCTGTAATTTCCCTCTCCCTCCATCTCTCTCCACTGGTCGCGTGGATTTGTATCCAGGTTCCTCTGGTTTTTCCCCTCCACATTTAGAATGAACATTACCACGCGTTTGGAGTATTTGGCGTCTGCTATACATTTCCATGTGATGATAATGAGGATATCAGCCACTTGGTTTGAGCTGCTATCATTTGTGATGGCCGGGTCGCTCCTGAGAAAGAGCTTCACAGGATGTCAGTGGAGTTATAATAAAAATAATTACTCATAATTGCAACCAATGGATCTGCTTTTTTTTCACCTGGTAGAGGCAATATTACACCATCAACATTCCACGGGTCTGGGTTGTCCTTCGCGTGATCGGAGGTCCCCGACTCTCTGCTCAACACTACCCAAAGAGTCAGAGGCATTTTCTGTTCACATCGAAACTCAACTAAACCTATAAACTCCTTTTTTTTACCAAGGCCTCCACTGAGCTGCTATGTTTAGCTCTTTTGCCAGAAGCGACCCTGGCCATCACACTGATAGCAGCTCCACAAAGTGGCTTACCATCTAGAAATGTATAACAGCAGCCAAATAACTGTTAAAACACGTGATATTGATGCTTAATGTTGAGGGGAAACACCAGAGGACCCGGAGAATAACCCATGGGACCACGGGGAGAAAGAGAGACACCGCAAACTCCAAATATACAACAGACGTCGTCAGGGTCGTGATCGAACCCTCAAACTAAGTGATGATACCTCAACTACTGTTGCTAATGCTGCTGATGGAGATACTAACGCTTTTAATGCCGATGGTGCTACTGCTGCTACTACCACTACACCTGCTGATGCCACTGCTGCTGATGATGCTACGACTACATCTGCTGATGCTACTGCAGCTGCTGATGATGTTACTAAAACAGCTGCTGATGCTACTGCTACTACATCTGATGATGCTACTGCTGATGATGCTACTATTACATCTGCTGATGCTACTGCTGCTACTATTACTACTACGTCTGCTGATAATACTGCTGTTGCTGCTACTACATCTGCTAATGCTACTGCTGCTGATCCACCTAATGATGATACTGCTACATCTGCTAATGCTACTGCTGAAGCTGACGATGATAATACTAAAGGCATACCAGTGACTACTGCTGCTGATGCTACTATTACCTCTGATAATGCAATTGCTGCTGATGCTATGACTACACCTGCGGATGCTATTACTACTTCTGCTGATGTCACTGTTGAAAACGATAATGCTACTGCTGCTGATGCACATGACGATGCTACTACTACATCTGCTAATGATGCTACTACATTTGCTGATGATGCTAACGCTATGCCTGCCAATGCTACTGCTACCATTACATCTGCTAATGCTATTACTACATCTTCTGATACTACTGCTCCGCCATTGGCCCTGCCCGCCTTCTGGAGCCATCTAGCTCCCTCTCGACCCCTCTCAAGGAGCTCTCCCTGGACACGTGATCACCCCCTAATCTCCCCACCTTGGGGCCTCTCTATGGACACTCTAGATCACGTGTCTGCAGGGTCAACCAGAGTTGACCCTGCACCATCCACCAAGCTGTTTCTCCCACCATACAGAAACAACCACTTGAAACTCCGATCAAAACTATCACGTTGCCATACATAGTAGGCGTGACCAAAAAGATCTCCAAAATTCTAAACAAACATAAGATCCAGGTCCGATTCAGTACAGTACATAAAATCCGTGATCTAATTCCATCTGTGAAGGATGTCATCCCTGACTTGCAATACCCTGGAGTCTATAAACTGAGTTGCAGCTGTGGTGACTGTTACATTGGGGAAACGAAACGTCATGTCTCTGATCGTGTCCGCGAGCACAAGTCAGATTTAAAACACGGCAAAATTGAGTCTTCTGCCGTTGCCGATCATTGCTACAACGCGGTGAGCTCTCATGATATTGTTTTTTCCGAGACCAAGGTGCTCTGCAAACCCTCTGGCTACCATCAAAGGTTTGTACACGAAGCCATTAAGATATACAAACACATACATAATTTCAACCGTGATGATGGGTACAAACTTAGTAATCATTGGAAAGATGTTATTAACCATGCAAAAAAGATTTAACTACACATTTTTGGACCATCTTATCTGACAGGCACTATTTTACTTTACCGAGTGTTAACATTCCCAGCGTTTAACAGTACTCTCTTTATTGTCAGCCAACACTGGTATAAACATGGGCATTTTCGTTCTCTTCTATCATATGCACCAACAGGTGCTTGTGCACAGGCATGTCCACGTACACGTGCACCTCGTGCTCTCTTTTACCCCCCCCCCTCCCGATACGTTCCATTCATTGGCTGTCACATTCTGATAAGCTCCCCCCCCTCCTCCCCCTTAACTTGTATTTAAGAGCTTGCATCTTGAATCCCTGGCTCACTTGATGCAGCAAATCTGGCTGTGACGATCCCACCTGATGACGGAGACTTGTGTTGCCTCCGAAACGTCGTGATTTTATTATTTTATTTTTTATTAATTTTAATTTCATTTTTTACCTACGTGACTTTACCGAAAGAACTAAGAGTATGTGTCAACCAGAGTGCCAATGCCCGGGGCAACCCTGCCCTTGGGCTGACACTCTCCCGCTCCCCCTCGTGGCAGCCCCCACCACACGCTATGCGTCGTGCCCACGCTATCCCAGCGCTCACCAAGCCCTGCTAGTGCTGGTACTACAGCCACTCACAGGGTGGGCGCGATGACGGTGCATCGCGTGCCACGGCCCTCTCAGGCCGGTACCATACAGTGACATCCCCATGCCACTACACTACTGCCGCTAGTACATCTGCGATGCTACTGCTGTACCTACTGCTAATGCTACTACGAAACCTGCTGCTGATGCTACTGCTGCGTTTGCAACTTATGATGATGCTTACTTATACTATTTCATCTGATGATGCTACTGCTGCTACTATTACATCTCTTGATGCTACTACTACACCTGCTGATCATACTACTACTATTACTTCTGCTGATGCTACTGCTGCAGCTGATGGAGATGCTATTACTACATCTGCTGATGCTATTCCTGCTGATGCAGTTGCTGCTGATGCTTCTACTATACCTACTGGTGGCGCTACTACTTCCATACTCTTTGGTTCTTTCGGTAAAGTTATGTAGATAGAAATAAAATAAATCACGACGTTTCGATCGCAACACAAGCGATCTTCATCAGGTGGGACAACCACAACAAGAAAATGCTGAAGTCGGCAGGAGAGCTGCCATGGCAAAAGGTTATATAGGTAAAAGAGGGGGGAGGAGACAAGGAGGAGAGATAGGGGGGGCGTGAGCGCTTGGGGAAGAGGACGTGAGGCTGGGGCGATGGGGACGTGGGCGGGGCTAGCTGTAAACCGGCAAGTAATGATGAAAACAACAAGTTCGGGCATTACCTGGTTGATGACATAATTCCAATGATTGTTCAATTTGTATCCATCCTCTCGGTTGAAGTTTTGTCTATATTTATATATCTGGTTGGCTTCATTAACGAACCTTTGATAGTAGCCCGAAGGTTTGCAGAGTACCTTGGTCTCGGAAAAAACAATATCATGCGAGCCCACTGCGTTATAACAATGGTCAGCCACGGCAGAGGTATTGGTTCTGCCATGTTTCAGATCTGCCTTGTGTTCACGAACACGGTCCGAGACATGTCGTTTCGTTTCCCCAATGTAACTGCTACCGCAGGTACAACTCAGTTTGTAGACTTCAGGGTACTGCATGTCAGGAATGACCTCCTTCAAATATGGGATTAGATCACGGATTTTGTGTACTGTATTGAATCAGACCTGGATATTGTGTTTGTTTAAGATTTTGGAAATATTTTTGGTAATACCTGCTATGTATGGTAAAGTGATGGTTTTGATAAGATTCTCAGGAGATTGTTTCTCTATGGTTGGAGAAACAGCTTTGCGAATAATACGGTCCGAGTACCCATTCACCTTGAGGGCTTGGTGTACGTGTTCCAGTTCACTGGCTAGGCGGTGTTGGTCAGAGAAGCAGTGGGCCCTATGGTGTAGTGTTTTGATGAGATAATTATTCTGTTCCAGTGGTGGGAATCAGGTTTTAGATAGGAATATGTGTGGTTGGCTTTCCTGTGGACAGAGTGTCCCAACGAGCCATCAGGTCTCTTTTCAAACAGAGCATCCAGGAATGGTAGCTTACCATCCTTCTCCACTTCCATGGTGAATTTGATGGATGGGTGTATGGAATTGATGTGGTTGAGACATTGGTTCAATGCTGGCAGGCCATGTGGCCAAATGACAAAGGTGTCATCCACATATATCTTCCACAAGGAATGACGTCGGGTGGATGTCTGGATGGCATCTGTTTCAAATTTCTCAATGAAAACATTCGATATCACTGGTGATAAGGGGGCACCCATTGTGGTACCTTCATTTTGTTTGTCGAATGTACCATTCCAGGTGAAGTAAGTGTTGGTAAGGCAGTGCCTAACCAAAGTTGGTACATCAAGATTCAGTCCATGTTAGACCAAGTCTTCAATTATTGCTAAGGTGTCAGGTACAGGAACCTTGGTGAACAGATATACTACATCAAAGCTGACAAGCAAATTATCTGGAGACAGTGAGATGTCCTTGATTAGAGAGACCAAGTCAGTTGATTTACGTACTGCTGAGGTAGTCTTGCCCGTGAATGGAAGCACGGTCTCAGACAGAAATCGGGCCAGTTTGTAGGTAGGTGAGTTGATAGTGGAAACGTTGGGCCGAAGTGGAGTACCTTCTTTATGGATTTTTGGAAGACCATAAAATTTGGGTGGTCTAGCAGCGGAGGGTTTTAGGGAGAGCCGCTTGAATGGTTCGATTAGAGAAGTCAAATTGTTGATTATATTGTTTTTTGTAGACAGGCGGTTGGTAGGATCCTTGTTAATTTTGACAGTAGCATTGCCCTTGTTGGCTGAGAGGATGACCATGTCCTCTCTCTTTTTCAATTTGGCGAGTTCAAAGCGCTCGTCTTTGCTAATGTTACTAATGGGTTTCTTAGCATTTTTAAGGATGGTGGCAATTTCAAATCTTGCCATGTCAGCTGGGATGTGTCCCAAGCCTTTGAGGGCTACATCTACCCGGGCAATTACAGTGAGAGAAAAACGTATTTGATCCCCTGCTGATTTTGTACGTTTGCCCACTGACAAAGAAATGATTAGTCTATAATTTTAATGGTAGGTTTATTTGAACAGTGAGAGACAGAATAACAACAAAAAATCCAGAAAAACGCATGTCAAAAATGTTATACATTTATTTGCATTTTAATTAGGGAAATACGTATTTGACCCCTCTGCAAAACATGACTTAGTACTTGGTGGCAAAACCCTTGTTGGCAATCACAGAGGTCAGACGTTTCTTGTAGTTGGCCACAAGGTTTGCACACATCTCAGGAGGGATTTTGTCCCACTCCTCTTTGCAGATCTTCTCCAAGTCATTAAGGTTTCGAGGCTGACGTTTGGCAACTCGAACCTTCAGCTCCCTCCACAGATTTTCTATGGGATCAAGGTCTGGAGACTGGCTAGGCCACTCCAGGACCTTAATGTGCTTCTTCTTGAGCAACTCCTTTGTTGCCTTGGCCGAGTGTTTTGGGTCATTGTCATGCTGGAATACCCATCTACGACCCATTTTCAATGCCCTGGCTGAGGGAAGAAGGTTCTCACCAAGGATTTCACGGTACATGGGCCCAGTCCATCGTCCCTTTGATGCGGTGAAGTTGTCCTGTCCCCTTAGCAGAAAAACACCCCCAAAGCATAATGTTTCCACCTCCATGTTTGACGGTGGGGATGGTGTTCTTGTGGTCATAGGCAGCATTCCTTCTCCAAACACGGCGAGTTGAGTTGATGCCAAAGAGCTCCATTTTGGTCTCATCTGACCACAACACTTTCACCCAGTTGTCCTCTGAATCATTCAGATGTTCATTGGCAAACTTCAGACGGCCATGTATATGTGCTTTCTTGAGCAGGGGGACCTTGTGGGCACTGCCGAATTTCAGTACTTCACGGCGTAGTGTGTTACCAACTGTTTTCTTGGTGACTATGGTCCCATCTGCCTTGAGATCATTAACAAGATCCTCCCGTGTAGTTCTGGGCTGATTCCTCACCGTTTTTATGATCATTGCAATTCCACGAGGTGAGATCTTGCATGGAGCCCCAGGCCGAGGGAGATTGGCAGTTCTTTTGTGTTTCTTCCATTTGCGAATAATCGCACCAACTGTTGTCACCTTCTCACCAAGCTGCTTGGCGATGGTCTTGTAGCCCATTCCAGCCTTGTGTAGGTATACAATCTTGTCCCTGACATCCTTGGAGAGCTCTTTGGTCTTGGCCATGGTGGAGAGTTTGGAATCTGATCGATTGATTGCTTCTGTGAACAGGTGTCTTTTATACAGGTAACAAGCTGAGATTAGGAGCACTCCCTTTAAGAGTGTGCTCCTAATCTCAGCTCGTTACCTATATAAAAGACACCTGAGAGCCAGACATTTTTCTGATTGAGAGGAGGTCAAATACTGATTTCCCTCATTAAAATGCAATTCAATTTATAACATTTTTGACATGCGTTTTTCTGGATTTTTGTTGTTGTTATTCTGTCTCTCACTGTTCAAATAAACCTACCATTAAAATTATAGACTGATCATTTCTTTGTCAGTGGGCAAACGTACAAAATCAGCAGGGGATCAAATACTTTTTGCCCTCACTGTATATCATCCATTGTGATGTGTTTGGGGGTGACAGAAAAATGCAGCCCTCTAGCTAGTACCTATTTTAGTCTATCGGAGATTGTGCTGTTACACTGATTGATAAAAGTTTTGTTAACATCCAGCTTTCGAATGTGTGGCACTGGTTTCTTTTTTCACAAGTTGAATTTAGCAATAATATTAACCTTCCATTTGGAGGACATTGTTGCGGCAGAAGAAGCAGTCATGTTATCTACAAGGTTCCAATCAGATGTGGACATTTTCTATTAATGTTAGGTGTGATTGTAGGAGACATTTGTCGAAATTATCAAGCTCAAGTCGGAGTAGTCTTATCCTCTCTAATATTAGAGATAGACTAGCTCTGAATAAGATCCGTTTAGAGTTAGGAGAAGTGACAGAAGCAAATGTGAGTGTAAATGTGGTCGGTATTACCTTGTTGTCACGGCATCTCTTCAGAAAGGTGAGAGACTCGACTTCTTGGCAGAACCAATACCTCTGCCGTAACTGACCATTGTTATAACGCTGTGGGCTCGCATAATATTGTTTTTTCCGAGACCAAGGTACTCTGCAAACTTTCGGGCTACTATCAAAGGTTTGTTCATGAAGCCATCCAGATATATAAACATAGACACAACTTCAACCGAGAAGATTAAAACAGATTTGAACAATAATTGGAAGGATGTTATCAACCAGGTAATGCTGATGATGCTACTACTACATCTTCTGATGCCACTGTTGTTCATGATGACGATGTTGCCGCTGCTCTTGCAGAGGCGGTGCGTTCGTCGGCCGCGTTTCCGTCTCTGAGCGCCGCTCTGCTGCTCTCCGGCTGCCTCTGCTGCTGCCTTGGCGAGACTCGGGATCAGTGGAGGCTCCTGCTCCTCGTGGCGGCCACAATGCTCGTGTCGGCAGGTAACCTCCCTCACTCTCCTCCGTCCTCCCTCTTCCTTAATCCATCCTCCTCCATCCCTCCTCCCTCCAGGGAGGACCAGGTTATCAACACGTCCTTCTGCTCTCCCAGAATTCCCTAAAGAGTTCGGCCAACGTGCTATCCTCCAATAGGTCGTTGTTGAAGTGCCAGTAGGCCACAACCACTTGGTTGTGGTCTGTTAGTGGTGCAGCCCTGATGTCAGCAGTCAGGCACTCGAGACAAGACTTCTGGAAAAAATGTGTTCGATCCTGCACTGGGTAGCTGGTTTACTGACTCATGTCTGCATGAAGGTGAAGCTTTGCCGCCCATGGTGGTGAAGCCACCACACATCCACCAGATCTGATGCGTCCAGAAGGTCTTGGGGCTCCCTTCGGAGCTTGGCGTTGCATTGCTTCTTTCCTGTGCGGTCCAGGGCATTCTGCGTGCAGTTGCAGTCACCTCCCATGGCCACACACTCGTCGCCCGGCACGTCACTGAGGTGGTTCCACAAAAGTTGCAAAAACGTGTGTCTCTCGCTGTCAGTAGTGGGAGCGTTACACGATGACGAGGTGGGCGGTGGTGTCGCTAATCTGCACTGTGACGTCAATGACCTTCCTTTTTACCACTTCCACCTGGCTGATGGTGTCGGGCGTCAAGTTCGGTGAGAACACTGTTGCTATTCCCGAGGCGGTGCTGCTGAAGTGGTTGAAAAAGGAGTTCCCTCTCCACTCCCTCTTCTAGGCACCGTCCATAGTGAGATGGTTCTCCTGCACAAACAGCACGGTGACCTTATGTTGCCTAGCAAGGGGCGTCACATAATAACTCATCACCCCTTTGCATCCATTAATATTCAGGGAGGCAATCCACGTTATTGTGAGTGAGTGGCCTGCGTCTCCCAGTAAGTTAATTTACTAATAACATTTCTCACTCTGGACCTCTCTGTCTTGCGACTTCCTCCCATCCTATTGGAGCTTCACGAGGAGATGTCTGAGGGAGGCCTCTATGGTGTCTATGTCTCCCCATATCGACAGAGCCAGCCTCCATGACATTGGTCGGTTTTCTGTGGGTTTCTTTAAAAAACCTCCACAGGTCTTCCTGACAGAAGATGGTTCCCCGCAGGGATGACCTCATTGAGACCTGGATGGTCTCATTGCCCACACTGAGGTCATCGCGCGAGTCCCCTTTCTGGCTTCCAGGCCCTGCGTGTGAGGACCCAGGAATTGGGTCCATGGCTGGCTCCATTTGCTCACCCGCTGGGTCAGTGGCAGGTGGAATGCCACCACTTACCTCCTCAGCAACAGCAGCAAGGCTCTCTGTGAGGCTTGTGGGGCATCCTGATAGAAGGCTGGGCAGTGACCCTCCCTCGGCCGCCTCGACGGCCCCCGCAGCGCCGTCGCCCCCACAACTTGAGAGGAGGAAGTAACCTCTGCAGACGCGGTATCGGCGTTCTCTACCCTTCCTTCCACTCGGGCGACGGGTGCTCAGGAGACTTTGGGGGTGGGGGGGGTGTAGCAACACCCACGGGGCCACCACCCATATCCCAAAAGCTCTCCTTGGGCGTTGTCTCCCGCCACCTCCCCAGAGTACTATTGTTGGAAGTGTCTGGCAGGTCCTGTACAGCTTTGCCTCTCCTGGTGCTGGTGGCTTCAGGTCCGGGAGATCCCAAAAAGAAGCCCCCTCAGCCCCCTTTTCCGATTCGGAGGCCAGAGAGACAGAGGTATCCCTGTACTTCCTCTTTGGGCATCTGGGTGTTGCAGAATGTTAAATGGGGACGTCCGTTGTCACAGCAGGAGACTTGTTGGGACCTGTCACCTCATCTGGTGTAGTCGGAGCTGCAGGTGTCTGCTTCACCTGCTCAGTGTCACTCCTCTCTTCTGCCAGACGGTCCTTGTTGGAGTTGATGGGGAGTAACTAATTGGGGCACTCTCGCCTGAAGAACCCCTCACCCTTGCAGAGGTGTTATCTGATGGTGGCCTTGGCATAAAATAATTTGTGGGGAGTCCCCTCGTGCATCACCACAAACGCGCCATTCTCGGGTTGTCCAGGTCTCGGTAGCATGTTGAGACTTGTCGTCTGAAGGAGAGCAAAGTCGTGCTTCCCGGCCGGTCTCCTGCAGCCCAGCGGCACCGGGAAAACGGGCGACGTGACGGTGCCCAGCTTCGCCACGCGCTCCAGGATGTTCTCTTCCAGGATGTAGGGTGGCACGTTGGAGAGCACCACCCTCGCCGCAGGGAAGACAGCGGCTCCAGAACGACATCCCGCTTGCCCACCATCAAACCCTGGGCCACGGCCACAAAGGCCACTCTTTCTCCGCCTCCAAAACAAATAAGGCCTCGCCAGTTGTTTTTGGAAGCGAACTTGATTGCAGTCGCCGGGACCACGGACGCTAGGGCCTCGAAGTAGGCCTCGATGGCGACTTCAGCCCAGGGCCTGATAGCGGATGCCAGAGTGGCGAGATGGCCGCTGCCGGCGCAGCTGCTCCTGACGGCTCTGGTCTGACTGCTGCTGGCGGCGCTGTACACGGGGGAGAGGAGGGGCCGGTCTCGAGGCAGTGCCCTCGAGCCCGACTGGCGGAGGCGACCTGTGCATGAGACGCACATCATGTCCACCGTTGCTGTGAAGGGAGGGAGGGGTGAGATGATGGTTGTGCTCTATGAGAAGGGAAAAAAATTGGAAGAAAAAAAACACGTGTTGAAAATTATAGCGAAATCACACCACAGAAACACACGCGGGGCACACGACGCAGCAGCGAAATGTGGGGCTGGTGGGACCGGTCCGGCCAGGCCACTACGCTCCGCTCTTAACTAAGGAAAAAAGAACGTGCACAAATATTGCAAAATAAACACAAAATCCAGCACCGCAAATAACTAAAAAGTACAGCGAGGGAAGCCCCGTCACTGAATAAAAACGTGCGACGCAAAAAAGAGCGAGACAATAACACTCGGGAATTGGAAGTGTTTACGGTTTGGCAGGAGCTCTGAAAAAGAAGTGACAAACCTCCTCCTCCCGCTTCCTCTTCCCTCTTCCTCATCCCTCTTCCCTTTTCCTCCTCCCTCCTTCTCCTCTTCCCTATTCTTTCTCCCTCTTCTTCCTCCCTCTTCATCCCTCCTCTTCCCTCCCTCCTCCTCCCTCCTCCTCCCTCCCCCCTCCTCATCTCTCCTCCCTCCTCCTCCCTACTCATCCATACTCCTCCCTCCCTCCTCCTCCTCCCTCCTTCCTCCTCACCCCCCCCCTCATCTCTCCTCCCTCCTCCCTACTCATTCCTACTCCTCTTCCCTCCTCCTCTCTCCTTCCTCCTCTTCCACCTCCACTGAGATGCAATGTGCGTGTAGACAGGTAACCCGGGCATTGTCCCTTTCTCGCTGTGGCTGTATTTCTCTCTGTATGTCTCTCACGTTATATCTCCCTGTATCTCTCTCCCTCTGTGTGTGTTTGTATCTCTCTCTTTATCTCTTTTTCCACTTATCTAAGTCTGTATCTCTCTCCTTTTTTCTTATAGTATATTTCTCTTTCTCCATTTCGCTCCGTGTCTGTATCTCTCTATGTATTTCCCTCTTTCTGTGTGTGTGTTTCTCTCCCTTTCTCTCTGTATCTCTCACATTATCTCTGTGTATATATATGTTTCCTTCGTCTGTGCTTGTATCTCTCTCTATATCTCGCTCTGTATCTCCCCACATCTCCGTTCTCCGTTTCTCTCAATCTCTCTATCCTCCAACGGCAAAAATATCTACTCAAACGATGGTCCAAATCACTTCCAGCTCGCACCGCACACCTCTTATTCCCCTCCCTCTCTCCCTTCCACCTCTCACCCCTCCACCTCTCACTCATCACCACCATCACCTTTGTCTCTCTTATCCCTCACCCTACCCCTACAAAAATCCACCACCCACTCCCTCCCCCACACCCTCCATCTAAAACCCCATCAAAGGTCTCTCCAACATCATCGGCATGATCGTCTTCATTTCGGCCAGCGGAGGTGACCCGCAGAAAGGTGACCCCAAGAAAGGGTTGCACCCCTACGGATGGTCGTTCTACTCCGGCGCTCTGTCCTTCCTCCTAGCCGAGGCGTCCGGGGTGCTCGCAGCTCACGCCTACATCGCTCAGCATCGCTCCCAATCTCAATATCAGCAAGAGCATCATCAGCAAGAGCATCATCAGCAAGAGCATCAGCATCAGCAGCACCAGCAGCAGCAGCAGGAGCAGAACCACATGCATCAGCACCTGCATCAGCAGCAACTACAGCGTCAGCATCATCAGCATCAGCAGCAGAATCAGCAGAATAATAATCATCAGCATCACCATCAGCAGCAGAATCAGAACCACAATCAATCGCATCAGTTGCAGAATCAAATCGTGCTGCCGTACCACCACCACTTGCATCAGCAGCATCAGCAGCAGTATCAGCATCAGCAGCAACGTCTACAACAACCGCCGCCACCACCAGCACTGCCACCACAACCGCTTAATCAGCAGCCGCAGCTGTACCCAGATTCCCTGCTTCAACTCCAGCAACAGCAGTTGCTTCAGACGCGGCTGCGTCAGGAGCAGCAGCAGCAGGTCGTGGAGCAGGTGGCCACGCTGCGACGTGACAGGGTGGTGGAGGGCAACACGGAGGAAGTGTGCGCGGTGATGACCAACAGACGGACAACGCCTGTGTAATGCGTGCACACACACACACGTGTATACACACACCTGAACACACACACACGTGTATACACACACCTGTATACACACACACCTGTATACACACGCACCTGAACACACTCACACACGTTTATACACACACGTGTATACACAATCCGCCATTCGCCACTTAGTGACAGGGCGCCTGTGCCAGGCGAGGTGCATTTTGAGACCACGTGAAGTGTTAAAGGCTCGCTGACACGAGGTTACGGGACAGAACCAGTAGGTGCCATGGGTTGAATGACTGAGATTATTGGTAGAAGCACCAGCTGCATCCGCTACTGTGCCAACTTGCTGTATTTTAGCCGCCCGGCGCTCCATCCATTGTTGTGAGTGTTGCTCACCGAGGGGATTATGCCCAGATCTTTCAAGGATTTGTGAACTCCTCACCCAAATCAGCCTGGTTAAACCAAGGATGGATCGTAGGCAAGCGAACCTGAATGTTTCTATTCAGATCATGAATGCGGCCGAGAAGACCCGAAGCTTCGTTTGGAGCGACAGACCAGGTAGCTTCCCCACAGCATTACTCAGCTGATGAAAAGATAATGCCGCCCGACTGATTCAGAGTGAGACATCTGCTGTCAAACCGAATCAACACACTCCCCAGGTATGGGGAACTCTCCACAACTGCTCCATCACGAATGGGGAGCTGGAGCTTAGGGGTGGTGTGGTGTTGGGAGGCACAAAATACCTAGGCAGGTGCTTAGTGTTCGTGGGGCTGATGGTAAGACCTCACCTCTTAGTGGTACACTCAAACAGCAGCGCATCCAACTCCTGCTCTGAGAGAGCGGCGATCACCAGATCATCAGCATATGTAACATGGTTGACCAATAGGGAGCCATCCCTCAACCGCACTCGGGCATTAAGCAGCCTCCCATGGTATCTGTACCACAAGGAAATTCCTCCAGAACAGCAATGGGAGGTGATAATTGGTCTTTTACCCTTCTATCTGGCAACAAAACTGACACCTTTATTACAAGGAGTCATGTTTGCATAGACCACAATACCTGCAGTCATAATGCAAACAAAAAACATAAGTCTGATAATGTGCACTGTCCTTGAAGTTGATTGGTCCACACCCGAGACAGCTTTCCTTAGAGCCTAGTCTCACATGTGTTGGACCAGATGACGCCAAAAGGCGCACAACTCAAAGACAATGCACCATCAGAGTATGAGAGCTCGGGGTAAGCATTTACACCATGGGAACCTCATTTGCCAGTAA
>CM025680.2:1172814-1185968 GCA_014621495.2 Entosphenus tridentatus | reverse complement strand
ACTGCAGGTATTGTGGTCTATGCAAACATGACTCCTTGTAATAAAGGTGTCAGTTTTGTTGCCAGATAGAAGGGTAAAAAACCAATTATCATATTTTTACTGGCAAATGAGGTTCCCATGGAGCAATGGGAAGATTCTCGAACTACGTGGTCAAAGATGATGTGAAGTAATGTGGGAACCAGAGGACATCCCTGTGGCAACCCAAGGTGAACATGGAGTAGCTTCACCCAGACCTGTTCACCATCATGAAGGCCCTTAATGAGTGTGAACAGAAAGTCAGGGACTCCAAAAGCACAAAGAACAGCCAAGAGTCCTGGCCTGTCCATGGTATCATAGGCCTTGACCAGATCAATAAAGCACAGGTGTAGGTCTTGTTGGAATTCCCTACACCTCTGCTGTAGCAGACAGACACAGAATATGGCATCCGTGCAGGTCTGCCCTGGTCGAAACCCACAGTGCGGCTCCACAAGCCTCCTCAGTGTGCCTGGCAAGACGATGTTGAATAATCATTGCCAGTACCTTTCCCGGCACACTGAGAAGAGAGATGCCTGCAGTTGTTCCTGTTCGTGCGGTCCCCCCTCGCCTGGTGGTCCCCTGTCTTAAAGAGGAGAGACCACCATGGCATCCTTCCAATCCTACAGAACCTGTCCTGTGGTCCAGACAGTTGTGATGATGTTACGTAGGGCAGTCTGCACACATATGCCACTTTCCCTCAGCATTTCGCTTTGGAGGTCGTCTCTGCCGGGACGTTCCTCGTCTCAGTCTCCGGATTGCCCTCTCGCAATTCTTCCACAGATGGCACCTCAGCTAACCACTCAGAAGGGGTGTCTACTTCTGCCAATATTTGAGGCACGGCAACCTCTCTCCCACAACGACAGTCCGAACATTCAACGTGGCCAATCGCAGTATTCTCTTGTTCCTGCAGCCACCCTAAAAGGGGGGAAAGGGGGGAATGGGGGGTGGGTTCAGTCTGGCTCTGCCAGATGGAGTTTGGCCAGAAAGTGTCATAAACGCCTACGCCCCTGGTGTCTAGCACGAGCTTATTTCGGTGTTTCCCCCGTGGAGCTTTGTAAAAAAGGTGCCAGATGAAAGGGTTAACAGCCCCTCGCACGCATTCGTCTCGCTACGTACACACTGCCCACTCACATCATCACGGCACACACACACACTCAGCCTGAACCACACGCACATCACCTGTGCAGCACTGTAGTCCTCTAGACGCTATGCTATACAAGGCGAAATGCACCACAGACCACAGTACACCACGATATTGAACACTCTCCAGTAATCTACACGAGGCCGTATCGCACACTATTCGTGTAGAGTACATTACAACGTAATAATTCACGCAACAACAACCGCCATTGGCCACTAAGTGGCGGTGACGTCACCACGACGCTTGTGCCATGCCATGTCACGTTGAGGCCACGTGAAGTGTCGAACGCCCGCTGGCAGGAGGTCACGGGGCAGACCCAGGTGCCACGGTTCGACTGACATACACAAACACACGCACGCATCGACACACACACAGAGGACACAAATAATACACAGATACTGTACACAGACGAACGTGTTGAGTCACGCGGAACGTGTTAAGTCACGCGGCACGTGTACGAAAAAAAATGGGCGCCAAAATCCCAACGTTCAACAAAGAGAAACGTTCAACAATCATTGATGCTCTAATAATGGACACGAATACACATTTAGATGCATACAGCCACAGATAAAAATCTCCCTGTATAGCCCACAACAGACTGCGAGCACTTACCTTCACACACACACAGAGCACCACCACCACACAACACCACCACTACCACACAACACCACCACCACATAGCAGCAGCACCACCACCACAAACAGCACTACCATCACCACCAGCACATGCACATATCACCATCATCATACGCGGCTCCACCACACACACCTGAACACTCACTCACACGTGTATACACACACACACCTGTACACATACCACCCACTCGTGCAAAGCACCTGTACATAAACACGTGTGTACACACGCACCTGTGGAACACACGCGTTCACACCCGTACAGACAAAGACGAAAACACACCTGCGTAATGAACACGTACCTATACAAAGACAAAGATACCCCGTAAAGCCTTAACAGACTGTTGGGGCAAGTGCTGTTAGCGAGCACCTATGAATGCCGGAACGGCACACGAGGAGGTCGGTAACCAGCACCACCCCCGGCCTCCTTTGTCTCGCTAGTGGCGACATTTACACACTGAACCAGGTACTCATTTGAGGCTGAGTCGATCTAAGGGGAGGCCCAGGACCGGTTAAGATAATTGTCATTGGTGTTGGCCGTGGGTGGGAATCGAACTCGGGTCATTAGATTCGTAACCACTATGTACACACACACCTGAACACACATACACCCGTGGATATACATACACACACACCTGTGTAACGCACTTGCACACATAAATACACCGACACACGTCTATACACACCTGTGTAACGCACTTGTACACACACACCTACACACACGTGGACACACGCACACGTGTACACGCACGTGTACACACACACGTGCCTGTGTAACGCACTTGTACACACACACACCGACATACACACGTGTACACACCCTGTTTATCAACTCTCTAGGATAATCGGGCATGCCAACCATCATCATGAGGGGCGAGCCGAGACCAGGGCTATTGTGGCGTTCAATGGGGGCGGTAGGAGCGGGGGTGGGTCTTTTATGGACGCAGAGGTTAGTAGAATGGCTGCCACCAACACCGTATTATGGATGACAGCCGATGATCGTAGGCAGGCCGATGGTGGACTGTTTTCGGATCGTTTGAGAATCTGTGAGTGCCCCTTGCGCAATCCAAGCCTGATTTTAATACTTTCCAAGGGTGGGTTGTGGATGCAGGGCCAGCCCCTGAATGTCTCAAAATGGCGCAGGTTTCCATTTTGAAAAGGTGGGGCGGGTGGCTACTCCCCACTCTTCACAAGCGTAGTGGATGACCATGACCCGAGAAGACAGCAGTAGCAGCGTTACGCAGCCGACAGAAAATATAATAATTCCGCTCAAACTGATTTCGGAGCGAGATCTCCACTGCTAAGGTGGAGCTGGTCTATAAAGCGCACCCGGCATTGGGTGGGGGGGTACGGAAAACGTATCCCACTCTCTCCACACTTTGCCTCCATCGCGAATGGGGCAGTGGAATTTACGTGGGTGGTGGGGGTATTTGGATGACGGCACACAATTACGCAAAGCCAGGTGCTTAGCATTGGCTTTGTTTTTTGTGTGTTGGACTGATGGTAAGACCCCATGTTTTAGTGGCATGATCCAAGCAAGGTCTCCAATTCCTACCAGCATGGTCAGAAATTACCACACCATCAGGACATACCGTGTTTCATATATACAGGGACTACACGACTTATGAACATTCGACCTACGAACTTACAGAGATACAAACACAATTGTCCGCATGTCCGGTTGCTTGTTCGGACCGAGAGTTCGTAAGTTCAACCGCCGCACAAGCGATGGTGGTGGTGGCATCTACATCTATAGAAACATGAAGAACCAGTGGCATCTACATCTCCAGGACATGAAGCACCAGTGGCATCTGCATTAGCAGACCATGAATCACAAGTGCCATCTACATCTACAGGAGATTGTAGAACTGTTAAAGCCATTTCCCGTGTTTAGTGTACATGCCGTATACATTGTTTAGAATCGACATGAGTAAAGTTGAGACTTACAAACGAATCGACTCACGAACAGACCTTTGGAATTAATATTCTTTGGGTCTTTCGGTAAAGTCACGTAGATAGAACAATCAAATAATTAAAGTAAATCGTCATTAGGAGATGACGATTGCTTGTGTTGCGATCGATACGCCGTGATATTTTTATTATTTACCGAAAGACGCAAAGAATATGAATTTCTGCAGTCACAAACGCTTTAAGTCAAGATTCAGACCTCTGGAACTTAACACGTTTGTAAGTAGAAGAGTCCCTGTATATATATTTTGTTTGCTGTAGCCTACACACCTGTACGCACACCTGCATACTGATACTGTACACATGTCCACATGTACATGTTTGCATAGACCTCACACACGCACCTGTTTACACGTAAATTATTTTACACGCACGCGTAGGACCTATGCAAACCTACTCACAGCCACGTATACATTGCACACATCTTATATATATACGCACAATTACACCTGTGTATGCATCTACGCACACGTATACACACACCTGTGCACACGTATACACACCTGTGTACACATGTAGACACACCTATGCACACACCTGTGTACACATGTACACACACCTATGCACATATCTGTGTACACACCTATGCACACACCTGTGTTCATCATTAGACATGTGTAAACTAGCGCACTCCTATACACACCCCTATGTACACGTGTACACACCCATGCACATGTACACAAAAACATATCTACACATCTTTGCACGTAGATACACCTGTGAATACATAGATACACCTGTGTACACCTCTATGCACACGTATATATAAATACCCCGTGTACACCTATGCACACCTGTGCACACGTAGACACACGTGTGCGCACGTAGACACACATGTGCACACATCTATGCACAGACACATATATAAATACCCTGTATACACAGCTGTGCACACGTCGACACACATTTGCACACATATACACAGCTGTGTACACAGCTATGCACATATATACCATGTGCACACATTTTCACACCTGTGTACACACACGCACTCCCCTGTGCACATATAGCCGTGTATAGTTTTTTGTAACTCCTGTGCATACTCACTTATCCTTTCCCCACCACAACACCACCCATTAATTTATCCCTGCCCCACCAGACCAACCCTCCCATCACTTATTTAACAACACCTGTAGAAGGGTCGTGTAACTCGTTCCCTCATTCACTCCCTCACTCATTCGCTCGCTCATTCGCTCCCCCATTCATTCACTCACTCAATTAACTCACCACTCGATGCAATGATTCACTCATTCGCTCCCTCATTCATTCACCCACTCACCTAACTCACCACTCGATGCAATATTTCACTCATTCGTTCCGTCATTCATTCACCCACTCATTTAATTCGCCACTCGATGCAATAATTAATTCCCTCACTCATTCCTTCACTCACTCATTCATTAACTCATTTAACTCACCACTCGATGCAATAATTCACTAATTTACTCACTCACTCGCTAATTTAACTCACCACTCGATGCAATAATTCATTCCCTCACTCATTCCTTGACTCACCCATTCATTAACTAACTCATTTAACTCACCACTTGATGCAATAATTAATTCACTCACTCACTCATTCCTTCACTCACTCACCTTTACATTACATTCACTCATCCCATTCAACTCGTTCCTTGGCTCCTTTATACGATTCGCGCATCATTCATTAATCCATTCGCCCACTCGGGCCAATAGTCGACTCCCTATATTCATGGTGATTTCTAAGCAATCGGTTGTGCAACTTTGGTTTTCTAGAAAACCCAAAACAATCGCCGGGCTGTGCAACCAGTCGCGAGCGGTTGCACGCGTGTGTGTGTGTGTGTGGTTGCCGTTGCCAGGCGTCCGAAGCGAACTTTCTTCAAGCCTCACAGGCGCCATAATCCCCCCCTCACTTCCATCTCTACACGAAGAGGATAGTTACCCAACATCAGTGGAGACTTGACCTAGTGTACGTTAATAAACAAATAGATATATAAATTAAAAAAAGTCCTTCACGTTTAAACTCACCCACCCACTCACCCACCTACTCATTCACCCACCCACTTATCCACCCACTTATCCACCCACTCATCCACCCACTATTCCGCCCACCCACTCAACCAAACACCCACTCATCCACCCAACCATTCACCAACCCACCCAGTCATGCATCCACCCACTTATCTAGACACTCACTCATCCACCCACCCACTCATCCACCCACTCACACAACCACTCATTCATCCACTCATTCAGCCACCTACCCACTGATCCAACCACCCACTCATCCACCCACCCACTCATCGAAACACCCACTCATCCACCAACTCGTGCACTCTTTCACCCACCGAGAATTAGTAGGTCCATTGTGCCGTAAATAATATCGCCTGTTAATAATAAAAAACGGGAAAAACACATGTACTTATTTCACAACCACACACGCACGCGCGAGTGTTCTTATCATCGACGAACAGTCGCTGGCACTGCCTTTCTTTGAGTGGTTGTTGTTGTTTATAGTGTTGTTGTGTTGTGCTGTGCGCCGCTGCCGACGCTTGTAAAGACCCCTGGTTTGCTCGAAGATTGCGGTGCCCCAAAAACGGCATTGCGATGACGGCGATTTCAGGAGTTGCGCGATGACGATGACGATGATGTCCATGATGTTGAGATCAGAGCGAAAAAACCGCGTGTGCTGCGGACTATTGCTCGGTCAGTTTAACACGTCAGTAGTAGTATTAGTCATAGTAGTAGTCTTAGGCAGTAGTAGTTAGGGGCTTTCGTGACTGATATTATCCGTAATAGATTTGTTTGTTGTTTGGAGTTAGAGATCGCGTCAAATATAATGGTATAGTCGTTAAACCCGCCACCACCTCCTATACAGGAGTCCGTGGGTTCGATACCGACCCTGACGATGCCTGCTGCTGTATATTTGAAGTATGCATGTTAACTACCTTGCCCGGTATACAGGAGGTCGCGGGTTCGAACCCGACCCTGACGATGCCTGCTGCTGTATATTTGGAGTTTACACGTTAACTACCTTGCCTGGTATACAGGAGGTCGTAGGTTCCATCGTGACCCTGACGATGCCTGCTGCTGTATATTTGGAGTTTGCACGTTAACTACCTTGCCTGGTATATAGGAGGTCGTAGGTTCCATCGTGACCCTGACGATTCCTGCTGCTGTATATTTGGAGTTTGCACGTTAACTACCTTGCCCGGTATACAGGAGGTCGTAGGTTCCATAGTGACCCTGACGACGTCTGCTGCTGTATATTTGGAGTTTGCACGTTAACTCCCTTGCCCGGTATACAGGAGGTCGTAGGTTCCATCGTGACCCTGACGACGTCTGCTGCTGTATATTGAGAGTCCGCATCTCTCTCTCTCTCTGTGGTCGTGTGGATTTTGTCTCCGGGTCCTCCGGGGCATCCCCCACCCACATTTAGAATCAATGTCACCACGCTTTTTAGAGAGTTAGTTGGCTGCTACATTTTCCACACGGTGATGATGATGAGCCACTTGGTTGAGCTGCTATCATTGATGATGGCCAAGTCGTGTCTGAAAAAGAGCTAAACAGCAGCTAAGTAAGGCCTTACACCTGGAAGAATGAAAATAGTTTAGTTTAAGTATGGGCATCCATGGGGGTATCTGGCCCTCTGTGGGTCTCGATGAGTCTTTGTGGGTCTCTATGGGTCTGTAGAAACGTGCGTTCAGAGTATCTGACAAGCCACATCGTTTGTGATAGCCAGGATAGCTTGTCTGAAAGAGAGGGCACTTAAACCTGGTAAAATAAATGCCCGTTGTAAGGTTAACTCTCCAACACACTGAACTAAGTAACCAAATTGCGCCTAAGAAGAGGGTCTATTTACCCTTCATGGCTAATAAAACTGGAGGTATGTTGAGATGTTCAAACACCGAGACGATTACAGCTTTTACAACGAATCAACTACCAAATTAACCACACCCAGAGTACTTGCGGTGAACATGCAAACTCTGATAATTATATTATACATTGTATTGTAACTGATTGGCATAGTCTCAAGAGCAGTGTTAGTTATACCAGGGAGTGCTAAAATGTGAACACTACAAAAACAATGCCACACGCATCAGCAGATCATTTATAGCTCGGGGTGAGTAGGAGCTATATCTTGGGATGCCTTTTTTCGCAGCATCAAAGTATGAAAAATAACAATAGGTGTTATACCTATACTCTTTGGTTCTTTCGGTAAAGTCACGTAGGTAGAAAAATAATCGATCACGACGTTTCGATCGCAGCACAAGCAATCGTCATCGGGTGGGACAACCACAGCAAGATAAAAACTGCTGAAGTAGGCGAGAGATCTGCCGTGGCACGAGATTATATAGACCTCGGCAGTAGGGGGGGAGAGAAAAAGGAGGGAGGAGGAGGCGGGGCAGAAAGTGGACCCCGCAGCAGGTGTTATACCCTTTATCGCAATAAAAGAGGAGCTGTAATTATAATATATCCCCCCCAATATTCAAATATGCTCAAAATGTCCCCCCCAATATACTGCTATAAAATAGATTTATATTTATATGATTGTGGTTATGGTTGTACGTTATTAATCCCTAATCTCTGCCATTACATACAATGCAACAAGAAAAGGTAAACAATAAAAAATACAATGCACTATTAGACATTATTGTAAAACATAAATAAAAAGTCAATCATATGTGTTAGTGAATTTTGTAATATTATAGGAAAGAAATGGCAGGAAATTCGTTTTCAAATTTAGATTTTTTTTTCTGGGGGGGGGGGGCAGACCCCGGGAGATTTGGTCCCCCCCCCCCCATGTTGACTGCATGGCTACGGCCTTGGTGCAAAGACTCAAACAGATACCCACAATTGCAAGGCATCGTCAATTACTGCATTAACCACACACACATCATACTTATGGATAAAGCATGCAAACAAACAATTGCTCTGATAACAATATATAATAATATATGCTGCATTGTTTTTTGGAACTGATTGGCCTATACCAGAGACAGCATCAGCCTTCTTTATAGCCTTGTCTCGCTAGCAGTGTCAGACCAGAGAACGTCAAATGTTAACAGTACAAAGACAATGCACGGATCAGAGCATTTATATCTCAGAGTGATCAGCTATATCATGGGATACCTTTTTTTGTTGAAAGTATTAAAAGTATTTAAAATAAGAAGAGGTGTTATACCCCTTTCTGCCAATAAAACATGAGGTGTGTTAAGACGTTCAAACACCAAATATATACAGTACTCAGTATTGCCAGAAACCAGGTGCTGCGTTAACCACACGCGGTCTTTGTAGCGAACATACAAACAAGATCTGATAGCGTGAGTTTAACACGCAGGGCTTTCACCGCCCATGTTATCCAAAACAGGTTTTTGGGTTAAGGGCCGTCCATAAATGACGTCATGCACCTAAGGGGGGGGGGGGGGGTTAGACATTTGTGACGATGTGTGACGATAGGGAGGGGAGGGGTTGAGAAATGTGATGTCGCATCAAAATGCGCAACTTTAAATACATACTACTTAATTAAATAGACCTATTAATAAATGTTTTCTCCTACAACATCAGAGTGCAGCGCCACATTAAATACGCACTACAATGACAATAGTTGAAAGCGATTTGAAGCATGTTTTATTTTGGGGGGGGGGGCAGAGCTTTGTGACGTCATATTTGAGGGGGGGTCTGACTTTTTGTGACGCCGTGTGACGAAGAGGGGGGGGTCACAAATCGTCCAAAATCGCGTGACTTTCATTTATGGACGGCCCCTTATATCGCGTAATATTTCAATGTGTCTCATTAATCTCCCCACCACTCGACACGGCCAATTCATAAAGGGTTCGTCACGTCAACAAAACCGAGCCAATTCGTTTCTACAACTCTGGCTGTCTGACCAATGATGGTCGTTGTGAAACGTCACGGTACTCGAATTGAAAATGTTGTAGTGGGTTTAGTCTCCAACACACAACCGGTTTAGTGCTGAACTAGTATACTACACTATACACTACACTATAATTGTAAATGTTGCAGTGGGTTTAGTCTCAAACACACAACCAGTTTAGTGCTGAAATAGTACACAACACTATACACTACACTAAACTAAGCACTACACTATACACTACACTAAACACTACTATGCACTACACTATACACTAAACTATACAGAACACTATACACTACACAATACTTTACACTACACTATACGCGACTTTACACTACACTATAATTGAAATGTTGTAGTGGGTTTACTCTCCAACACAACTGGTTAGTGCTGCACTGGTAACGAATTGGTTACGTTTTGTTTACATTACAAACCCTTCACTAATTGGCCGTGTCGTGTGGTGGCAGGTTTAAAGACACCTTTATATTGACGCAATCTAATCCAACAAAAAACGTATTTTGTCTGATAATATGATTGACTGTGTGTTTGGTGGTGGTGATGGCGGTGTTTAACGACACAACGTTGTCTAGCTACTTGCGATCAAACCCCAAACAAACCAAACAACCTCTATTATGATAGCTCGGTTGTTTTTTCCTTCCTCCTTCGTGGACTCATTCGCGCTTTTGACTCATTCGCTCTCGGTCAGTGAGTTGCTCGCTCGGTCGCTAGATGTACATACACGTCCATATATGTCTATAAATCACTCGTTCATTCGTTCACTCATTTCTTCATTCATTCATTGACTCATTCCCACCAATCCTAGCCGTGAGTGTTTAATATGCCCCCCCCCCCCGTGTCTCCCCTCCGTGTCCCACCCTCCCGTGCCTCCCCCATGTCTCCCCCTGTGTCCCCCCCCCCTCCGTGTCTCCCCCGCGTCTCTCCCCCTGTGTATCCCCCCTTGTGTGATCCCGTGTCCCCCCTCGTGTCTATCCATGTGTCTACCCCCGTGTCCCCCCCCCCTCATGTCTCCCCCACAGCGTGTCTCCCTACGTGAATTCCCATGTCTCTTTCTATGTTTCTTCCCGTGTTGCCCCTCGTGTCTGCCCTCGTGTTGCTCCCCGTGTCTCCACCTGGGTATCCTCGTATATCCAAGTCTCTCTGTTTCATATAGAACACGAGTTTGAGCAGCAACGATGTGAAAATTTCACACAGAGACACCCATAGACTAACACAGAGACCCATAGACTCACAAAGAGACCCATAGACTCACACAGAGACCCATAGGCTCACAAAGAGACCCATAGTCTCACACAGGGGCCCGTAGAATCACAAAGAGACCCATGAACTCACACAGACACATATATACTCTCACAGAGATATTTAGAAAAAAGTGAGACCTATAGGCACACACAGATACTCTTAGAGTCACAAAGAGACGCATAGACTCACACAGAGACCGGACGAATCACAGAGAGACCCATACACTCACACGGAGACCTATAGACTCAGACAGAGACCCATAGACTCACACAGAGACCCATTGACTCACACGGAGACCCACAGACTCAAACGGAGACCTATAAACTGAGACAAAGACCCATAGAAACACACGGAAACTGGTAGACTCCCACAGAGATGTGTAGACACACAGAGACCTATAGCTACAAACAGATACCCTTAGACTCGCAAAGATACGCATAGACTCACACAACGAACCAAAGTTTCACAAGGAGACCCATGAACTCAAACAGACTCATAGCCTCATACAGAGACTGTAGACTCACGCAGACATACGTAGACTCATATAGAGACCGTTAGACTCAGACAGAGACCCGTAGACTGACACAGAGACGCCAGACTCACACAGCAACCCACAAGCAAACACAGAGACTGGCAGAATCACACAGAAAACCGTATACTTGCACAGACACCATAGCCTCACACAGAGACAGAAATAATCACACAGAGAACCGTATACTCACACAGAGATGCGTAGACTCACACAGAGCCCTTTGACTCATAAGGAGACCCAAAGACTCACTCAGAGACACAAAGACTAAAGCGGAGTTCTTTAGACTCACACAGAGATCCACAGACTTATACAGCGACGTGTAGACTCACAAGGAGACCCATAAATTCACACAGAGATTTGTAAACTCACACAGAGACTTTTAGCCACACACAAATACTCCTAAACTCACAGACTCATAGCCTCATACAGAGACCTGTAGCCTCACACAGAAGAGACCCGTACACTCATACAGCGCCTTGTAGACTCACACAGAGACCCATAGACTCGTACAGAAAGCCGTAGACTCACACAGAGATCCATAGACTCACAGAGACCCATAGACTCAAACAGAAACCTATTGAATCACACAGACACCTATAGCCTCACACAGTCACGCAGACACTCGCACAGAGATCCATAGACTCACACGGAGACCCGTAGACTGTGCAAGAGACCCGTAGCCTAACATAGAGCCCCGTAGACTCACGCAGAGACCCATAGACTAACACAGAGACCCATAGACTCACACAGAGACCCATAGACTCACCAGAAACCTGTATACTCACACGTACACCCGTAGACTCACACAGAGACCCATATACTCACGCAGAGACCCATAGACTCACGCAGAGACCCATAGACTCACACACAGACCCAGAGACTCACAGGGATACCCATATACTCCATAAGAGACCCGTAGAATTACACAGAGACCAAGATACTCACACAGCAACCGATAGATTCACAGGGAGACCCATAGACTCTATAAGACACCCATAAACTCACACGGAGTCCAGTAGACTCACGAAGATACCTATACATTTACACAGACCCATAGACTCACACATAAACCCGTAGACTCACACGATATCCATAAACTCACACGGAGACTCATGTCTTGGAATATCTCCCCATGTATCCCTGTCAGTCCCTGTGTCTGACTCCCCATGTCTTAGAATTACTCCCCAATGTCTCCCTGTGTCTCCCCATATCTTGAGATATCTTTCTATGTCTATCCATGTCCGTCTCCCGATGTCTAAGAATATCTTCGCATGCATTTCGCCGTGTCTCCCAATAACTTGGAATATCTCACCATGTATCACCCCGTGGATCCCCCTATCTGTCTCCCCATATCTCAAAATATATCCCAGTGTCTCCCCGTGTCTCCCCCAGTCTGACTCCACGCTCTTCCCCCATACCTAAAATGTCCCAAGTTTTCGCCACCTCACGAGCCGTCTGCCCGCGTCTCCCGGCATCTCCCCGTGTCCCCGCATGGGCTGCTGGTCTCTGCCGACGAGTCCAACGTGGCAATAAAAAGCTGGTGAACCAAACGCGTGGTGGCTTGCGGTCGTTGTATATCGTCGCTAATTAAAACATTCACTAGCTCACCCACTCACTCACTCGCTCAATCACTCACTCACCCACTGACTCACAAACTAACTCCCCTATTAACTGACTCAATCAATCACCCACTTGCCCAACCACTCACCCACTCACTCGCTCAAACACTCACTAACCCACTCACTGAC
>CM025680.2:1141195-1172804 GCA_014621495.2 Entosphenus tridentatus | reverse complement strand
CCAACTCAATCGCCCACTCATTGATTCATTGACCAACTCACTCACTCACTCAATCACTCACTCACTCGCTCAATCATTCACTAACCCACTCACTGACTCACCAACTCACTCGCCTATTCACCGACTCAATCAATCACCTACTCACTCAACCAGTCACTTAATAACTCACTCACTGAACCGCTTACTCACCCACTCACTTTCTCACCTACAATACTAATCAACTCACTCAGCCACGCACTTACCCACTCACTTCCTCATCCATCCACTCATCCACGGACTCACCCACCCACTGAATCACTCACCAACCCACAAACTCACCCACTCACCTATCCACTCACACACTCACTCACTTAACAACAAACTGACCCACGCAAAAAACACCCACTCACTCACTTATTTCCAAACTGACCCACTCAATATAACACTCACTCACACATTCACACAATAACTGACTCACCCACTCGCTTAATCGCTCACCCACCAACACACAAACATACCTATAAACTCACCCACTCACTCACCCACTTACCCACACTTACCCACAAACTCAATAAAACACTAACTCACACACTAACCCACTCAATAACTCACCCACTCGCCTAATCACTCACTCAACTACTCGCCTACTCACTCACCCTCCAAGAAACATAACCATTATCCTACCAACTCACTCACCCACTCACTTGCTCAATCACTCATTCACCCATTCACCAATTCGCTCGCCCACTCACTGACTCACTCACTCACATACTTACTCACCAGTTCACTCGCTCAATCACGCACTCACTCAATGAATTACCCAATCACTCAATCAATCACTCACTTACCCACTCACCAACTCACTCGCCCATTCACTGACTTACTCACTCATCCACCCTCTCACCCACAGACTCACCCACCCACTGAATCACTCAGCAACCAACAAACTCACCAACTCAATACAACACACACTGACTCACGCACAAACGTATCCACTCAATACAACAGCCACTCACTTCCTTACCCACAAACTCACACACTGCATACAACACTCACGCACACATGTGTAGTGGGTTCCCAACCGACAGAGATGACGAAGTGGAGGCAGCACTATTTATTGTAAATCAACACTTGGACAGGGCAAGGAATACAATACTTGGAATGGGTAATGTCCCCTTCACCCGTGCTACACTGGCATACACCCCTAGGCTATCTGCCTATCTACCTACGCTCCCAGGTCCTCCGCTAAGGGCTCTAGGGGAGGCTAACTGACTTGGCCCAGCCAAGGCTCAGGTCCCTCCCGACCACCAGCCACACAGATCCGGCCCTTAGAAAGACATCGGCTCGAGGCTCTGGGGTCACTTCGCTGGCTTGCTCTGCCCGGCCCTGAGAAGGACAGTGGGTCAGAGGAGTTCCAGGGTCTATCTAGCCGGTCTTTAGTCTTCAACTGGGTCTTCGGACTTTGGCTCGCGAACACTGCCCCTATGTCTCTGGCTCCCCGTCTTTTATACCAATTCCCCACCGAGGGGCGGGGTTCTGAGGGATCACAGCACACCCCGCAGCCCCCACCCTTTGGGAGGGGCGCGGGGATCCAAAGCCCACAGCCCCCTTTGCTAGATGTAACTGATGTGTGTTTGTCCCGTAACACCATAACAGCTGTAACTGATGTGTGTTTGTCCCATAAAACCACTACATCACCACCCCTATATACAGCCCGCAGCCATCCCAGCGGCAACAATATTTTCAATAAAGATCTGAACAAGAAACCGAACCGTGTGTGCCTCATCAACAACAAGAACAACAAGAACAACAACCGAACGCCCCAATAAATAACCCAACCCACCTATACAAAATAACACTTTGTACATAATATTAATTTCCCCATCACCTATTCCAACCAGATGCACCCATAAACACAGCCATGCACGCTGTCCGCAACAAGAAGGGATAGAACAGGTAAGTGGTTACAGTGACAACCGAACGAGTGCAATAAAGAAGGCAACATCACAAAAACCGCCGCGTTTTGGCGCGTGTCCGTGTGGCGGGTCCATCATAGGAAGCTAAACCGGTCAGGCCGGTGGTGGATGCAGTCTGGTCTGGCGTGGAAAAATCCGGCTTCTTGGGTGCACAATCGCTGCCCCATCATGGTCCGAATGTGGCTGCGTTTGAGGAGCGGCACCCACCTGCCCTATGACCGTTTCCTCAAAAGGCACCGGCGTCGCGTGTGCAAGCACGGTCCCTTGGGGAATCACAGTCGTCCGCAATCCAACATTAAGGACCATGATGAAGGGATCCTCGTTCCCCTTCACCATCGTCAGAGCAGCCACTAAGTCTAACCCTTTCACCGCGGCATTGGACGGCCCCAACAGGGCGCCGTGATCCTAAATACCAGCGGTGAAGGGACGACGTAACTGAAGGGGCACGAGCATTTGTGCACCCAGTGGCACACGTACAGTTTGAGTAACGAGCGCCTGCACCATTGCACAGGCCGTCCGCAATGTAGTAAGGGAAAACAAGAACGCGATACATCGGCCCAAAGGGAGTTCAATGCATCTCTGGTCGATCAGGATTTACTTCCCTTCTACGTGACTTTACCGAAAGAACCAAGAAGATACTTTAGCTCCTTAGTATTAGTTAGACTTGTACCTTTAGTATAGTTAGACTTGTAAACCACTTATTTAAGATTTAAGATTCCTCAATGTTGAATGTATGCACCTTCAGGCCAAAGTAAATGCGTTGTCTGTGCAAACTTTCATGGCGAATAAAACACTTTATGATTCTGATTTTAATCGGCATTTGGGCCAAAAAGTTCGTTCCCAACAGGCACGGAACCGCAAGAGAGGACGAGACTAATATCGGCCCAGATAACTTGATATCCCCAACGCAAATTTGAGCTCGAATCTTTCAAATGATACCGAGCAAGCCCCCGTTGGCTGCAAAGCATGGGATGTCGTCCAGCAGCAAAGGGCGACTTTGAACGGGAAGGATGTTATAAATAAGGTCGGACACGATCGTCGCTGATGCCCCCATATCGACCAGGACGCGCATCTCAACCCCATCGATGTGACCTATGACGACCGACGAACCCGTCGACGCAGCAACAACCCGGTGAGCAAACTCGGACCATTGGCCCGGTCGGAGCACCCTCTCGATCACTCAACCAGTCACCTACTCACCTACCAACACACAAAGTCACCAACTCACTCACTCATTCACTCGCTCTCTCACTCACCCATTCACAGAACTACTCAATCACCCACCCATCCACTCAACAACTTACCCACTAACTCTCCCTTTCACTCACTCACCCACCCACTCACAAACTCACTCACCAACCAACAAACTGACCCACTCACCCACTCATTCACGTACCCACAAATTTACCCATTCAATACAACGCTCACAACAACAACAACCACCATTCACCACTAAGTGGCGGTGACGTCACCACGACTCTTGTGTCAGGCTATGTGAACGTTGATGCCACGTGAAGTGTCGAACGCCAGCTGGCAGGAGGTCACGGGGCATACCCAGGTGCCACGGTTCGACTGACTGAGATGACTGGCTGATGCACCACTTGTGCCCCCTACTGTGCCAACTTGCTGTGCTTTAGCTACCCGCCCTTCGTTTTGTTGGAGGTCGACTCCCTCCAACTGCCCAGTAGCATCCTTCAAGAGCCTCTTCCACAGAGGTCGATCTTGACACCGCTGGTACCAGTCATCAGCAATTCCACTCAGCTCCACATCCTCCTGTACCACCTCACTCCATCTCTTCTCGACCCGTGCCGCGCCCATTTAGCCCCCTCAATTTGGCCAAACAAAAGCTGTTTAGCCATGCAGTGACTGGGCAAGCGGGCTACATGCCCCAGCCAACACAGGCTTGCATGCCAGAGGACTTTGTCCAGATCTTTCAAGGATTTGTCAGCTCCTCTCACAATACAGCCTGGTTAAACCAAGGATGGATAGTAGGCAGGCCAGCCGAAATGTTTATAACCAGCGAAGATGTTCCATTAGGGGGATCCATGTTTCGCAAGCATAAAGATGGAAGAGAATGACCATGGCCGAGAAGACCTGAAGTGTCGCGCAGAGCGACAGACCAGGTAGCTTCCACACAGCGTTATGCAACTACTGCAAATATATTGCCACTCGACTGGTGCAGAGTGAGACCTCTGCTGTCAAACTGGAGCCAGTCATGAGCACACTGCCCAGGTATGGGAAACTCTCCACTCTCTCCACAACTGCTCCATCACCGATTGGGAGTTGTGAGGGTGGAGTGTCCGATGGTACAAAATACCCAGGCAGGTGCTTAGTTTTGGTGGGGCTGATGATAAGGCCCCACTTCTTCGTGGCATGTTCCTCGTTCAACAGCAGTGCCTCCAACTCCTCCTCTGAGTAAGCAGCAATTACCAAGATCATCGACATGCGAAACGTAGTTGACCAATAGGGAGACATCGCTTGACCAAACCCGGACATCGATCAGCCTCCCATTGTATATGTACCAGATATAAATTCCTCCGGTACAGCCATCGATGGCTTCATAAACTACTTGGTCGACAAAGATGTTAAATAATGTGGGAGCCAGAGGACATCCCTGTCGCACTCCAAGGTTAACAGGGAATGGCTCCGACTCCCAGCCACGTAGTTTTACCCGGGCCGATCACCATCATGAAGGTCCTTAATGATCGTGAGCAGAGGGTCAGGGACTGCGAAAGCACGAAGAATAACTCAGAGCCCAGGCCTACTGGTGGTATGATAGGCCTTGCCCAGGTCAATAAATCAGAGATGTAGGTTTTCTTGGAATTTCTTATACCTCTCAAGTAGCAGATGGACAGAAAATATGGCATCTGTGCACGACTGCCCTTTCCTGAAACTGCATTGGGGCTCCACAAGCCTCTCCTCAGCGTGCCTGGTAAGGCGATGTTGAATAATCCTTGCCAGGACCTTTCCAGGCACACTGAGGAGTGAGATACCCATGTAGTTGTTACAGTCTGTGCAGTCCCCCGTCTTAAAGAGGGGGACCGCCAGGGCATACTTCATATCCTGTGGAACCCGTCCAGTGGTTCAGACTGTTGTAATGATGTCATGTAGGGCAGTCTGTGCACAAACGCCACCTTCCCTCAGCATTTCGATATTTGCCCGGTGTCTTTCCTGGGCTCGGACTCTGGATCGCCTTTAGTACTTCCTGAACAGATGGCACCTCAGCCATCCACTCACAGGGGGTGACTTCTTATTCCAATATTTGAGACACCGCAGCCTCAGCAGGGTCATCCCATCTTTCTCCCACGATGTTTTTCATGCTGAGGGATTTCCCCTCCCCCAGTACTTCACAGACATGCTCAGCAAATATGCAAACCTGGTCCTGGGTGTCGGACATTGGATCACCTTTTTTCCCCTCATGATGGTAATAGGTGTGGTGCTGCGTTACTTGTTTGATGGAGTTAAATAGAGATATGTGATCGCGGGCCATTGGGGCAGACTCCATCTCTTCAGCAACCCGTGACCACCACCCATCCTTGCAGCGCCTCGCGGCTCTCTGAACCTCCGAGCAAAGGCTACGGTGAGCCTCCTCATTCTCTGATGTGGGATGCTGTAGACGATAAGAGTGGTCCTGTCGCTTTTTCACAGCCAGCCTGAATACATCCTCTGTCAGCCAGGGTCTCTGGTGAGGTCTGGACCATGTACCCAAAGCAGCCATTGCAGCTGCATGAGCCACAGTCCTTAACCTCGCCCATTTCCCCTCGACAACAGGAGGAGTCGGGGACGATGCCAACCCCAGCCGCAAGCGATGATGAAATTCTCGCTCACAACTTTCATCAGCTAGCTGAGACCATGCCACTATGGGTTTGAATGGGGTCCTGGGTATACACCCACCACCGGAGTGGAAGAATGGCAGGCAGATCTTACAGATGACAAGTTGATGGTCAGTGGGCAGATCAGCTCCATGGTAGGTCCTGGTGTCAAGGACATGGGCCCGCATCCGCTGTTCTGTCACTCTGTAGTCCAGCAGATGTTCTTGCTTGGACTCGTCATGTATCCATGATGTGGTGTGGATGTGCTGATGCCAGAACAGCGTGTTGGTAATTACAAGCCCATGAACTGCACAAAAATCTAGCAGCCTCCTGCCGTTATTATTGAGCTGATCTGGCCCATGCCTTTCAATCACTCCAGACCAGGTGCCAGCAACATGACCAACTCGGGCACTGAAGTCACCCAACAGGGTGACTCTATCGCGAGGGGCCACTTTAGCTAACACCTGTGACAGGAGGTGATATAAGGCATCTTACTCATCATGTTCGTCTTTGGTGGGGGTATAAGTAACCACGACCACCACTCCTCGACTCTAGTTGATGGAAAGGCGAGTCCAAAGTAGCCTGGGGCTTACGACTTCTACAACTCACTGCCACGCTCCCCCGCCCCCTTCATTCTTTTGTTCAGAAGAAGAGCCACTCAATGTTGTTTGGCAGTCTCCTGCCCCGAGTAGAGGACTGTCCACCCCTCATGGTGGCAGGAGCCAGAGCCAATCCACTGGACCTCCTGAATACCACAGAGATCCAGGTGGTACCGGTCCAGCTCCCAACAGAGAAGTGGCAGTCTCTCTTCCGCAGTGAGCTTTCGAACATTCCACGTGACCACACATAATGGGTTTTTTGTTGTTTCTGGAGGAGCCACCTAGGGTAAGGATTCAGTTTCCTGGCTCCGCCAAATGGGGTTTGGCAGGAGACGTCATAGACGTCTATCCCCCTGGGGCCTCCGGCACATGCTTAATACATTTATTTTACTCGTAGTTTAGTGGTAATTAATTGAAGGTGGAGGGGTTACCAGCCCCTCACACCTGTCCAGAGCCCACATTTGGCCGCTGTGGTGGTTACAGACGCCATGAGGGGAATGGCCCAATCTAAGTTGGCCCTCCTCCCACGGCACTGCCCAGCACAGCGTTACCATCCGGCACCACAAGGAGGTAGTGGGTTGTTTTCGCCGGACCACTCACTCACCCACTCGCTCACCCACTCACTCACCCACTCGCTTACCCATTCAGTCACCTACCCACTCGCTCACCTTGTCACTCACTCACCCACTCTCTCTCTCACCCAGTCACACACCCACCCACTCACATACTCGCTCACTCACTCACCCACTCATCCACTCATCCACTCACCCACTCAATATCTTACTTACACACTTACTCAATCACTAACCCATTCATCCACACACTCACCCACACACTTACTCACCCATTCTCACACTCACCCACCCACTCACACACACTCACCCATTATTATTCACACACTCTCGCACCCACTCACTCATACAATAACCTGCCCACCCGCTTACACGCTTACCCACTCACCTGCTCACACTCACCAACTCACCCCCTCTCGCACTAAACACACGCTCATACTGACTCAGCCACTCACTCACCCACTCATCCTGTCACTCACTCATCCACTCACTCACCGCCTCACTGACTCACACACTCAACCACTAACCCACCCACTCACACACTCACTCAGCCACTCACCCACTCTCTCACCATGTCACGCTCACACACTGACACTTCCGATCTAATTATAGTCACAACAACACCCTCCACACAACCCCTCCCCCTCGTCCCTGCCCCTCCTCCCACCTCACCCCTCCCCCACCCACCATCACCCTGTGTGTATTTTGGGCAGGGCACGTGCCACGAGGGGGTTGGGGATGGAGGGGGTCGCAAACCGAGCTGCTCCGAGCCACCAAGGGGTCACGGAGAGACACGGGGAGAGAGTGGGTCTATGAGTGTGTGAGAGAGTGAGTGGGTGAGTGAGTGAGTGAGATAGTGGTTGAGATAGTGGATGAGTGGGTGAGTGGTTTAATGGGTGAGTGGGCGAGTGCGCGAGTGCGCGAGTGATTGAGTGGGTTAGTGAGTGAATTAGTTATTTAGTGGCTGAGTGAGTGGGTGGGTGAGTGGGTGGGTGACTGAGTAGGTGAGTGGGTGAATCAGTGGGTGCGTGAGTTTGTGAGTGATTGAGTGGGTAGGTGACTGATTGAGTGAGTGGGTGGGCGACTTATTGAGTGAATGGGTGGGTGAATGAGTGGGTGAGTGAGTGGGTGAGTGAGTGAGTGGGTGAGTGAGTGAGTAGGTGAGTGAGTGGGTGAGTGAGTGGGTGAGTGAGTGGGTGGGTGAGTGAGTGGGTGAGTGAGTGGGTGAGTGAGTGGGTGAGAGTATGATTGATTGGTTGGATGGGTGAGTCGGTAGGTGAGTGTGTGCGTGGGTGGTTGAGTGGGTGGCTCCGTGGGTGAGTGAGTGCGTGTATGGGTGAGTAGGTGAGGTCGTGGGTAGGTGAGTGAGTGGGTTAGTAGGTGAGTGAATAGGCGAGTTGGTGAGTGAGTGATTGACTGGGTGAGTGAGTGGGTGAGTGAGTTAGTGAGTGAGTTAGTGTGTGAGTGGGTAGGTATGTGAATGATGTGGTCATGAGTGGCTGAATTAGTTTGTGAATGATTGAGTGGGTGATTGAGTGGGTAATTGTATGAGTGAATGAGTGGGTGAGTGGTTGGGTGACTGATTGAGTGGGTGAGTGAGTGAGTGGGTGTGTGAGTATACCGCAGATAGAATCATGTTAGCATGATCACCATCATCACAATCTACGGGGTAGATATCGTGTAGTAGGTGTATCCACCACTGAAAATGCCGTCATTTGTTGTTTTCACTTTCCTCTCTCTAACTTGGAGTGCCAACATAAGTAGTGTACATCAAAGCAGTGTATAGTGTAGCGTATAGTAGTGCAATAGATCACAATGTAGTGTATAGTGTAGTATATAGCAGTGTATATTGTTGTTGTTGGTGTAGTGTACAATCGTGTAGTGTATAGTATGAGAGGGTCAGATGGGGGGAGCTCTTTGGCCATGGCAGGCAAAACCACCAACCACTTTAATCAATCCATTACACGCGCATCTGTTGCGTATATACGGTGTCAATATCTTTCTACCATCCTTCAATGAACAAAAGTCCTGTCGTGAGGGATAAGTAGCAAAGCAGCAGGCCTCATGAGGTTGGAGCTTTAGCAATAAATTCACACACAGGTGGCTTGGGGATATGGGTAGTGCAGTTTTCTGCAGGAGCGATTGATCTGCAGGGCAGCACCTCCATGTCACTGGGCAGCCCTATTTTGTGATATTCTGCTGCCCACCCAAATCCGGGAATGGAGCCTCGAAAAGGTCGCTTAAAAAATGTTCACCTCCCAAACCATACCTGATCAGCTAGCCGCAGCTGGTGGGTATCCAATGCAGCAGTAAAAAAAAAGTTGAAATTCCGACAGAAATGTGTAGATTGGAGACTGGAACGTTCACCCCCCAGACCAAAACTAAAGACTGCACCTTATTGCCCTGGAGCTCAATCGTCACTTCCATAGACATATCGCCGCTCTCTGAGACACGTTTATCTTGACAAGGACAACTCACAGAAGACCTCCTTCTGGTCAGGAAGACCCGAAGGAGGGAGACGTGTTGCAGGGGTGTAGATTTTGCGATGAAGAATTCACCTGCCAGAAAATGTATATCACTTCACAAGGGGGGTTTCAGATAGACTCCTTGGTACTTCGCCTTCTTCTTAAGGCCAATAGACAACATCACAGTTATCTTGGCTTATGCTCCGATCTTAAATAACCCAGAAACGATTAGGGAGAAGTTATATTATGAACATCACCAAATACTATCCTTAATTCACACGAATGGCAAGATCCTCTTGCAAGTCGAATTCAATGCCAGGGTAGGAACCGACCACGAAACCTGGCCTGGTATCATTGGAAGGCATAGGGTGGGCAAGTCTATTAGCAATGGTCAACTCCTCTTGGGACTGAGCTCAATGCATGGACCCTTGATATGTAATGCTTTCTATCAACTTCCTCACCATCTCAAAACAACCTTGATACACCCTAGGTCAAAACATTGGCACCTGATAGATTATATATCATTATTCGAGTGATTTTAAAAACATCTACATCAAGCGAGTAATGAGAGGTGCGATTGGTGACACTGACCATTATCCATAAGAGAGTTTTCTTGGGATAGATCGCGTAAATATAAATGTGTCGTTAAACCCGCCACCACCCGGCATGGCCAATTAGTAAGGTTTGTCATGTAAAGAAAATGTGACAATTCGTTACTCGTACAACACACGGGTTGTGTGTTGGAGAGTAAACCCATAACACTTAAAAATCAAGTACAACGTTTCACCAGAAATTACAGCCAACATCATCAAGCGACAGACACAAAACTGGCTGTCGCCTGATAATGCTGAACTTGTAACGAATTGGCACGTTTTGTTTACATGACAAACCTTACACATTGGCCGTATCAGTTGGTGGCGGGTTTAGCGACACATTTATTTTTATGCGATATAACCCAAAAAACCTTTGTTATGGATAACATTGATCGCAAAAAACTACGTGTTGAACTGCCTGACCATTGTCTTGCGAGGTCAAAGATACACCTTCATGTAGACACTCTAAAGTGTAAGACTATGCCCATTTTCTCCAAAGGAAACTCACCATAGACAAACTCAAGTCTGAAGAGGTCCAACTCTCTTCCCAACAAAATATTGGGCCAACTCTCAGAAACCCAAGACCACCAAAAGCATTGAGCTCCAAAAAATAAGAATAGTTTTCACCCTTGCTGGTAATATAACAGGTGTTAAGATGTTCAAACACCAAATAGAAATCTTGACTTCAAGCTTTTGTGACTGCAGGAATTCATATTCCTTGAGTCTTTTGGTAAAGTTACGTAGGTAGGTTCAAATAAAATAACAAAAAAATAACAACAAAAAACTACGACGTTTCGATCACATTTTTTACCTATCTACGTGACTTTACCGAAAGACCCAAAGAATACCAAATAAAACCTTTTGCAAGGAATCAAGTCTGCATTAACCACACGTACTTGTGGTGAACATGCAAGAAAAACATGTTCTGGTAATATATTCATTGTCTTTGAAACTGATTGGCCTAAACCACAAACAGCCTTATTTATGGCCGAGTCTCACCATAAGTTTTAGTAGACCAGAGAACGCTAACGGGTAACAAACCTATTCTTATTTTTCATACTTTGATACTGGCAAAAAGTTCCCATGGTACATTGAGCTACGTTGGACTGGATTCAATGACATCATCTATTATGGCTTATCAAACGTCCTTGGAATTTCAAATCGGAGACACGAGGACCGGTTCGATGGGAATGCCTCACACAGATCCTGGGTATAAGATCCTCAGCTCGTAACACCCCCACTTCATGGCCCTCAAACCCATTGGGAGGAAACTGGTATATCAAACAATATGCTCCGCCCTTCAGAAGAAACTAAGAGACATTGAAAATAGAAGGTGGTACAATAAAGTGGGCGAAATGTAAAATGACGCAGATGCATAGCAGCATAAACGATTGTATCTCTTAACGGAGTCTATGGCCCAGTGACTCGTACACAAACCCCACTTGAAAATAAAGATGGCCTATGACTGATCACTGAGAGTGGAGGGGGGACTTCTTATGATGTGGAGATAATAATTTGAATGTTTATTGAACCAGACTGGTACAATCTCAGATCGAGCACTGGATTAAACCTACCCCAGCGTCAGATTCTGCATGAACTTGACAGTGAGTCCACACTTGATGAGGTCAAACTCGCAATCCGGAAAACGAAATCTGGCAAAGACCCCAGGTAGTGGACGGGATTCCTGCAGACATACTTAAAGCTGGTGGATATAATCTTGCTGAAGAATTATATATGCGCACCTCTTCCGAGAGTACTGGAAATATGGAGTCCTAACACAGGACCTGAATGATGCAGTTACAGCACCCATCTTTGAAAAAGGGAAACAGGTCGGGCTGCAACAATTACAGAGTGATTTTTCTTCTATAAATTCCGGTTAAATGTTTAGCGAACAAAACTATCCTGGAAAGCCAAGGGTGGTTTTAGGAAAGGTCGAGGCACAGCAAACAATTATTTTTTGCACCTCGAACAACTACAAAAGAAATGCATTTAACATCACCAACCACCGCACGTGGACCTTCGTTGACCTCACCAAAGCCTTTGCCACCATAGGGAGAAAGGGACTACGGAAACTACTACAAAAGTTTGGTTGTCCAGTCAGAATCCTTGAAATAATCTGACAGTCCTATGGCGGTTTTCTCAGAAATGTTAGCACTATCTCAGGCACATCAGATGCATTTAACAATTCAAATGGAGCAAAGCAAGGCTGTGTTCTAGCCCCAACTCCTTTCAGCCTGTTCTTTGCCCACTATAGTTGATGAGGCTATGAAGAAGCTGAAAGCAGGAGTAGTGATCCGGTTCTGCACAGATGGCGGGCTTCAAACATGCCACGGTTACACACAAAGACTCTCATTAGTGAGGTCATAGTAGGTTAGCTTCCGTATGCAGATGACTGCACCTTGGTTGACCATGCTGAGGTGGGCCGAAAACTACACTAGTTGGCTCCTTTTGCAATTCAGCCAAAGAATTTGGTCTCACTGTGGGCCTCAAGAAAACCGAGGGAATGCAACCAGCTCCCTGGGAGTGGTCAAGCTGAGAGCAATGGTCTAGATTGACCAACGCCGACTTGACTCAATCGGCAAGTTCACATATGTGGGAGGTACAGTGAAAAGCGATGGTAATCTGGACCAAGAGATAAACAACATTGAATGATAAGAGCCTCATCTGCTTTAGGTCGCCTTCGAGAGCATTCTACGGGACACAGCTAGACATCGTCTAAAAGACAAATTGCGGTGTTTGCAGGGCAGGCGATGTTAACAAGCTCTCCTGTATAGCTCTGAAACTTGGGACTCCTTCCCGGTATCATTAACAACAACTCAACCGCCTCTGAGAAGTCTCATGAGGATCGAATGGCAGGATAGAATACATTTTGACTTAATACTTTCGTGACTGCAGGAATTCATATTATTTGGTTCTTTCAGTAAAGTCACATAGATAGAAAAAATAAAAGCCACGACGTTTCGATCGCAATACAAGCGGTGGTCATCAGGAAAAGGGGGTTAGCCTCTAAAGGCAAACTGTTTATAAACGTTTAGAGATAAGCGTAGCCCAAGTGTGTCAGCAGCATGGATGGGGCAGCTAATGATAATGTAGGAGAAAACAACTAAACCGGGAGTAGGTCTCCACCAATCAAAGGGCTGCCAAGCAATCACTTGCACCTCGCTCCACACACCCACACTGCTGACAGTGGAGGTTGAAAAGAAAACACAAATCAAGTCATGACTCAAAGTGGTTGATGACATCTTTCAAACGATTGCCGAGTTTTTTACCATCCTCTCGGTGGAAATTGTGTCTGTATATATGGATGGATTCATGAACGAATCTTTGTTGATAGCCAGTTGGCTTTCAAAGTACCATCGTCTTAGAGAAATGAATTCCGTGTGAGCCAGCCGCATTAAAATAATGATCAGCCATGGCAGAAGTATTGGTCCGACCGTGTTTCAAATCTACCTTATGCTCACGAACACAGTCAAAGACATGTCGCGTAGTTTCCCCAATGTAACTGCTACCGCAGATACAGCTTAATTTGTAGACGCCGGGATAATGCATGTCAAGAATGTTGTCCTTCACAGATGGGATCAGATCACAAATGTTATGTACTGACAAGGGAAACGCTACGGTCATCATAGACAAAACCGTGTACAATAACAAAATGCAGGAACTACTTAATGATGGTAGTTACACAAAAATTAAAAGAGATCCGACCAATAGCCTCATAACAAAAACGACCAATATTGTCATTGATTCAGCTTCATTAATTGAACAGACCAAACGGTTTTCCTTAAAACCTTCTGCTGCTAACCCACCCAGATTTTATGGCTTAACAAAAATTCAAAAAGAAGGTACATCCCTTCATTCCATTGTCTCCACCATTGGCTCATCCACCTACAAACTGGCCCGATATCTGTCTGAGACCTTGCAGCCATTCACTGGTAAGAATACCTCTTCTGTACCTATCTCAGCTCACCTGGTATCGTCAATTAAATACATCTTACTATCCCCAGGTGATTTGCTCGTTAGTTTCGATGTAGTTTCTTTGTTCACCAAAGTTCCTGTGCCCATTACGATTGCAATCATTTAATATTTGGTCCAACAAAGATTGAATGCTGATGTACCAGCCCTGGTGAGACACTGCCTCATCAATAAATACTTCATCTGGAATGAAACATTCTACAAACAAACTGAAGACACCCCAATGGGTTTTCCCTTATATCTGCTTGTTGGAAATATTTTCATAGAAAAATGTGAGATGGACGTCATCCAGGTATCCACTCTATGCCCGTCCTTGTGGAAAAGGTACATGGATGACACGTTTGTCATCTGGCCACATGGCCGACTGGCTCTGAATCAATTCTTCAATCACATCAATTCCACACACCCAGCCATCGAATTCACCATTGAGGTAGAAAAGGACGACATGCTACTTTTTTTGGATGTCCAAATCAAAAAGAAGACCAGATGGCTCAATGAGCCATTTTGTCTACAGGAAAGTAACCCATACTGACGCATACCTAAAACTTGATTCCCACCACCATCTATCCCAGAAGAATTCCCATCAAAAAGCTACACCATAGAGCTCAATGTATCTCCGACCATGAACACCTAACCAGTGAACTCAAACACGTACACCAAGCTCTCAAGACGAATGGATATTCTGACTATACAATCCACGAAGCCATCAAAGATACAGCAGCATCCGCCACCATGGTTTCCGAGTTTGTTTTAAAGACTCTGCCATCGATGGTGGGTTGCCTTTGTCATGTAGATAGTCTGTGTGTTGCCGCTAATGGCGGGAGTTTAGGCATTGTGGGCCAAATTGAGGCATCGAAACGGATTGGCGATATTGAAATGACAGGCCCGGTGTTGGTTTCAAGTTCATTGGCGGTGCCTTGTTTATTGGATGGATGCCCCTCCGGATTTTAATTGACCAGGGTTGTGTGGAGTTACCATCGGGGCATCGGTTGAGGTTTTTGGAGTCCCCTATTGGGTGGTATATGGCTAATGCTGTGGTTCAGGCTCTAGTGCATAAAACTGTTAGGGTTCCCCCGGGCGCACAGATGCTCGTACCCTTGAGGCTGCAGAAGTGGCTCTACCAGAAAATCATAGGGGGTGGGGTTATTTTAACCCCTTCGAATAGAGTGGTTCGTGGGCTCACTTTGATAGGGGCTCAGACGATAGGTGCCCTTCCTGCATTGAATGCTGCGATAGATACTGCGATTATACAGGCGGGTACAGAGTTGGCCCACGCGAACAGGAAGCGGTGTTGGATGACTTGTGGATGGATCTGTTGTGCATGGGTAATCGGGATTTGTCGTGGGAGCAGAGGGGCGAGTTGCGGGCATCCATGTATTTAGTCAGGGTAAAGTTTTGTGGGGTTCGTATCATATTACCGCGGCTTCGTGCCTGGGTTTGTGACAATCGCGAAGCCACTCCACGCTCTCACGGCAAAGGGCCAGAGGTTTCGGTGGGGGATAGAGGAGGAGGCCGCATTTGTTGCGCTGTGCGACGGCCTCGTGAACACACCCACCCCTTCGATACCCCGATTTCTCCTTGCCATTTACGTTGGATTCAGACGCCAGTGATACCAGGATCGGTGACGTGTTGTAGCAGGTGGAGAACGAGTGGAGAGCGTGGTCGCTTATGGTAGCCGGGTGCTGTCCCCCGCAGAGCAGTGATTTTGTGTTACACACCGCGAGTTATTGGCTATCGTGCACTTTGCACAACAGCACCGCCCGTACCTCTACAGTAGGCAGTTCATGGTACGCACAGATCACATGGCTTTGCAATATGCGCTACGCATTGACCAGCCGTCTGTGCAACTCTTGCAATGGTTGGAAATCTTGCAAGATTATTCATTCGAAGTCACCTATAGGAAAAGGTTGCGCCACAGCAACACGGACGCTCTGTGATGGTTATCGCCGAAGAGCCTGTGCGCATGTTTGATGGGCACCGGCCGTTGATGGAGGGGAGCCGGGTGCCGTGGTAGCATCGGTGGATGCTCCGCCACCCATACCTGAGGTGGCATGCGATAATACTATTGGTTTAAAGCTTTCGTGACTGCAGAGATTCATCTTCTTGGTTTTTTCGGTAAAGTCACGTAGAAGGGAAGTAATAAAATAATAAAAATAAAACATAATAAAATAATTCTCACGACGTTTCGGCCACAACGCAAGTAGCCATCTTCAGGTGAAAACCAGGTCTGTCGAGGCGAGAGCGTCTGAATGAAAAAGCACACGTGCTTAGAGCATGCATATAAGCTGGGTTGGAAGGGGGGAAGAAAGGGGGAGCCTTAACAAAAGAATATGCATATAAAGAGGAATTTAGCATATTTATGGGAAATGCAGGTATGTGATTAGTACTGCATATGCCCGTGCATTATGCAGGATTAGCAGCATCAAAGGGAGGGGATATGGGAAATGCAGGTATGTGATTAGTGTTACTTTGCCCGTGCATGATGTAGGATTAGCAGCATCACAGGGAGGGGATAGGGGTAGCATTAATAAAGGGAAGAAGTGTTAATAGTATGTAGCTGCAGTAACTAAAACCACCACGTAAACAACTAAAGTATACACTACATAGTATCATCATTATACTAAATATACTCTTATCCATTGTAATATTACACTATGTATTATTATACCCACCCTAATGTATATCACACTGCTGTATATTCACTATACAATTACGATACTATATATTACTCTGTACATTGTATTAAGCATATACATTTTTAAAACTATTTGTTATTATACAGTGTGAAAGATACTAAGAGGAAGCAACAAATATGTCAATACAGTGGAGCAAATAATCCATTCCCTGCGGGGAATTCAATGCCAGTGAATGGAACGCAGGTCTGAAAGTCACCGTAAACGTGAACACAATCAGTTAAGATCCGAAATGGTTTATTACGTCCTTCCAATGATTGCTAAGCCAGAATCCATCTTCTCGGTTGAAATTGTCTCTGTGTTTGTATATGTGGATAGCCTCATGAACGAATCTCTCATGGTAGCCAGATGGCTTGCAGAGAACCTCTGTCTTGGAGAAGTCAATATCATGTGAGCCCACTGATCATCCTGCATCATGCACGGGAAAAGTAGCACTAATCACATACCTGCATTTCCCATATCCCCTCCCTTTGATGCTGCTAATCCTGCATAATGCACGGGCATATGCAGTACTAATCACATACCTGCATTTCCCATAAATATGCTAAATTCCTCTTGATATGCATATTCTTTTGTTCAGGCTCCCCCTTTCTTCCCCCCTTCCAACCCAGCTTATATACATGCTCCAAGTACGTGTGCTTTTTGATTCAGACGCTCTCGCCTCGACAGACCTGGTTTTCACCTGAAGATGGCTACTTGCGTTGTGGCCGAAACGTCGTGAGAATTATTTTATTATGTTTTATTTTTATAATGTTATTACTTCCCTTCTACGTGACTTTACCGAAAGAACCAAGAAGATGAATACTATTGGTCTTGCACACATGGAATGGGGGTGCTTCCAAGCGGTGGACGCCTCCTTACAAAAGTTACGGCACCATGTTGATGCACCAAGCGATAAGAAGGATCCAAGGGGAATGTCCCCTGTGGTCCTCTGAGATGGGCTACTTATGTACTGGGAAACGGAGGTACAGTGTTACTGTATTGTGGTGCCAACTGCTCTGCAGGGTAGAGTAATAAGAGCTGCCCATGTGCGATTGATGCACCTAGGGCTGCAGAAAATATTGGTTACGTAGAAACGAGACTTATTTTGCCTCGAATGGCAGAGAACGTTCACAACATGCTCAAGGGTTGTGTAGAATGTGCCCGCCGGAAGCCCCCGCCGAGACTGACCCGACCACCGCTGCAGTCCATTGAAGTATTCCGTGTAAATGAACTCATTGCCCTCGACATCCTCGGGCCATTTCTTACCACTCCATGGGAAAATAAATAATTACTGGTAGGGGTAGAGTACCTGTCATGGTGGCCGGTGGCATGGCCCCTACTGGATCAGTCGGCGGCGTCCATTGCGGACGCATTCCTCCATGGTTATGTATTGGATAAGGGGGCCCTGCAACATCTCCTTACGGACGGAGGCCGACATTTTTCTTCAAAATTATTGCAAGAGGTATGTCATTTGTTGTATACAAAGAAAATTCGAACCTCACCCTATCATCTGCAGAGTGACGGGATAGTAGAGCGTTTACATTGGACACTTACATCCATGTTGTGCCAACAAGTCAACGAGGCATAGTCCAATTGGGACCGACACGTTCCGAGAGTTCTTGTGGCCTAATGGGTGGCCCCTCATGCTTCTACCGGATTCTCCCCATTTTTTTATTGTTTGGGAGAGAATGCGACCCCCCCATAGAAGCCGAGTTAAATATTGAGCCAAGCAAAAAGAGAGTTGCTGTGCCGGAACCAATGAGCCTCACCCTAAAGCAGTTGACGGAGGCGTCCCGGGGAAATTTGGCCAAACAGCAAGTTGCAAATGAAAAACTGGCTGGACTCAAAGAATGGGGGAAATTGTAGAAACCTGGGGAGAGGGCATGGCTGCATTGCCCCCAGGTGCCCGTGGGCACATCTCCTAAATTACATATGCCATGGCAGGGCCCAGTGGAGGTTAATCGAGGTTAGGAAGCTGCAGTATGTACGGATCCAAATTGGTCGCAAGCGTTGGTATGTGCACCCGTCACAATTGAAACTATATTTTCCACCTAATGAGGGGATTTCATCTCCACCATCTGATGGCCGGGTGTGTGATGTGGCCGACGGGGATGGACATACGGATACGGAGGTTGCATCTCTGCGAGACTTTCTTCCTCCATCTGCAGGATCCCAGGGCTTGACACCCATGGAACCGCTCGCGGTGCCGCCCACAGGTTAACCGGGATGGACAGTACAACCGCCACCTGCTTCTTCCTCTCCTCCATCTTCATCTCGGGGGGGACCGTGCCCATTTGGCCAGCTGCGAGTCACCCCGGTGGTCCCTGGGGGACCCGTACCGGGCCCATACGAGGGAGCGGTGACAAGCACCCGTTCCAAGACAGTTCGATGACCGCCCCTACTCGTCATTGGGTTGCTGTTATTTTGGGGGCTGGATTGTTGCCATGCATTGTGAATGTTGCGTGGATATTGTGGTGTTCATTGTCCCGCTACGCAACGTTTGGAGGTCGGCTGGGACGGCTGTTTTTTTAATGGGGGGGGGGGGGGGTGATGTAGTGACATTGTAGCGCATGCCACTGGGAGATTGGTAGACAATGGAATTAGGGGTATCAGCCCGTACTGCCAGTTGGACCTGTGGGCAAGGCACGGAGCTTTCTGGGGAATCCAGAGGGTGTGGGGCCGAGGGCGTAACCTGACCACGCTGGGTAAGATAAAAGGCGAGTTCCGACTCACAGTCGAGGCTGCTGCGATCTGGAATGGAACTCGTCGTGCCATCGTCGTCGTGATCATCGCCCTCTTCAAGCTATGGGTCTGGCAGTTTGGTGGCGGTTGTACTGTCCTTACCTGGTATGTAGTTATCCTCCTACTAGTGTCTGAGAAATAGCACACTACACTTGTATAGTGTTTAGTAGTGTATTGTAGTGCAGTGTGTAGTAGTGTAATGTAGTGTATACCAGTGTAGTGAATAGTAGTGTAATGTAGAGTAGTTTATTGTAGTGTGTAGTAGTGTAGTGTTCAGTAGTGTAGTTTATTTCTGCGTGGTGTATTGTAGTGTAGTGTATTCTAGTGTGTAGTGTAATGTATAGTGAAGTGTATAGTAGTGTATACTTGTATCGTGTTTAGTCGTGCAGTAGTGTAGTTTATATCAGTGTAATGTATAGTAGTGTAGTGTATTGTAGTGTGTAGTAGTGGTCAAGGCCTATGATACCATCAGTAGACCTGGGCAATGGGTTGTTCTTTGTGCTTTCGGAGTCCCTGACTCTCTGTTCATGATCATTAAGGACCTTCATGATCGTGAGCGGGCCCGGGTAAAACTACGTGGCCGGCAGTCAGAGCCATTCTCTGTTCACCTTGGGATGCGACAGGGAAGTCCTCTGGCTCCCACATTATTTAACATTCGACCAAATAGTTCGTGAAGCCTTCGATAGCTGTACCGGAGTCATTTCCATCTGGTACAGATACAATGGGAGGCTGGGTGCGGTCAAGGGATGGCTCCCTATTGGTCAACCATGCTATATATGCCGATGATATGGTAATTGCTGCTCGCTCAGACGAGGAGTTAGAGGTGTTGCTGCTGAACCTGGAGCGTGCCACTAAGAGGTGGGGCCTTACCATCAGCCCCACCAAAACTAAGCACCTGCCTGGGTATTTTGTACTATCGGACACTCCACCCCCAAAACTCCCAATTGATGATGAGGCAGTTTTGGAGATAGTAGAGAACTTCCCATACCTGTGCTGTGTGCTCATGAGCGGCTCTGGTTTGGCAGTAGAAGTCTCACTATGAAGCAATCGAGCGGCATTATCTTTTCACTAGCTTCTTTGCCCGTACTAGGATGGAAGCTGTAATATTTACGAAATAAATGAGCAGATTATTATTGTATAAAGTGAAAATTGAATGGCAGTAAATCTTGCACAAAAGTACGTCATAAAACACTTCACTGCATTTCACTGTAGCACTGTATACAACTGACCTTCAATTTATTCTGATTCACTACTTTATTCTCTTCTGCTTTTGGTCACTGGGGTTCAAATAAATTGGATTGCAATACAATATCTGGAAAATCACCGAGAATTGTCTGTTTAACCAAAATGTAGAAAAAAATAAAGACCCCAAATCCACTTTGTTGCTGCGTATAATTATTTATTAGATTCACTTTCAATAAAGAAACGTGAAACTTAAAGCGAATTTGCGAAAAAAAAATCCGCTCGACCTTCTTATTGACGGGATGGGTGTGGCATGTGGAGTGACGTCACCCGCGGGACACAAACTCCCTCATTAATAAGCATGAGTGGATGACGTCACTTCACATGGAGCTTCCCCCCTCAGCAATAATCATGAGCTGATGACGTCACTCATGTGGACCCTGCCCCCACCCCCTCATTAATAATCATGAGCGGGTCATTATTTTCGATTGAATATTTCAGATTAACTGCAATACACCCGTCCTTGGACGGGCTATAGGCTATTTTTAGCAACATTTTTACTTTTGTTTCAAGTGCTGAAGAAATAAATAAAGACGCCAAATACACCTTGTTTCTGTGTAGAAATATTGATTTGATTACATTTAAATAAGAAAACGAATTTGCGTAAAAAAAATTCCGATCGACCTGCGGGAGTGTAAAAATCCACCCGCTCATGGTAACTTTATTATTAATGACGGGGGGGGGGGGGGGTACGGCATGTGGAGAGACGTCAGGCGCGTTACACACATTTCTGGGCTATTATAGTTATTGGTTGTGTAATGCTGTGTGGAAGATACCAAGTCTGTAGCTCCACATGCTCACATGTCCTTTGGATTTCACTCTCATGCTCACATGTCCTTTGGATTGCACCTCTCATGCTCACATGTCCTTTGGATTGCACTCTCATGCTCACACATCCTTTTGATTGCACTCTCATGGTGCTAATATCTCATTAACACTGCTGATGTGCGCATATGCGGCGACGGAAGCTCATTCATGCTAATCTCTCTCCCTAATTTCTCTCTCCCTTATCTCCCCCATTAACACAACTGACGTGCTTGCGTGCGGGGATGGAATTCCTTTCCAGCTCAGACCCCGCCTGCTTGCCCTTCGCCACGTAAATAACCTCTTGTTGTAACAGCTCTCTCGCTGGTTCAGCAGTTCCACTGCTGGATTATATTTTTTTCCGCCTGAGGACGACCACTTGTGTTGTGATCGAAACGTCGTGATTAATTTCAATGTATAGTTGTGCAGCGTATAGTAGTGTATTGGAGTGCAGTGCATAGTAGTGTCGTGTATAAATACTTAGACTAAAACAGTCTGCCTCAGCAGCAGATCATGCTTTCCCACCTGATGACGGACGCTTGTGTTGCGCCCGAAACGTCGTGATTTATTTTATTTTATACCTACTTGACTTTACTGAAAGAACAAAATAATATGGATTCCTGCAGTCACGAAAGCTTCAAATCAAGATTTAGTGTATAGTAGAGTAGTGTACAGTATTGTGTAGTAGTGCAGTTTAAAGTAGTGTAGCATATAGTAGCAGAGTGTATAGTCGTGCAATGTATAGGAGTGCAGTGTATATTAGTGTAGTATCTAGTATTGTAGTGTAGTAGTGTTTTTATATGGCAGTGTAGTGTATACTAGTGTAGTCTATAGCAGTGCACTGTGTGGTGGTGTCGTGTATATTAGCATAGTGTATAGTAGTCCAGTGTGTAGTATTGTAGTGTATATCAGTGTAGTGTATTGTAGTGTGTAGCAGTTTAGTGTATAGGTCGTGCAGGGTATAGTAGTGTATTGTAGTGTGTAGTAGTGTAGTGTACAGTAGTGTAGTGTATAGCAGTGTAATGTGTAGCAGTGTCGGATGTAGTATAGTGTGTAGTAGAGACGTGTATAGTAGTGCAGTGTATAGTAGTGTAAAGACAATTGAATCCACTTCTCTTGAGATGGCACTTTATTGAAGACACGTTCATTTCACACAGGCGGAGATACCACTGCAACAGCCCCAATTCTCCCACGCATGCCACACCCCCCTTCCCGAACCTTCTCACTGACACTGAACGATTAGTCCATCAGCAGATTCTATCCTTCTCTTCCATCACCTGACCGCGAACCCTTCTCGTTCATTACCATAACCACAAGTTCCTTTGCACTCACAGCTGACACCTCTGTCATTACCTTCCGTGGCCACTAGTGCATTAGCACTGTAGGCCGACTCCCGTGTAATTACTACCCGTGGCCACGAGTCCACTCACACCGTATGTAGACTCCTCTGTCATTGCATCACCCCCCCCCCTTCTTTAAAATGTAGCCGTCCTGGCTAATACCAAGACTTAAAAAAAAGACAAATTGAACAGTTATGGTAGAATGACAAAACACATCTGCATCGAAAAGAACCTGCCGCTCGCCTTTAGAAACCAACAAAAACAATACAATATGACGAGTGAGTGGTGCAAGCCACCTCACACGAACAACAACTGCACCGGGGTACACGCAAAAAAATGTTTGGCCTTGGAAATCGAAAGTCCACTTCGTGGTTGGAGAACCGCGATTGCAGCCAAAAAGTTATTGACCGGGTCCTTGACGCAGGTCTATCGCACGTGGCAGAGTCTGTGGGCCTCTGAAATTCAGAGGGTCGCATTCTGTGGGCAGCACAACGCATTTTCCGGGTTTCACAATTACTTTGGACGACTGCCCTGGCACGTCGGACACACCAGACCCCAGGCACATATGATTTGGAGATGAGATGTCTGGGTGGGGATGGACGTATGGTTTGAGGTACGATGGGTGGACAAACCAACGGTGACGCTCCGCCTGTACTCACACGCACTGAGGCCGATTCACTTCCAAAATATCGACCGGTCTCCGCCACGGGCGGTGCAACTTAGGTGATATCCGCAGCGGCACTTGCAGGCAATACAGACACACTCTGTCACAAACAGCCCAAGGAAACGCGTGCTCATGCCGCCCTGTACTACACTCGTTAGCAGCTTGTGCCCTGGCAGTGTTTTCCCTCACCGCAGCACGTGCCTCTGACACCCGCCCGAGCATAACCTGCAGCGGCACGGGTATTTGTTCCGTTGAAGGCGTACCCGGTTGAGCTTCTAGGGGGGGGCCCCCCCCCCCCCCCGAGCTCCCGCCCGTCCATTAGAATAAAGGGGAAAACCCCGTAGAGGCATGTGGAGCCATCTTGTACGCTTCCAGAACCTCTGGGACATGAAAATCCCAGTCCATTTGTGCCTCTTTCACTGTTTGACAGAGCATAGATGTTATCGTCCTATTCAAGCGTTCTACCATTCAATACGTTTGAGGGTGGTATGGAGACGTTCTAATCTTTAGAGTACCCAACGCATCACACACCTTGGATGAAAAATTTCGACCCTGGTTAATGAGAAGCTGCTCTTGGGCACTCTTGTCCAACACGTAGCCATGTAGGAACGCGTCAGCAATGGATGCAGCTGTCTGATCCGGTAACGGCCAAGCCATTGGCCACCTGCAAAACTATTCTAACCCCACAAGGATGAACTTATTACCCATCTGTGAACACGGATAGGGATCCAGGATATCTAGCGTGACCAATTCGTTGATACGGGACACCGTGATGGACTGCAAGGGGGGTTGAGATTTTTGCAATGGGGGCTTCCAGCGTGCGCACTCCGTGCAACCCGCGACCAGGTGATGGACATTGGTTGACATTCCAGGCCAGTAAAAATCTCGCTGCAACGTCAACAGCGTCTTACAACGTCCAAGGTGCAGTAGCTTAATGTCATGCACTGCACACGTGAGCTTACCCCGTAGGGAAGTGGGGACCACCAGGCACCGATGTTGGGTGACCCCATCCCACCACATCAAAAGTCTGTCGTGGATAATGAACAGCGAGACTCCCGCCGAGGCAGGGGTTTCCCGCTTTGTTTCTGTGTGACGCCACAAAGCCAACAACGAACCATCCTCCATCTGCAGCTGTTCCCATTCCGCATGCGTAAGCCCCAGTGTGCTGTCTCTATGCACATGCACAAGGGTAGGCTCTTATGCTCCCAGTGAAGCCACGACTGATACAGATGGTTTACACCGCGCCCCACCTAATGCACATGCACACAGTTTCCCACGAGGCAACTGAGATAACGCGTCCACATTATGTTTCTCACTTCCTTCCGAAAGACCACCTGGAAGGAGTACTGTTTTAGTATTTTCAGCCAGTGTGAAAGCTGGCCGGAAGGTTGATCTACCCACAGAGAGTACTGCAGGACCGCATGATCAGTGTGGACCACGAAGTCCCTGCCATAGAGGTAGAGCCTGTATTGTTGTATAAAACAGACCATTGCCAGCAGCTCACTCTGGATAATACAATACCGCTTCACAGCCGGCAACAGAATGTAACTAGCAAAGGCGGTGACCCTCTTGACTCCGTTCTTTACTTGAGACAGGACAGTTCCTATACCCTGGTCATTCGCGTCCGTGTCTAAGATGAAGAGCATTAGAGAAAATGGAATAAGCCAAAGGGGGCGCGTAGTACCACAAACGCAACCTCTTCCTCCTCTCCCCATGTTAACTTCTGGTTTTTAGCAGTCAATACATGCAAGGGCTTTGCAACGGTCGCGAATCGCAGAACAAAGCGTCGATAATAGGATGCGAACTCGCCAAAACTGCGTACCTCACCCACAGACTTTGGGGTTGGACAATCCCGCATACACGCCATCTTGTCGGGGTCTGTAGCTATTCTCGAAGCACTCACAATGTGTCCCAAGTACCGTACAGAGGATTGCAATAAATTACATTAAGTGGGCTTCAATTTCAAATTAGCATAGTGTACTTTGGATAACACCATACACAACCGTTGCAAATGCTCCTCGCATGTAAGACCAAACACGATCACATCATCAAGATAAATGAGGCACGAGTCCCATTGCAGTCCTGCAAAAACCAACTCCATGAGCCTCTGGAATGTGTCAGGCTCTGAATGCAATCCCATCGGGAGACAATGAAACTGATATGGTCCTTGAGGCATACGGAATGCAGTTTTTGGTTTAGATGAATCATCCAGGGGTAATAGAAAAAACCCGGACAACAAATATAGCACTTTATCGAAGACACATTCAGCCCGGAGTCTCTTACACATCTCCCTTATATAAGGATCGAGGCATCGCCCGCATTTCCGAACCTTCTCGCTGACTCTGGATGCTTTCTCCACCAGCTAATTATACCGTCCTCTTCTATCACCTGACCACGCTCCCTTCTCGATCATTCCCGTAGCCACCAGTCCCTGCGCACTCACGGCTGACACCCTGGTCATTACCTCCCATAGACACTAGTGTATTTGCACCGTAGCCTGACTCCCCTGTCATTGCCTTCCGTGGCCACTAGTCCACTCACACCGCATGTAGAGTCTACTGTCATTACAGTAGTATATAGCCATACAATGTATAGTAGTAGTGTAGTGAATAGTAGTGGTGTGTAGTGTTGTAGTGAATAGTAGTGTAGTGGGTAGGAGTGTAGTGTGTAGTAGTGAAGTGTATAGTAGGGTTGTGTACACTTGTATCGTGTTTAGTCGTGTTGCAGTGTAGTTTATATCAGTGTAATGTATAGTCGTGTAGTGGAGCGACGAAGCAGCAGGCACAGATATGCTGGAAGCTGTAGCCACAATCCTGCACGCAGGCGACTCAGGATATTGGTCGTTCCCTCACTGGACCGAAGCAGCAGTGAAGTCCGGTAGCACACTGAGTGACTGAGCAGCCCTATTCAGGATTACACTGTTCACCTCGATAGTGAGGAAAGGGTTAGAAAATGTACTCTAAAAAGTGTCTGCTTTAAAACATCCTGGCCTGCCTACCGCAACTGGCGGGATCCCATACCTGCAGTCGAAAAACTAATAAAATTAAAAAGACGAAAGTGATACCACTCAGTGTTTGCGCCTGAAATGTGCGCACTTTGATGGACACATCCGGATGAAAAAGACCTAAGAGACGCACCGCCCTCGTGGGCAGAGAGCTAGCCAGATATATTGTGGATGTTGCTGCCCTTAATAAGACCCGACTGGCCAATACTGGACAGGTGACTGAAGTAGGTGCAGGTTACACATTCTTCTGGAGCTTACGAGGCCAGGAGAGACGTGATGCCGGTGTTGGTTTTGCAGTAAAAAAACACCTGGTCAACCAACTTGCAAGCCTGCCCAAGGATATAAACGACCGTTTAATGACCCTAAAGCTCCACCTATTGGGTAAAAGAAGGGCACCATCATCAGTGCCTATACCCCTACCATGACCAACTCTGACGAGATCAAAACCAAGTTTATAATGACTTGGAAGTCATTATTGCTGCCACAGCCAGCTCTGACAAACTCCTGATACTTGGTGACTTCAATTCCAGAGTTGGAAATGACCATTAAGCATGAAATGAAGTGATATGTGCACATGGCATTGGGAAATGTAACCGCAACAGCCTTTTGCTGCTGAAAACATGCTCTGAATTTGAGCTGTTCATCACCAACACGATATTCCAACAACCAAAGTGCAAGAAAACTTCATGGATGCATCCTCGTTCACACCATAGGCACTTGATTGACTAGGTCATCATGAGGAGGAGCAACCGGCACGATGTCAGGGTGACCAAGGCAATGTGTGGTGCTGAATTTTGGACTGACCATCGTCTCATCATCTCCAAACTTTACATCAGGATTAAGCCTCCCAGACGCCCACAATAAAAAAAAACGTGTCAAGCGTCTTAACATCACTCGCATACAACAGGAACACACCAGACTGGTCTTTGTTGAGGCTCTAGACCATCACCTCGAGTCTCTAAGCTTCGAGCATACAGACGCTGAGGCAGACTGAACTGCCCTCAAGACCGTGCTGCATTCTACAGCCCTTGAATCACTTGGTATTCCCATACGTACACATCAGGATTGGTTTGATGAGAACGATGCAGAAATCCAAGCACTCATTGACGAAAAACATCGCCTGCATAAAGCATTTCTGAATGACAGCAGCTCAAGCTTAAATAAAACTGCCTTCCTCAACATTCGCAGGGTTGTCCAGCGGAGACTCGGAGTCATGCAAGACACCTGACTGTGCGCAAAAGCTGAGTAGATTCAGTCCTACGCTGACAGTAACAACACCAAATGCCTCTATGATGCACTCAAGCAGGTCTATGGTCCGCAACACTCAGGAACTTCACCTCTCCTGAATGCAGATGGAACAACACTTCTCACAGAGGACAAAATACTTGCAAGGTGGGCTGAACACTTCAGCGCAGTCGGCAACCAGCCATCATGCATAAATGAGGAGGGAATTTTGAGACTGCCTCAAGTTAAAATAAACCAGTCCCTTGCTGTTCTACCATCCATTGAGGAAACCAGCAAAGCTATACGCCTCCTCTCATCAGGCAAAGCTCCAGGGTCCGATGCCATCCCAGCGGAAATCTACAAGGCTGGAGGGCCTCGCTTAGTCAAGAAACTGACCGACCTCTTCCAGTTTCTGTGGAAATTCGAAGCCATTCCCCAGGAGTTCAAGAATGCCTCTATAATCCATCTCTATAAGCGGAATGGCAATCGGCAGGCCTGCGACAACCATAGAGGCATTTCCATACTATCAATCGCTGGCAAAATATTGGCAAGAATCCTTCTGAACCGCCTAATTGTCCACCTAGACCAGGGTCTGCTACCTGAGAGTCAGTGTGGTTTCAGAAAAGACCGCAGAACCACTGACATGGTATTTACTGCTCGGCAGTTACAGTAGAAATGCCAAGAACAAAATGCTGATCTATAAATGGCTTTTGTTGATCTAACAAAAGCATTCGACACAGTCAGCCGGAAAATCATGGCCAAGTATGGGTGTCCAGACAAGTTCATTGGCATCGTGCGCAAACTCCATTATGGCCAGCATCAGAGACCAGCAAGAACTCTCTGATCCGTTCCCAATCACAAATGGGATGAAGCAAGGTTGCGTTTTAGCGCTAACGCTCTTCAATATGGTGTTTTCTGACATACTGCAAGACTCATTCCAGAACCACAACACTGAAATAAGCTTCATCTACCGTTTTGACGGTGGACTATTAAATCTGCGGAAGATGCAAGCCAAAACTAGAGTGGAGGAAGTCACTTTTCGAGAACTTTTGTTTGTTGACGACTGTGCTCTGGTTGCTGGCTCAAATAAAGATCTACAGTACAGTATGGACTGCTTTTCCTCAGCTTGTAACAACTTCGGCCTAACAATCAGCACAAAGAAGACTGAAGTCCGATACCAACCTGCTATACTGAGCCCACCATCTTTGTGAATGGGCAAAAGCTTTAAGCCGTTGACAAGTTTACTTACCTTGATAGTACTCTGTCTCGCGCTGTGCACATAGATGATGAAGTTAATATCAGGATTGTCAAGGCCAGTGCAGCCTTTGGACGTCTACGTGACTCGGTATGGGAAAGGACTGGCATCAAGCAGGAGATAAAACTGAAGGTCTACCAGGCTGTTGTTTTACCAACTCTTCTGTATGGGTGCGAAGCCTGGACAGTCTACCAGCGCCATGCCAAGAAATTTAACCATCTCCACTTGAGCTGTCTGAGAAAACTGCTGAGGATCAAGTGGCAAGACAGGATCCCTGACACGGAAGTCCTCAGCAAGGCCAATATCCCCAGCATCTACACCTTGCTTGCGAAGGAACAGCTTAGATGGACTTGCCACATGACCAGAATGCCCTGCGCGAGACTGCCGAAAAAAGTCTTCTTTGGTGAGCTCAAGAACGGCAAGCGAGCGCAAGTTGGCCCCAAAAAGCGCTACAAAGACACCTTTAAAGCTTCCTTGAACAGCTTTGTATTCGACCTGAAAAGCTGGGAACCCCTAGCTCAGGACCGATCTGCCTGGAGAAGAAAAGTACAGGGCGGTGCAGTCCTTTGTGAGAACAGGAGAAGCTCCTGTGCTATCTTGAAGAGGCAGTAGCGCAAATCTACCAAGGAAGAACTTGTGGCTGCACCTCAGAGCTCTAAAACCTCCCTGACCTGTCCAGTGTGCCACAAATAATTCCGGGCTCGGATTGGCCTTTTCAGCCATCTGCACACTCATCAAAACCCAACAAAATGACAAACGTGCTATGGTCATCATCAACTATGATGGACGAACAAGAGAGAGAGAGAGAGAGTAGTGTATAGTAGTGTAGTGTAAAGTAGTGTGAAGTAGTTTATAGTTGTGTAGTGTATAATAGAACCGTGACCAGGCTACAGTCTGCATTATAGACTGCCAGTACACTCACCCAGCTTAATAACCATTGCTACAGTTTACATTATAGACTGCCAGTACACTCACGCCGATTAAAAACCAGGCTAGAGTCTACATTAGTGTTTTGTTGTTGTTTATAATTAATCTTAATTTATTTTAATTCATTTTCTTTTTTAATCTACCTGACTTTACAGAAAGAACCTCAAAATGTGAATTCCTGCAGTCACGAACGTTTTAAGTAAAAATTGAACCGCCTCTATGAGGAGGGTTTCCACATAACCATAAGATAGGTTAACAAACTCCGAGACATGAAAGCTAATCTGATCGAGTCACTCACATTTCTGAAGAGATTCCGCGACTCTAAGGTAATACCGATCTCATTTACACTGACTTCTGCTGCCATCACATCTTCCAATGCCAAACGAATTTTGTTCAGGGCTAGCTTCGCCCTGATCTCAAAGAGAATTAGACTACTACGTACTGAACTTGATCATGTAGACAAGACACTCTTGAAATCACACTTAACATTGACAGAAAAAATGTCTATATCTGATTGGGAACATGTAGGTAACATGACTGCTTCATCAGCCGCTACAATGTCAGCTAAATGTAAAGATAACCTCATTTCCCAGTTCAACCTCATTTACAAGAAGAAACCAGATCCACACGTTAAAAAGTGAGACGTTGACAAGGTTGTTATTAATCTGAATAATAGCCTAATTTCCGATGGTCTAAAGTCGGTTTTGGCTAAAGAGTTGAACTTCGCAGTCACCCCCAAACACATACCAGTAGAGGACATTAATGCCCAGGTCGATGTAGGTCTTAAGGGTTTAGGACACATCGCTGCAGACGTGACAAGATCTGAAATCGCTGCAACCCTCAAAAGCGCTAAGATACCAGTTAGCAACATCAGTAAGGATGAGCGTTTTGAGTTATCTCAATTGAAAAAGAGGGATGATATCGTCATACTCTCAGCCGACAAGGGCAATGCCACGGTCATCATGGACAAAACCGTGTACAATAACAAAATTCAGGACCTACTTAATGATGGTAGCTACACAAAAATTCAAAGAGATCCCACCAACAGCCTCGTTACAAAAACGAACAGTATCATCACTGATTCAGCTTCTATAATTGAACAGACCAAACGGTTTTCCTTAAAACCTTCTGCTGCTAGACCACCCGGATAATATGGCTTACCAAAAATCCACCTACAAACTGGCCCGATATATGTCTGAGACCTTGCAGCCATTCACTGGTAAGAATACCTCTTCTGTACCTAACTCAGCTCACCTGGTATCGTCAATTAAAGACTTATCACTGTCCCCAGGTGATTTGCTCATTTGTTTCGATGTAGTTTCTTTGTTCACCAAAGCTCCTGTGCCCGATACCATTGCAATCATTGAAGATTTGGTCCAACAAGTATTGAATGCTGATGTACCAGCCCTGGATAGAGACTGCCTCACCAATACATACTTCACTTGGAATGGAACAATCTACAAACAAGTTGAAGGTACCCCAATGGGTTCTCCCATATCTCCGGTTGTAGCCAATATTTTCATGGACAATTTTGAGATCGATGCCATCCAGGCATCCACTCTATGCCCGTCCTTGTGGAAGAGGTACGTGGATAAAACATTTGTCATCTGGCCACATGGCCGACCGGCTCTGAACCAATTCCTCAACCACATACATCCTTTTGTAGCGATGCATCCTTCTCTAGCATTGCATCATTCAGACGTGATGTATCCTTCTGTAGTGATGCATCCTTCTGTAGCGATGCATCCTTCTTTAGTGATGCAT